>LTAT01000001.1:77768238-77808993 GCA_003286495.1 Chlorodrepanis virens
TATTTTTTACTATTTTATTATCTTCATGAGGACTCATACAGTGGTTTGAGTTGAAATGGAAATTTAAAGATCATCTAGTTCCAACCTTCTCCCACCATCAACAAGGACATTTTTCACTAAACGAGAATGTTCAGAGACCCATCCAGCCTGGCCTTGAACACTTCCAGGGATGGGGCAGCCGCAAATTCGCTGGGCAACCTCTATGTGTCTCTCAGTGCCTAATGAATCTTTAGGTCCAATTTAAACTATTCTCTTTCAGTTAAAACCATTGCCTTCAGTGACACTACCTTTTTGCTTCTGGCCTTGGTAAAAAATCTCCTTCCAGCTCTCTTGAAGTCCCTTGAGGTACTGAAAGGCCACTCTTGAGTCTCCCTGGAGCCTTCTCCTCTCCAGGCTGACAAAACCAACTCTCTGAGCCTGGCTTCATAGGAGAGGTGCTCCAGCTCTCTGATCATCTTCGTGTCCCTTCTCTGTACACTCTCCAGCAGGTCCATGCCCTTCTCATATGGGGGGGGCAAGAGCAGTGCTCAGATGGGGTTTTTTGAGGGCAGACCAGCAGAGCAGAATCACCTCCCTTGACCTGCTGGTTACATTTCTTTTGATGCAGTCTAGGATGTGGTTTGTTTAATTTCTGTTCTGTAGGAGCAGATTGCTGGCTTATGTTGAATTTTTCATCCACCAAAATCATCTAGTCCTTCTCTGAAGGACTGCTGTCAATCCATTCATTCTTCAGACTGTTTTGATATTGGGAATTGCTCCCACACATGGACAGGACCTTGCAGCCTTGCTACACTTCATGAATATCACACAAGTCCACATCTCAAGTCTGTCAAAGTCCCTCTGGATGGCATCCCTTCCCTCCTGTGTGTTGACCACATCACACAAACTTGTTGAGAGTGTAGTCAAATGTAATAATGGCTATATTCTGTAATTAGAATTTCAAATTACAAAACTAATTAAAATTTTTTCTCTTCCCACAAACCATACCTTTATATTTCTTTTTTTTTTTCCTTAATATGTTTTAGTTTGCTGCAATTCAAGTTTTCATTGCTTTGTGAAGCATCTTTAGAAAAACAATAGCTATCTAAATATTTTTCTCAAGGTATTATGGACTGTTCAGTAAAAGATTTGAGTTTAATCCATTTATCAGGGATATTACAATGGCCAACATTCTTCCCTTGTCAGACTTTATGCAAATAAAGTCCAAAGTAAAAAATTAAAGTTACATGATTTTATTTCAGATCAATCACTTAAGATGATTATAGTTCTGTTATTACATAAGGGCCTGACGTTTTCTAGGCTAAAGTGAAAATGTGATTTTTGAATCTATAAATTCAAGTCTGAATGAATGCTACTCTTTATCAGGAAGTAAATACTGGTGAGGTGTAAATGCTCATTATCTGGTTTGATTTTAAGTAGATTGAAAAACATGCCATGTCCTCTTCTCCCTTTACACTGAGTGATTTCTGCCAGCGTTATGTGATGGCATTATAAAGCAGACTAAATGGAATGTCAAATTGTTAGAGAAATACAAACCATCCCTAAAATATTAGAATAAAAAGCTCAGTTTTATCTTAGATTTACTTTTACCTCATCTGAATGATTTTATTTTACTTTATAATGAGCTTTATTCTGCTCCTGTTTTTCAGACAAGTAGTAGAATAGGATAAAGTGGTTGTTATCACAATAAAAATGCTAACTTGAGAGCATGAAAAGAAATTTAAGGTGATTATTTTGGTACAGTAACAGAAGCTTGAATTTTAGGATTCATTATTTTTCAAGGTTTTTAGGTGATACCATGATTTAATGGCAAGTTTTGGTTAAATTGCTTCTTTGATTTAATAAATATGAAATAAGACCTTCACCAAGTTGGCATTTTTTATACTTAGCTGACATTTTGTGTTTGGGGATGAAAGATGGAACTTTTTAAGTCTCCATAGGTAAATGGCAGAGAAAGAGAACAAGAAACGAATAATTTCTTTTGCTTTGCTCTTAATCTGACAGGTAGCATCTCCTGACAGCTTCCTCAAGGATGTACTTGAAGCAACGAAAGTTTACATTATATCAGGTGCTGCACAAAAAAATAATTGATAAAATCCCTTTTAGCTCTATAGCTACATTTTTTTTAATGTAAAGGAAACAAACGAATTTTAATTGTATTAATTAGCATGTCTCTGTTCCTACTCTATTTTATGTACCTAATAGATTGTCATATTTATCACTTAATTAAAAGGATGAGATTATTGCATAAAATAGAAAGGGAACCTCAAGGATTGATTCAGACATTCAGTGCTGAACATGCTTCTGCTAGATACAAGATTTTATAGTGTTGGTTTAAATCTCTCTCTTTCAGCTGAGGAGTATGCCCATCCTTTACTGAATTAGAAGATAATTTAGAAACATTCCTCATTTCTCCTGACATCCTGCTTTTCCTTGGGTGTCACTGCAGAAGATATTTATGATGGAAAAATTTTGGAAAGAATGGGATTGCTTTTTTACAAACTACAAAGTGAGGATGCAGTGTGTCCTCGGAGAGCGTGGCTGCTCTTTGGAAGGAGCCTTAGCCTGGTGCTGGGAGCAGCCCAGTGCCCTGCACAGAACTCAGTCCTGTGGCACAGGCAGTTTGTCTGCAGCCCTATTTGCTCTTGGGAGCTTGGTCCAATGTCACAGCCTTGTCCTTCTGCCCAGCAGCTCAGTCAGCTGCTTTGCATGATTGGACTTTTCAGATGAACCCCAGACCCTATTTACTCTTGATCGTGTCTGAAGCGCGCTGCGTTGGTGAAGAAACCTCTTGTTATCACTGCATGGCCCTGCTCAGGTCTCGTGGGACTGTGTGGTGTTCACTGAGAGCACAGCTCTGACCCTTGGCTCTCTTTCAGGGAGCAACTCTGCTACTGCTTCCCCTTGCCCCCAGCATCGCCCCAGTCCCTCTCTGACACCATGGCATAGTGCTTATGCCAATCAGCACTTCTAACAGAGCTCTGGTAGTCTACAGGGCACAGCAACATCATAAGGAACAGAAAGATGTTTTATATTCCATGAAAAGATAGTGTCCTTCATAGCTGAGATTCAAAACAAAGCAGAAATTGGGAGGTTATCTTTGATAATTTGATTATTGATAATTTGATTTCTACACAATTGGTTTCTTCCATCCTTATATAGCAGGTACAGAAGTGTCCAAAATATGAAGACTGAAAGCTCCTTGCTTGATGTCACCTCAAATTGAAGTCAGGTGGAAGGACTACAGGATTTGTAAAAGCTATGCTTTATCTGCTGGGTCATGATTTTCCCTTGGAAATGCATTGGAAAAATAGTACAACAATAGTATAAGAAACAAGAAAATAAAATTATTCTGCTAAAATGCTACTTTAAAAGCATTTGAAATTCGTTAGTGACAGAATTTGGTTTAAAAGCATCAGTTTCTGTTTTACCTGCAGCACTTGCACAATCACTGCTTGTCTGCCTGGATAATAAAAGTAGTGTTAATTGTACCAATTAACAAGTGAGAATGTGAATTATTGCTCCTTGTTACTTTCCAGGTCGGAGCAGATATCCAACAATCTAAAGATAGTTTACTCTGAAATAGTTCTTTGCAATTTAGGCATTTAATTAAAAGCTTTAAAGTTTAATTAAAAAGTTAAATCATTTGTCTATTTCTGTGGAAAAACAGAACCAACAAAAACCACAGTGCTTATATGTTTGGATCAATTATACAACATAAAACACAGTGAGATAAGCACTATTTTCTGCTCTGAAGTTGTAGCATTTTTCATGCATAGCAGCATAGCACATAAAAATGTATTCATGGTACTAGAAACAAATAGATATATTGTTCTATTAAGAACAGTGTGAGAGTAAGCTTTACTTTAAAAAGATACTTTTTCTTTTTTTTATGATGGTACAAAGGCAAAAAGCCTTCTTTAGCATGTTAAAGATAATGAAGAGTAAAAGATAAGTATTTTCTACTATACTTTAAACTTTCAAAACAACTCCCTGTTGCAGTTATATAGTGGTAATAAACACTCAGACAAACACCAGACAAGAATACTGAAAAATGAATAATCAGTGGAACTTTTTTAAATCAGCATGTGGTGTCATATTCTAAAAATATTGAGTAGTTGGATTTGAAACTCAGAAATATGACATTTAATCTCATAATTTAAGCCTACAATTTCCACAGGGCTGGCAAATAGAGTAGCAGGTTTGTGAGTAACTCAGAAATTCAGAAATGCTAAGAACAAATACAGTTGGAGTAAATAAACTACGGCTAGAAGCAACTACGTGTCTACTCAACATTCCCCTTTGAAAATAAGAAAGCTCCTAGATAGTATTAAAAATAATTCTGTTCTTAAGTCATATTAATAAGAGCAAAGGTCTTAGAAACTTTCTTTTTTCTTGTCAGTGGGGAAAAGTTCAATTTTATAGACATCTTTTCTCTGGAGTTATCTCCCAAGTGACATCAAATTGCAAGTTTACCATGTTAATCTCCTCAGACTAGCACTTTCTGAGGTGATTCTTCTCGACAGGGGCCAGTCCAAATTGTAGTCACACACTGCAATAGAGCCATGCACAATTGCATGGTGCACTCCTGGCAAATAATGCAAATTTACTGGGCTGCCTTAGAAAAAAATTAAGTTCAGCCAACTGAAAAATGTCATCCCAGATACAGTTAGCCCCAATTCCAAGTCCACTTCTTGTCTCATATTTCAAAAGGGACGTGGAGAAACTGCAGAAGTTCAGCTGGCAGCTATCAAGATGACCTGGGCCTAGGGCATCACCTGTGAAAGGAGGTCGCAGGATCCGTGCCTCTTTACAGTGGTGAAAAGGAGGCACAAAAGTAATCTAGTAGCTGCCTACAGCTACAATAGCTGCCTGTGGCTACAACGCTGACAAAACTTCACTTGGTAATGCCAGATGATACAAACGAAACCAGATATGAATTCTGATTTATGAAGTTCGTAATAACTTTGGGGGAAAGAAAATCTCAAGGAGATTAATGGAACAGTGGAACAGGTTGCCCATCAGGAGCCTGAGCTCAGTGATGCCACCTGGTCATGGAGACTGGACTCTGAACCTGAGCAGTAAAAACCTGAGCAGATAAAACAACTGATAGAGTGCTCAGTCATTGGAACTGTGTATGTGCTAGGGACAATTCCTGGGAGTCTTCATGGGCATGTCTGACCCTGGTGTAGCTCCTTCTACTCCGTGTAATCCTCAATGCCACCAGGCTCTCTGCTCCTAGACTTGGCTGCCCTCATGCCAGACTCCATTTCAATCACTGCATAGCCTCACTTGCACCTTATAAAAACAAGAATTTGATCTCTTGGCACACAACCTTCACATCATTTCAGACACTTTGAATTGACAAGCTCCCACCCAGTTATAAACAACAACAAAAAAATCATCTGGCTGCAGGAACTCCACAAGGGGTTCAGAGGGGACCTGGAGGCAAATGTGATATAGCTGGACTGTGCCACTGGCAGGTCAGAGATCAGTCCCTGACAGTCTTTTACATCTGATTTTGGCTATTTCCCCAGCCTTTTCTACATGATATTAGAAGGTACTTAATCCACTCCTTGTGCTACTTGAATTACATGTTTTCTGGCTGCCCAGCTTGTCCTTAAGGTTGTCCTTAAGGTCTATTTGATTAAAAACTCATAGCTACAAATAGACAGCTGTTCCTTGAGCATCTTAAACTCAGTCTAATGTATTATTTAATGTATTTAATAGGTAAATAATGTGATAAAATTCTGAAAGTGGGGCTTTCTCCATTGCCTGTGCCCCATACCTGTACCTATAAAACAGAGTAGTACCTTTTACTGTCTTCAAATGACATGATGAAAGTTTAGACTTATTAATAAAAATTATATTATTAAAAGCTGTAGAAGCATTTGAAAATTATTTTCCCCACAAGGCTTTAGTTATCTATAGTGATATGTCAAGTCCGTATAAATACACAAATTATTCAAGAAAAAAATCATTAAATAATCATAAGGTTGGGAGAAAAGAAGTTCTATATGGAAGTCTGAGCCAAAACAGTGCATGTACATAAGTGGCCTGAATTAGGACTGCTAAAAACAATGTTAATGATGTAATTTCCAAATTTTAAAATCTAGATTGTTAAGCAATGTAACATTCAGAAATGTTGTTTTGAGAACATAAAAATAGATGCCTTCTACTTTTCTTAGAGAGCAGCGCAGGTATTTTTTCATAATATTTTTATTTTTTTTGTATTGCTCAGGCTCAATGCAGAGGAAACATCATATAAATTGCATCGAGTGTGCATACCTCAACTCATGAAACTTCTTAGACTGTACTTCAAAAGAATGATAGTCCTATACTAGTGAAAATAAAGGCTGGAGTAATCAATAGTGATGATGACTTTTATATGCAAAAGAATAGAATCTACTCAGTTATTGTTGACTATGAAATGCCATGAATAGGCTGTGAAATGTAGGTGCTGTGACATTAGTTCTCTTATCTGAAGGTAGTTGTAAAAATCTGAAACAAGTATTACTATGTGTGAGCTATAAGAATGGGATTAGATTTATAGGGCAGTTCAAGAGTGCATACATTTTATAGGTGTTAGAAACATGTATGAGGTAAAAATGAATCACCTGTTTAATTTTACCTACTGTCAACATTAAGATTAAATTTTTATTTTAAAATATTCATATTTCCTGTAAATCTGTAACTAAATGACTGAAGTTATTCTCTTATATATATCTAATCTTAATTTCTCTGCCTTTTTAAAGCAGGATAATTATATTCATGAACCTTTGTTGCATTATTCACTTGGAAGGTCTTGATTATGCATTTTACACATCAGAGTTTTGTAACTATACATCCACTGTACTCAAACATGAGATGACATCATTAAGTCTTAAATCTCTAAATATACATGTAAATCATAATAAAAGAGTTTTCTTAGTTAGAAATAATTTAACATTCAGGCAGACTTTG
Organism: Chlorodrepanis virens; assembly: GCA_003286495.1. Taxonomy (NCBI): domain Eukaryota; kingdom Metazoa; phylum Chordata; class Aves; order Passeriformes; family Fringillidae; genus Chlorodrepanis; species Chlorodrepanis virens. The sequence goes on from LTAT01000001.1 coordinate 77,775,202, forward strand.
ATTCTTTTCTATTACATAGTTCAAAAATTATTCTGCATGAAGAGTGCTCAAGGAAGAGCTGAAAATGAAAACAATCAGTATACAGATTATCTTTCTAGGAGTAAAATTAAAGAGAATGTTTCTCAAAAACCCAAAAATAGCCCAAGCTAAAAATGTTTGGACACGATCATGTGGTATCTTCTATGGGATTAACCCTTTCTTTGAATGCACAGCAGTTCACAGACTCTGAAATAGACAAAGGTAGTACAGGGAAGTTTCTGTAGATAACAGCTAGAGAAAAAGTGACCACACCTGGGTCTATGTGTAGGAAAGAGGCTGCCAGTTTTCCTATTCCATATAACAGTTTATTGACTGGTCTGGCTATCTGCTGAGTGCTGAGTGCTGAGTGTGGGGGAAAAGCTCCTGGTGCTCAGACACCTTTTTGGTGTCTGATATGCACCTCACTGAACTTCTGGCTAATTCATCAGACATAACAGTTTCTTTACAATCTCATCATCTGTGTGAAATTTCTGGTGTTTCATCACCTCTTGTGATCTGATGTCCTTATGTTTGGACAATAGAATGAATATGTTTCTCCCTCTTTTTCTCCAAACACAGACACCTTGAACTTGTGCACTGAAAGAAGTCAGAAATATTTGGATATCGGCACTTTAAATTGTTTTTCCAGAGCTGGCCCTAGAATATTCAATAATGTGTTGATTGCTCCAAAGTTAGAAATGTTCTCACTGGACTTTAACCACGGAATTCAAGATCAGCTTCATAATGGGTGTTCCTTTATTTGATGTAAATGGCAAGCAGTGAATGTAAAACTGCTGTACTAGTGCTGTCATACTGGGGGGTTACGTGCTTAGTAGCCCAGACTAAAACCTCCTGAATGCTAGACATATATAATCTGTTTATATTTTTTCTCTTCATTATTATCTTCTGTCACATCTTTACCTCTTGCCTTTGTGAAATGCTTACTTTACCTGTATGCTAACTACCTTCAAATTCCAAAATTACCTTAAATTTTAATTGTCATAAATTCTGATGAATATTTCCATGTCTGTAATGTTACAGATGTCCTCCATTAGTGTGGACCTCCATTAGTCCTTTGATGGTAAAGGAAGTTCTGTTTGGTGGCCTGTTAGCTGATCAAATTGCTCAGGTATATCATTGTTTCCAAGGCACAATTACTGCAGTTGGGCTGCTTTCCTAGCATTTCCTAGGAATGCTGCTGTCATTGCCTGCACCTGGGCCTTAGGCTTCTCACAGATGAAAGCAGATGTTGAACTTGGTCTGGAAGTAGATGGCAAATAGAGAGAAAAACTTAAGGCAGACTGCATTACCTTCTACCGGTTTTCAGAAAAAGCCTTTAAAATTCTGTGCATTATTAGTGAAGCTGTTCTCAGTAGACTGAATTGTCCCACTGGGGCAAAGCTATTAAAATTTTAATTTGAAAGAGTACTTAAGTTAGAATGAGAGCCATACAGATGATTTTTTTCTAACCAAATCCAATATTTTAAGTAGCTATTAGCATATAATAGTGTAACATATCTGCCTATTAAAGAAGAAATAAGGAATAACTTCCTTTAGGAAAGACAAGCTCCTGAGTTTACATGCATCTTGTGAATTGCTTTTTGTTGTTGCTGGTATTTGCTTTTTTCTGCATTGTGACTCCCAGAATAGATACATGTTTTGCATGCTGTGTCCTTGATTGCACACTCGCTTTTCTGATAATAGGTGGTATAGTAGGATAATAATGGTAATGTACACTCTCACACATTCTGTGTAGGGGCAATTAACTACCTACACAGATGGGCTGTTGGATTGCTGTTCTACATGACTGCTGGATAATCTTGCAAGCTAACATTGCCACGGCTCAGGTTAACAGCCACAAAGCAATCTTCTCAGCCACTGTGTCTTAACAGCGTTTGGGCATGTGGCACAAACAGTAAAATGGGCTGTGTTAAGAGCTGAAACAGCACGAAAGCAAAAATACAATGGGTTTCTGAGAATTATGGGACAGACTGTGAGAAGCTCTTTTGTGCATGCAACACTTAGGATGTCTCCAGGAGGTCACAAAGGTAGACAAAAGACAGCAGCATGGGTAATAGCAGAGTAGAGAAACATGCCTTTCTCCTTCCTTCTATCAGTGTTGCTAGTAACTGGCCATGCCTTTGTCCTTGCTTATTTTAGTGTTCCCATTAACTGGCATATCTCTAATATTTCATAGGATGAAATAGATTATTGAATTACATTAATTGAAGAGAGATTATCTCAGTTGGGTAGAGAATAGTGCTAATAACATCAAGGTCATAGGTTTGATTCCCATATGGGTTGTTCACTGAAGAGTTGGACTCAGTGATCCCTGTGGGTCCCTTCCAGCTCGGAACATTCTGTGATCTTGGGTTCAAACAGACACTCAAATAAAGAGATGTTGCCAATTGTATGAGGTTCTTGCCTTTGTCATAGAATCATAGAACAGTTTGGGTTGAAAGGGACCCTCAAATTCCTACCCTCCTGCCACAGGCAGGGATGCCACTGACTAGATCAGTTTGCTCGGGACCCCATACAACCTGGCCTTGAACACTTGCAAGATAACAGGATCTGCAGTGTTTGTGTGTTCTTATCTATTGTGCTAATGACACTATTTTCAAAGTCAGCAATACTTGCTTTTCATTTATTACAAGCACAGAAATGTCCCTCATAATCCAGATTTTTAGGAGGGAAACACAGTTACAATGGTTTTATGATCAAATTGAATGATGGGTGAGGAAAGACATAACTGAAGTTACTAAGAGATATTATTTAAAAAAAGAGAGGAATCTGGGAAAAAAAAAAGAAATGAGACACTGACAGTAAAACTGGATAGTAAATGAGACACCTGGAAATGGGAAATACCTATCAATATGATATCAAATGGGAAATACCAATCAATATATGATATTTATTCCATATATAATATTCTGAACACCTAATCTAATATCTCCTTCAATATAATTTTAAACATAGAATTATGCTTCCATCTTTCATTGAAAATATTTGTGCAATATTGCCTAAATATAGAAGTAATTTTTTGCTATTTAATAACTTGCATGATGTTTACAAAAATTTTTGTAATGGCATTCATCGCAGGAGGATTTCTTGTTTTCAGTCTTCTCAGAGCATCTCCATCTTTATGTCAATATGAAGACAAAGGCAAAACAAAAAGATATCTCTGAAAGCTGATCTGGAACCAGTATGGTTGACTTAAAAATATGAACACTTTGAATTGAGCTCTATTTCAATACTTTGAACTCTACCTTGTATACATCTGCCTGTTCCTCATCTGTAAAATAAAGTAACAGAATTGTCCCAGCTTATAAACTGAACATTGATAGATAAAAGTCAGGTGCATGCTCAGATGTAGCAATAATGTGTGTCAGGTAAATGGATAGGCTCTGATTGTATGGGCACGTGCACTCACAGAGTCAGAGGATGCACAGTGTGTAAATGACTTTAATGGGATGTGCCTGGGTGCACAGCTGCCTTTGGACTTCAGCTCTGAACCATCATAGTGACAGTTTGATGACAGAATTCAGGCACTGAAATACTCCAAGGAAGAAACAAGCTGCTTTGGATGATCTCTGTAGATCGTCAGCTGTTGCAGGGCTTTTTCCTTTTTTACAGTGAAAGTGACTAAACATATATAAAATATTAATTTGGGCATTTTAAAACATTGTAACTTTTATATTTTTTTAATTCCAGTTCATTGCAAAATTTAGCTAGTAATTCATTAACAATTTAATTTTTTATAAGCTTCTAAATGACTGAATGGTGTTGCTTGAAATATGGCCTTTTTTTTGTGATATTCATAAAATTACAGTTCCAGCAAGTCATATTTTTATTGCTAAACAGTGTGAAATTATAAAGTAAAGGATATTCTAGAAATATAGAGGACAAATTCACACAAAATAATTTTGCTTACGTGAATTGTAACTGCACTTGAAAGGAAGTTCTTTGGGTGGAAAAAAAAAAGGCAATACTTTGATCATGCTGATGATTTAATGTTTACTTCTGCCTATCCTACTTTTCTGATGCTAAGACTAATAAGAAAATATTTTTATCTTAACTTATACAAACAAGTTCCATTCTAAAAGTATATGCATGTTGCTAGCCTGAGCTTCACAATACGAGAGACACAACAGAAAGACCTTCCCTTGATGTAAAAAGTGAATTCTCTTTGATGAAAGACATGTTTAGATAGCCCTAGGTCATGTTCAGAGACTTTTTGTAACAGTACATATTTTCTATAATAAATACAGTGGAAGATGCATCATAAATATTCCCAAGCCACTTAAAATTATTTGAGAATCTGAAACTGTGTTATTCTTGGTTAGCTTCTGAACAGTGAAAATCTTTTCTTGCAACTGGGAACATTCATGTTCAGTGTTAGGAATTTATCACTCATACCTGACCCAAGGAACCAGCCTAATTTTAAGGGATTGAGAACTAGCATGGCCCATTTATTTCAGCTGCAGTAACTCTTAAACTAAGGGCAAAGATCTACAAACATGAATTAGCTTCCTTTAGGAAGCTATACTATATATTACTGGTGCTCTAATTTTGTCTGAATGTCAAACATCAGATCTTCACCTTCTTTTCACCTTTAACTTATTCTTTTGTTATTTAATCACAAATGGTTTGTTCGGTTCCTTGCAGAGAAAAATGTGTTAGCTTTCCTTTGATTTGTGATTTCAACAAAAGGTTAGTGAAGTCTGAAACTAAGGTATCACTTTGTGGAGGAAGAATCAGTAAAGTTTATGCCAGTAAGATCAGCACGAACATTGAGTCATCTAAATTCTAAACATCTGCATCTGAATTGGTTGTCAATATACTATATTGAAAAGAAAGTTATAAACACCTCTAAAGAGATAAAGCACCTGGATAATTTCACTTGTCTACTGTAGCAGGAGATAGCAGCCTTCCAGTACTTGAAAGCAGTCTACAAGAAAGCTGGAGAGGGACATTTTGCAAGAGGATGTAGTGACAGAACAAGGGAGAGCGGCTTTAAACAGAAAGACGATGGGTTTGGATTAGATATTTAGATGAAATTCTTCACTAAGGGTGGCAGGGCACTGGAACAGATTGCCCAGAGAAGATGTGGATGTCCCACTCTGAAAGTATTCATGATCAGTCTGTAGCAGCCTGTTGTAGTGAAAGGTGTCCCTGCCCATGACACAGGAACTGGAACTAGATGATCATTAAGATCCATTTCAACACAAACATTTTTTCTCCATTGACACAAAGGGAGGTCTAGAAAATTCTCAGAGTTTTAAATGTAAACAATATGTAAACAATATAAAAGTGCAGAGTTTGGTGACGTGAATTTTGTGACAAATGCCACTTTCACATGCATATATTTTCTTACAGAGAGCATCTTAAAACCAGATCTTTATAGAAATAATATTGTTTAATAGTGTTCTGTATAAAAGAAAATTTGAATGTTCTTCAGTTGTTTTCTGTGTTATTATATACTACAGAGTAGTCACAGAATATTCTGAGTTAGAAGGGATCCACAGGGACCATTGTGTCCGACTCTTAAGTGAATGGCCTGTACAGGATTGAACCTATGGCCTTGGTGTTATTAGCATCAAAGTCTAACAACTGAGCTAATCCTCACCCTATTTTGTGTTATTTTGGTTTAAATAGCATCTTTTATTGTTCTAGCTCTTAGATATGCCCCTGCTAATTTTTCTGAGTAATGAGAATTGAGCACTTAGGAGAGCAAGGCAGGAAGATGCGAAACATTACTTTTAAGAATACAGAAAGAGGAGGGCACAGTGTCTCAGTGGGGAGGTTAAGAAGCCAGTGACAGTGACTTAACTAATAGCTGAACTCCTCTATGTTGATTAAAGATTTAAACCTGAAGCATAGGAAATATCTCTCTTCAGAGAAAATATGATTATGTCTTTGAAAAGGATTTAACAATTAACAAGTCAGATTTTGTGGCTAAGCCAAAGGAAACAACTCATTTGGTGAAAGGTTCATGTTGCATTCTGGGTATAGAAGACACAGAACTTGTGTTAGACCTTGAGTGTTTTCAAAATTCTGTGAGAGTAAAGAAAAATATTGATTGTGACAGAGCAGAAGATTACTCCTATTGTTATGGCAAAGATGAGGCACAGGATAGGAAGATGTTGCTAGCAAAAAAAGGAAGAAAAGATACAGCCAGGAAAAAATCCCCGAGTGTAAACCTGCACTGAATTTAACAGAAGAGAACAGTCTCTGATGAAAACAATACCATGCTGTAAATGTGATTGTTTGCTTAAACCAGCTGAAACAACTTTTTGTAAGACAGAATTTGTTGAATATGAGCAGCAATTCTGACCAGTCCTGTCTGTCCTCTAAACTATGGATACTACCTAATTTCTGTCAGTGTATCACAGGAAGTTAATTTCAAGTTGTTTCCTCATCCTTCACAATGAAGTTTTCTTTCATTGATTTGAAATCAATTTGGCATTTGGTCTGCTCGTTCCTACAAGGCCAAATCCATGGCAAAAAGCATTTTAATTATCTCTTTCTAATCAGTGAACTGGCAGGAGGTTGTTCAACTTGCCTTTTCATTCCTATTATTCTTCCATCTTTAGTTTCTAAAAGACTGGTGTAAGTCTCTTGAGACACACAGTCTCAAATTAGTCAATACACTGCGACGTTGCTTTCTTACATCTTGCATACACTCTGTGCCTTTCAACAAGATTGATAGGGCATGAGCATGAGAGTTTTGGCCTTTGGCTGCTCTTGAGGGTTATAAATAAAGGAAACAATCTATTGTGTCCATTGCTTCTGTGTTAAATACAAAGAAGCAGAAAAAGTTAAGACAAAAAGTCAAGTCCACACTGCCAATGCATCTGCACATATATATCTGTGTGTGGATGGAAAGCTGGCTATGCAGTGAGATCATTTATTGGACCTAGATATTTACCTTGTGGGCTGCAGCAGACTAGATCCCCTATTTAGAGAGTAGCACTTGAAAACATGGGTTTACTTTTTGCCCCACTGTGAATTTTCCTGGTGACCTCAATTTTTAACTAGCTTTTGGTCCAAATCCTTAGGTGTAGGTAGCTAAATAAAAGGCTGACTTTGAGATGTGTTTGTTGCTCCCAGCCTCTGTGGCAGATTTGTAGTACAAATGAAAAGACTGAAATGATTCCAGAATATTTATATGTGTGTCACTTTCAAATTATTAGCTTTTCATCTTTGTGCTTCACTTTCATAAGCTGAAAAATGACACAGTAATGCTAGTGATCACAGCGGCAATAGTAATGCTTATAACACAATATAAACATCAAGTCTGTTTTCAGTCATATTTCTAAACTGTTTTGAATCATATGGAACAGATATATAAAACCAGGTAAACAGAAAGCCATATCCTACAAATCATACCTATCCCATTGCCCCAGTGCTGGCTACTGACCTGTCCCACTGTCCTGGTCCTGGTTATGTCCCCTACTTGGTCATGGTTGCCTTTTCTAGAACAGCCTCTTGAGTGAAATGATGGAGTAACACTAGGATAGGCCTGAGAAACTTTACTGCTCTGATGAGAAGCTGTCCATCACGCTAAAAGCAATTTTGGATTTTGTAGTTTTAGGTTATCTACCAGTTTACATCCTTTAAAACCCATCAAAGGACTGTGCACAATGGAGAGACCCAAAGCGTGCAATGAATCCAAAAGATAGTTCTGATCATGCATAGAAATATTCCAATCATTTAAGTGGGACCATGACATGCATCTACATGACTTTCTGATGTAAAGTATATTTTGGTTGTTTTATTAAAGAAAATATTTGCTGCAGTTCTCCAAGCCAAATGACAATGTTATTTTATTAAGCTATTCTCTGGTAATCACCTTGGTTGACATGAAAACCAGCTCACAGCCTCACCACCACTTGGTTCTTAATGAAATTCTCATTATTTTTTCTTACATATAGCTGATTTTCCAGGTCAAGTAATTATTTTATTCTCCTGTATAATTCCTTTTGTGCTGTAGCAACCAAGAACAGTCTTCCTCTTTCTCCTTGGTGTTTGGGTTTTTATCTTGAATATTATGCAGTCCAACAGACAAGCAAGCACGGCTAGATTTGACTTTAAATACAAGATGAAAGGTCTGTCCCTGAGATCACCAAGATTTTGCACTTTCACATTTACATCTCTGTATGTTCCCACACTATTGCCATTGAGCCATGGCAATTAGGGTGCTCCTATCACAGTCTTTAAAAGAGCCTCTTGTCTTTACCTCTTTGGTCAACAGTATCTCCTCTCTGCCTTGTGGGTAGGAATTGTCCATCATAATTTCCTTTGGATCTCCTTTTTCACTGCAAGAAGCTTTTTAGCACTCTGCAACAGGTAAAGATGTTAGCCAGACCTCTTCAGAGGTCCAAAGGATATGTTGGGTCTAATCCTTTCACCCCAACCCACGACATTCTCTGCTCTCCAGAGGAAAGCAGGTCTGCCAAGAAGTTCCCAAATTAAACTGTTACTCTTGGATACTGTGATATACCTGTATAAAAGAGAAAACAATATTTACTTGAACATCTAGTTGATACAAAAAACATAGCTATGAAAGAAAGAGTGACTGCCTTCATGGAAAAATTGAATTATAATATTTTTAAGACATAACCTTAATTTTCTATAAAATCACAGGTCTTGCTTGTATGAACAATTTTTTCAAGGCAGTAATGTCATCTCAAATAACTGATTTTGAATAGGTGGTGATTTAAGATGTTACTACAGTAGTCCCCCTTGCTTTTCTGCCAGAGGAGATTATCTGCAGAGCAGGGCATAAAACTGAATTTATTCAGGTTTTCCAATTCATGTTCTTAGTGTCTGAACACTAACTAGCTTCACCTGTTGAAGTCTGCTAGATTTTATGACTCAGAGCATGAGAATTTTGCCTCACGTGCCAGGAGAAAAATCAACATCAGCTTGGCTTTGTGAAAGAGCGAAAGTCATGTGATCTGTGATCACAAACAAGTAAGGACCATTATCTTAAGGAGTACCTAAGATAAATTAAGCACTATAGTTGAGCCACCCTAATCTGATAATTAGTCATTCATTGTAAAAAAATTACTTCCAGTGGAAAAAAAAAACAAAAAAACTTTGACTTCGTGCAGTAATATAACTCTGTGCTTACAATGAACATTAAAAACACTGCAAACAATGTGGTACTAAATCCTCTTATTTCTGGGCAATGAAATTAAGACAAATGATTTAATTTTCTTTGGCCAGTGCCTCCAAAGTCAAGCACAGACAAATTATATTTCAATATCTCTCAGAGTATACTCTGGATACTCTAACTTTTCTTACAGTATGATTGATCCATAATTTTCAAGTAATAAAATCTAAAATGAATGGGCTGGCAGACATAGGCTCATAGGCAGGTCTGCAACAAGCAGTTATATTATGCTTGCTTTGTTGTCCTTGCTTGAAGCTACAGTCACAGGCATGCTTAATTAATCAGGCTGATTTACTTAATGCAAGGAGATTATTCAGAAAGATGATCAACTACATGGACAGGATTGGTTACCAAAAGCCCTCATGCTACACATAGAAGTATCTCTAAGCTATTAAATGTTGCCAAATTGTGAAATTTTTCTGGCTTTGGTGGCAAAGCTGTTGACATGACCTGCTGATTTTCTCTCCTATGTTGCAAAAATCTGTGAAAATTGATGTATTTGCTATCTCATAGCATCAAACCTTTTGGGTGGTCCTCAGTTTCTTTGACAAGGCTCTGGATTAGAAAAATGAACTTCTGTTTAAAACACAAAGCTGACTTTGAGAACAGACTTGAGGAGTCACTCACCCACTTAAGCATGTCATCTGTAGTAGTATGCAGTGGCAGACATGATGTCATCCTGCTGCCTGAACACTATCTATTTTTCATTTCTTTTTCGCAACATCATTTCTCACACCATGCCATCATTTTTTAATGTAAAGGAAGTGTTATCACATATTTCAGATGTATGACTTGCAAGTTAATAATAAAAAGACTTGTCATTCAGCAGCAATGTGAGTCTTTGTATGCCAAGACATTTTAAGACAAAGTTAATTCTGGAGTATCCTTATTCATAATCTCCATGCCTGTGATTTTCAGGTCTCTAATTCTCATTTGCTGTGGTTAACTTTCAATTAAGAATTAAGTGAGGAAGCCTGGTACAACGTGCATATTTACTAAGTCTCTGTTTAACTAAGTATTTTTAGCTTGAACATCTCTGAGTGTGTTGTTTAATTATTGGAGATACTATGGAGACATTTATATTTAAAGATTCAAGAATAGAAACTTTTATGTCACATTCTTGCATTTATGTGACCTATTTTTTTTTTTAATTGCTAATAGGTAAAGAGAAAGTTAAAAAATAATATTTTACAATTCATTCTCTCTAGGGCTTCCCTGAAAACCATCACATTTCTTACAGTGAAAAAACGTTTGTTGCTATTGTTGGATTTTTGAAGTTTGAGGTCTGTTTATTTTTCTCATGGAAATATATATTTTATTTCAGGGCATGCATGGTATAATTTCATTTAATGATACATTCAATATGTATTAAGACTTTGATTCAATATGCACTATTGCAAGTCATAAGTTAAACTTAAAATAGAATTATTGCTAAAGAATTTGTTCCTTAAATAACAAGTTTTCAATTTTAGTTGTAGTAACCTTATGCCATGGAACTTCTATTTTAATATAAATTTTTTTTTGGAAAATACAACACTAATATGGGAGGGTATTTTAGAATACTTTCTATCATGTGGCAGATGACTCAGTGCAATTTATAGCCAAATTCTTAGACTTCTCAGGAATGTGGGGAACTGACCTAGAAACCAGAATCCTAATAAATCCAACTTGTTTGCAGGTGTTAAACTTTATGTGAATCCTGACCACATTTTTGTATCATGTACTTTCTTTTCATCTGAAAAAGCCTGTGAGTGGTGTGTTCAGGCTAAAGGTTGTTCTCTGGAATACAGAGATTTTATCAGGGTCAGAAAGAGAAAATATTACTTTCTCACTTTTAATTTCAACAGCAGCAGAATTTTGTACAAGAGAGACCGAGTGAATGGCTCTAAGGCATACTTCATTATTCTTTCTATACTTACATTTCTCCATCTACCAGAATAAAAAAATTCTGCCAGTGTGCACGCTTCTTTGTGAGCATCTGTGCCTTTCACAGCACCACAGAAAAATGTCACACTCCCTAGACCTTAACATAAAACAACTCTCTCTCTGCAGAAAATAATCTTGCCTCATCCTTTCATTATACACTAACACAACAGGAAAAGAAGCAAAATTTTCCTCTTGAATTTTGACTTTTGCAAATTGAGGCAGTTTGGTAATGCCCAAAAGGTCATGTTGTTTCTTTGAGATAGCAATCTGTGTATCTGGGAGGATGTCAGAGCTATGAGAGCTGCGTATTGCATTTTATTTGGAAATCTGTGGGCTGGTTTGCCCTATGTTTGTGACTTTGAGAAAGCAGCTTCTTCTGGAAGATGGTGCTTTTCTGGCAGTAATTGTTCTGCTGCAGAAGTTCTTTTAGAGTTGAAGCAAATACATATCAATGTAAATCACTGAGACTGAGATGCCTGCCTGGAAATATATCTGGACGTGATGCACGAAAGGTTTTATTTGCACTCGCATGTTTTTGAGAAGTGCAGAATATGGAACAGGATCTCATGGGAAAACCTGTTACAATCTTCACACTTTGTTCAGTGGGGTGGAGAGGGCATTCCTTTTATGTCTGTGAGGCTGTTCCTCAGGAGGCAGAAGAGCTTGGAAGCACCAGTGCTTGTAGAGAATACCAGAGATCACTTTTTCCTCTTTTGCAGACAAGTTTGAAGAAAAAGTCTGCTTCCCTGCTCTTTCAGCCCCTGAGGCACTAGAGGTTTACTGCACCTTCATGCCAGTTACTGTCTAAACCCCACAGTATTCTTTTGAGGATGTGGAAGCTGATTTTTGTTTGTTTAGGTTTCAAAACACTGAACAAATTCACCTTAGTGTTAACAGACTAACGGAGGCAGAGCTTAAGGCATTTTCATCAAGGCTGAATTTAGATTTGTGGAAAATTCTCAAAACATGTTCAGAGGCACACGGCAGGTGTGATGTGGTCATCTCACTGGATTTCTGGGTTTACTCAGAAAAGCCTTCTTTCTTGTCTGAAAGTAGCCCTGAGAAATCTTTGTATCATGTGAGTGTGGTATACTGTGAATGTGGCATAGTTAATTCTATTTTTTGAATACCCATCAGCTGTTTAAGGCCTTAAAGTGTAACTCTTGTTAGAACTACTCTGAATAGTAGTTCTATTGAATGGGGATAATTTTTTATCAAGACATGTAAAAAATACTAAGACACCTGTATAAGAGAGGAAGAGTTAATCAGTAAAGTATTTTAAGTTGACCAGACATAAGTGGAACCTCATAAAAGGAAGCAGGAGAAATAGCAAAGCTACAGTGCTACAAAATGTGATTGTAATTCAGGCATCAGTCTCACTGGCAATCCTTCCTTGGATTTACATTTGAAAGGACTTTGAAATTTCAAAGGACTTCAGCTTTTTTAGTTCTCTATTTAGAGGTGTGTAACTGTAAGCAGATTGCACTTATTCCTAATGTGCAAATGGACTTCCTATGGAAAACAAGTTTAAAGTCAGGTGTGGAGGAGATTGAGGGAACTGCTTTAAAATCATTGTAATAGGTGGGATGGAGCTTCATTTAAGCAAACAATAAAAGGAAAGCTGAGGGCAAGTGCATGACAACCACTTCTGTATTCTGGTTTTAAGCACCTGCTGCAGTGCTATCATCAGTCACTCACATCCTCTGCAGGACTCAGTGCTCAGTGGCTGTTGCAGTCACCTGCAGCACAGCAAAATTGTGGTGCAAGTTCTTTCCTTTCAGAAGCAACAAATTAAAGCCCCAGCTTTAGTAGTCTCTGGGGGAAAATGATGAAAATTCTGATCTTCATCAGTGAATTTGCTATATTTGGTGGAAAAAAATATGAAGTTCTTCCTACCCTGGCAATATTCTGGCCTGAAACCACAGAAGCTACCCTGAAATCTACTTTCCATGTTTAGCAGTATATTTTTAACTTTGGAACAGCATCAGTACAGGTTCCTCTAGGGATTGTTCAGATTAAGGGTTTTTTTCTGTGTCCTGATCAAGCACATGTAAGAAAAATTAGGAAAAAAATTCAGCTTCAGAAATACTGAAGTGTTTTGGAGTGTATGCCTCGTTAGCAGAATTTTAGAGCTTACAAAGTGCTGGTGTTCAAATCATAGAGTCTATACAAAAAGATGAGCTATATCTATCTTTAAATGTTTTATTTTACATGAAAAATACAATTTTTTTTATTTTACTTACCCCGATTTTGTGCTAGTACAGCAGCACTGCAGGACTTGGCTGGCTGCTAGATTTCCACAAGGCTTCTCTATTATTCCCTCTCCTCAATAGCACAAGGAAAGAAAATGTGATGAAAAAGCTCAGGAGTTGAAGAAATAATAAGGAAACCACTTACCGGTTACAGTTAGGGGCAAAAGAGAGGATTTTTTTGAAATTAATTTCATTTATTGCCACTAACAGAGTAGAATATTGAGAAATGCAACTAAACTAAGAACACCTTCCCACCACCCCTCTACTTCTTTGCAGGCTCAACTTCACATCCAACTCTCCTACCTCCTCCCTGAGTGCTGCAGGGGGATGGGGAATGGGGTTTGTGATCAGTTTTTCTGCTCCTTCCTCCTCCTGCTCTTCAGCCATGCGGGGTGTCTCCCACAGTGAAAAAGTCCTTCGTGAACTTCTTGAACATGGCTCCTTTTCATGGGCTGCAAAAAATGCTCCAGCAGTAGGATCTTTCCATGGGGTATAGCCCTTCAGCAGTGGATTGTTCCTATGAAGGTTCCTCTCCTGGGCCACATTTCCTGACAGAAAACTCACTGCTGGCCTGGGACCTTCACAGGCTGAAAATTCTTCGTAGTATATCCACCTGCTCCAGGATGAGATCCCCCATGGACTGCAGCATGGATATCTGCTCCAGTGTGGAGCTCCATGCTATGGTCATCTCCCTACTGCAGGGGAAACTGCTCCAGCAGCTGGAGCACCTCCTCCTCCTCATTCTTCCCTGACATTGGTGTCTACAATGTTCTCCCTCTTGCTCCTAGCAGCTGTTCAGCAGTTTTTCCCTTTCTTAAATGTGTTTTAACAGAGGAACCACCACTGTTGCTGATGGGCTCAGCCTTGGGCAGTGGCAGGTCCATCTTGGATCTGGCTGGAGTTGGCTCTGTAGGACACAGCAGCATAGAACCATAGAAAGGCTTGGCTTGGAAGGGCCTTGGAGATTGTGTAGTTCTCACTCTCTTGCAGTGGGCAGGGATGGTCCCCACGAGATCGGGCTGCACGCTTCCAGGGATGGGGCAAGCACAGCTTCTGTGGGCAGCCTGTTCCTGGCGTGGAGGCAGAGCCCAGTGTCTTCTCTCAGAGGCCATCCCTGCAGACCCCCACTACCAGCACCTTGGCACAAACCCTGTACACAGAACTTACTCCTCTAAAATTTCGTCCGATGAGAAATTAGGATAAAGAAGATGAAAGTCAAGTCATAAATATTTCTATGTTAAAGCTTCCAAATTTTAACCCCCATTAAACCCTTGACATTTTATTTTGTGGAATTGTTTTATGATTGTTAATGTCTTTATTGGCTATTTGCCATTTTCTGCAGTCTGACTTGTGCAAATTTATTTCTCTGTTGATAATTTTAACTGCTAGTTACTAAGTGCAAACACTGTGAAGCATAGAAGTGTATTTTATAGATTTACTGTTCAGTTTGTGAAAGTGATTGGCCTGGTTACGAGTGATAAGTAGGAAATTGCTCTCCTGATAGAAAGTGTTGTCAAATGACCATTTACAAGTTGCAGAAAGATACAGTTTCATTTAATTTTCTAATGGCAATAATGAATGAGCAGGAGACACCTTGAGTCATAGTCATTTCACAAATGTTAAATGGGGGATGAATCCCCCAATATTAAGGATGGGATAATTGAGGCACTTGTATACATTTAAATGAAAGGAATAAAATTGTGCTGGGGTGATATCACTATACCTGCTAGCAGATTTACTTACTGAGTGATTTATTTCTCTGATGTTGTAGTGCCTACATGTTTATGCATGAGATAAAACAGGGAGAGAAATGGCTTTCAGATGAATGAAGGAGAGGTACTGTATTTGCCATCACTAGTGATTCAAATCAATCTGGGATTGTCTATTTGACATGATCAAAGGCATGTTACTGTGGGATTTCTAAACGGCCAGGGGTGTGCATTTTATTCTGAAACTAATAAATAAAATAGACTTCAACCTCTGAAATTTGGGTGACAGTAAGGAGCTGCTGAAAGTTAAGCTGTTGAGCAGATACAGCTATTAGACATTAGGCATTGACTCCTTTTGTGCATGGTTTTACCACAGAGAGCCATATGACCTATGGTTACAGAAGTCCCTTTCATTTATGCACAAACTCTCTGGCAGGGCTTGTGCATAATACTAGGCAACAGATCTCATGTGATTAATTCTCACTCAGTGGTTAATGTCTCCTGTTTCCAGCTTATCTGATGCCATGGTAATGTCCTCATACAGCCACTGTAATTTCTTTGCATAACAAAACCATTGTTTCTCCTCTTGTCTCCTTTAAGCTCAATTACCTCTTTTTGTCTTCACATTGTTTTCTCCCACATTTATGTCTTCCACTTGTGTCCACACATGCACATGCTCCCCTCTCTCTTTATGATCTTTTTTCATTATTACATCATTAATTGGTTCTGGTAGTTGTTTATATTGTTATAGGACGTTGAGGACCCACCACCTTGCAGAAGAGAATGCAGATCAATACAGTTAGAAACTCAAATCTGAAAGAAAGAGTAACACAGAGTTAAATAGCTGGGTTTGTGTTATTCTCCAGTGAGCTCCACCTTGCCTGTAACACTCCCTCAGGGTGCATTATCCATTCACCAGAGGAATTGTCTTGCCAAGTCCTTATTGAGAAGGTTTTTTGAAAGATTTTCTCAGGAACTGTTTGCTTAGCACCTCAATTGCAGTGGAGTTTCAAGGTTGTTGCTTTTTAGGTTTGCCCTGATGATATTACAAAAACTCAGGCCTCTGTCTGATGTCAGAACTAAACAAGAAGTTGTTTTCTTTGATCCAAATTGCACCAGAGAGACAGAGAAAGGATGAAATCCCTGGTAGACTTTTCTGATAATTTGAGTGTGAGGGCAAACAGCACATGCTGGGATTGCCTTTAACAGATGACCCCAAAAAAAGTTTACTCATCTTTTCAGGTATTTGAAAAAAATTAGAAAAAGAAATTGGATGTGTGATTGTCTTATCTGCAACAATTCCTGAAGGGTTCCTGAGCAAAGAACAGATTGTAGTCCCATGCTCCACAGCTGGGGAGTTGAGCATAAATGTGATGGATCTAAAGTTTCTCTATGTTATATCTCTTTACAGACTCCATCAGGAGCTATGAAAGTATGCTACAATTATACATAACATCATGAGTACAAATGCATTTAATCTCTGCTTGAGTCTATATTTTGTTCCTCCTGGAGATAAAGACAGGAAGGAGATAATGTACTTACAACTCTTTGCAATACAATATTAATCTAAATGTTTCTTAAATGTTTTGTCATGTTTCCTTATTCTGGGCTTGAGATTTGCATGAATTTTTGAGTACAGAATGAATGAGTGGTAATTCATAATTTCTGCTTTAAGCATAGTTACATTTGGTGCTCTGTTAAAAGGATTTTGGTGTCACCACATTTCTCTTCACAGAGAGAAGCAAGGCACAATTCTTCCCATGAATATCCTTATCTCATTTACCGTGCTTGTGTTTGTGCCAAAGTAGAATGCAATATGGAGATTGTTACCCAAAGTGATGGTGGTTTGTTTCCTTGGCCTGTGAGGGCCAAGTGTGTGTGTGTCTGTCAGGACTGTCAGCTGACAGTCACGGGATTCTGTGCAGTTGTGTGCAGAGTTGAGTGCTTGGCACATTCAGTCTAGATGAAATGTAATATAATGTAATATAGTATAGAATTATATAGTATAATAAAGTAATTAATTAGCCTTCTGGTAAGATGGAGTCCTCCTCATCATTCCTTCCTTCATTGGAGCACCCTGAAAATACTATATTTTGGTGCTCTGTTAAAAGAACATTTGTGTTCTGATTTCTTCCTCTCTTATACTCTAAACTTTTTTTTACTCTGTATGTGGTGTTTTGTGTTTGAGAATGGATAATGATTGCATAAATGCTGTGCTAAAAAAATCTTATTTTTTATAAAAAATCTTATTTTTTATAAAAAAATATTGCTATTTTTATGACCTTTGATATCTGGACAACAACTGTGATCAATGTACATCTGTGATGTAGAACTAAGGTTAAAGATTCAATTTTTTTACCCATAAGTAGCTGAAGCATTCAAGCTGACAGTTATTTATTAGGACTTAACCTAGACCTTCAGTTCAAAACGGCAGGTTCAAATATTAGAACAAAAGCCACCTTATCTGTAAGGTGATGGTATCCCATGGGGATCACACTTTCAAAGGATTCACATCAGGACTTTGCAAACATCATTGTGTTATAAGGACATCCTGGCTTTAAATAGGAAACAATACCTTTTTGCTATTTTGTGTCTCTGTGTCTGCGTGTGTCTGTGAGTATGAATTTCTTTTCTGTCACATGTTTATCTTTGTCTAGCTGATCTGTGTCAGCTCTTTGGTGTTTCAGACACATGAGGATGTACCTGCTTCTTCTTGGATACTTTCTTCCAAAACCTGCTAAGTCAGTGTCTTTCATTTTACATTTCTGTGTGCTAGCTCTTCCCCCTGGATGCTTTTGCATGCCCTCTTGACTTTATTTTAGGATTTACTGTTTCAGTTATTTTTTCATCTTTTTCCAGTCCCCACAGAGTCTTAGTTTCTTTTCTCTTTCTCAATATTTTTATAATCATCAGATCTAGTCCCTGTGGCATTTGCTATATCAGATAAGGCATTATTTCCATGGAGCTGTTGTATGGGGTTTGGAAATGTATCCTCACAAAACACAATGATGAAGCTGAATGTTTAATGTTCTTTACACTGACAGCATTTGGCTTCATGTTGTTTTCTGTGAAAACAAACAGGAAAATATTAATATAGAAAACAGAAAACTATAGTGGAAGATTATCAGAAAAAACCCATAAAACCAGCTGAATTTTATATCTGTATTCACAGTTTTGGAAAGAGTAACTGAAAAGAGACTCTAGGTATACTGTGTATGTTGTTCAGAGATATAGGAATTAGATCCTCTCTCTTTAATTATGAGTTAAGTAGCAGTCTTGTGATATATCTCTTTTCCTTGTTTTCCCTTACATACAGACTTAAACATCCCTTCAAAGCAGCAGCCAGTACTTACAGATCGTGGATTAACTATTGTCCCTGCAGCCTTGCAGACAAAACACAATATATTTCACCATATTTCTGTATGCCGATGCTTATGCTGCTTATTCAACTTCCTGAAGAATTTAAATCGCTGTTTTCAGTCTTTTCAACAGTGAATTAAGCTCTGCCACTCAAAGAACAGCAATAAAAATGGGGCAAGATGTCAGTCATATCATAGAGCTTAACACAAGTTGATTTCAATAGTAAGGAAATGTGCACTTTGTATTTTAGCTTTTGAAATGGTACAAAACTTCAATTTTAGTTCTACATTAATGCCACTTATTTGCTCGGTTCATAATTTTTAAGTGGCAGAGAATTAGCTTAAGGAATTTTTGGATTCACCATTTTTTAATGGTATGGTTAAAATGAGGGAATCTCAGGAATCCACACAAACCCACAAAACTGGCTCTCAAAGGTTGTTTCCATATTGTGAACTGTTGTAATAGTGTTTTCATATTTTTTCACATTTCATATTTTACATTTTTACACAGTTCTGCCCTGAAAGCTCTGGATTGGGAAAACCATATTAATCTGAGCAATGAATTAAATTTTACAGTACATATGTGAATACAAGTACAACACCTACTGCAGCAAAGCATGTGAATGCTGCGACCTTGTCTATTTACAGAATTATTACTCTCTGGGAACTACACCTCATTGACACTAGAAACATCAGCAGTGTAAAATGCAAGTGCATTGTGTGCTATTATGACCATATTTGACATAATCAGTATAGTTGGGCTCTTGTGGGAAAGGTTTAGTCTATATCTGTAATGATGGGGTTTTTTCCTAGCTTGTTCCCTCTTTACTACTGCAGGGGACAATATTTGTCTAGTATGAGTGATTTAAGATGATTTTCTGCTTGGATAGAAGACCTAGCTAATATCTGACACCAAAACAATTTACAGTGTGTATAAAAGTTGAACACAACTAGAACATAGCTGATCACTGGGAACAAGAACAATTTATTTACCAAGCCAGGTCTTAATGCAGTGAAACAGAGTCGTAATAGCATTCTCTAATTCTTCCCTTTAATTTTTATTCTACACCCTCAACTTCCTTTGCTGAGCTCCCTACAGGGACACACAGCTGGGGTGTCCACTGAGCGAAAGGTAAGTTGGCAGACATTTCAGCTTGAGTAATAGAACTTCTAGTAATGACAATGTAGTTTAAAAATGGGATCAGACAAAGTGGTGTAAAACCCAGTTACAATACTGCTGCAGAGTTTTATTTGATTCATGGTGACTCACAGGCAGATTTTAATTACTGTTAGCCACAGATATAGAAACAGGAAGCAAAATTATTTACCATTTTTTAAATATATATAACTTTCTTCCAGATGGACTCTCCTCAATTTGACTTTAAATAAAATTTGAAATAATTCTCTAGGGAAGAGACTGATGTCTGGTCAATCTTGCTTGGTGGCCTTTCTAACCTCAACTCTAGGGACTATTTTGCTGCAAACATTTTGTAAGAAAACATAATTTCTCTCGTGAAGGGTGCTGCGAAATATCAACTTCAAGGACAGATTTTGCCTCTATCTCTTGAATAAACTCTTACCTAAAATTTTTCATTTGTACAGATAAATGTAATAATGTCCACATAACAGGAGCATTTCAATATGTTTTAACATTTTAAATTACCAATAATTAAAAATTTAATACCTCTTTGTTAATATTTATTTGTCTTTTATACTTTCATATTTTCCAATTGTTATTTAGGTGTATCTGTAATCTGTGTGTAGATGTCTAATCTCTAAGGAAACAACACTAAAGGAAGAATTGCATTTTTGTAGGTATAAATAACTGTGTCAACAAGGGGCAATTTAGAGTATGCAGTGTCCCTAACAGGATTTATAGAATTCACTAAAAAAGTCATACTTCAAAAGTGACTCTTGGCATGTGATTTCAACTGTGCTAAAATTAAAGCCTCTGGCAAGACATTCTGAAGCTGTTTAACAATATTCTATAAGACTATAAATGTTTAATATTGCAAAGAAAAGAGAATGCAATGCCAATAACAGTTTTTTATATTTTTTATCAGAATAAAAGATATTTTAGGGCCTGTGCAGAATTAATTTCTTTATCTTCCTTATGAGATTGAAGTGTTTCACTTTGGGTGAAAAATAAATTAATTTCATTTTTCCTAACTCCATAAATATTAATTTTAAAAGTGATTTAAAATAAAATCAATAAGAAAATAAAAAAAAAAATCTTTTAAGAGGGCTGAAATTAAATTACTTAATTCTTTGTCATGTATGTTTATTTTGCTCAATCTCTGGAGTTTTTGTTGGTGTGGTTTAATCCCAGTTGGCAGCTCAGCCCCATACATCCTCTTGCTCACTGTCTTCCAGAGGGATGGGGAAGAGAACCGGAAGAATGAAAGAAAAACATGTAGGTTGAGGTAAAGGCAGTTTAATAGATGAATAAGAAACTGTACATGCAAGCAAAGGAAAACAAGGAAGTCATTCACCACTTCCCATGGGCAGGCAGCCACCTCCAGGACAGCAGGGCTCCATCCTGCATAGCTGTGGCTTCAGAAGAGAAATGCCCACACTCTGAATGTCCCCTCCTTCCTTCCTTCTCCTTCCCCAGGCATTATAAGCCAAGCACAGTGCCATAGCTGGGGTCAGCCAGCCCAGCTGTGTCCCCTCAACCTCATCACTGCGGGGTGGGACAAGGAACAGAAGAGGCCTTGACTCTGTGTAAGCGCTGTTCAGAATTGACAAAATAATTCCTGTGTGATCAGCTCTGTGTTCAGCACAAATCCAAAATGCAGCTTCATACCAGGTACAAGGCAGAAAATTAACCATCCCCAAACCAATTCCATTGGCACAACAGCCGTTTCTCATTGTGCTCAAGTCTTTGTGACCGTCCTTGTGTTCATGCCTTTCTCTCATCCTGGTCTTGTGCAGGGTATGTAAAGCACCTGAAACCAGATCCTGTCAGTGGAACTGTGGCCCTCTCACAGTGTTCCTAGAAGGCTCAGCAACAGAGGTGACTGATAGAGGACAATAAAGCGCTCTCTTTTCATGAGAAGGCCATGGACAGCCTTAACTTACAGACAACATCTGTGATGTGGTGGGGCAGATGCCCTGATGGGGAGCCCTCCCAGCTCTCTTGATGGCGTGTTTCAAGTATACAGCATCTTCTGTGCCTCTAGAATTTATCTGGCAATCTTTGTGCTATCACGTTCCTTGTCAGTGATAATAAAACCTGTCTTGCCTATAGAGGATTTCCTAATGAAGCACGGAAGGCAATACAAGCAGTGCTTCTGTGCGCTGATGCACCTTCAATAAATCACACTCATAAAAGGCCAGGAGGTAGCTTGATTTAAAAGCAGAGAATTAAGGTCTTTTATTCCGCTGCTGCTAATTCAGTAATTCCATGTGCAGGCAAAGGCCCCATGATGCTTCAAGCTGTTAATTTAAAGCTGCCATTTAATGAGTAATGTAGTGGTATTGTACAAAACAGTGTAAATTTTGCTGTAGTGTCAGGCAAATTGCTACAGGCTGATATGGTTTATACATACCAGACTTCATGAAATAATTTTTTCTCCAATCCTTAAACTTGATATATTTATGCATACATAGATTATTTCCCTTATTTTGCTTTTTGTGCCTTTAAAGAGGCCTTTTTTGTGTTGCTTTCATCACTCCAACCTACTGCATGGAAATACCTCAAAATAAACTATAAATATGAAGGTACCTGCATAATGCTCCTCCTGATGTCTTATGTACGGAGGCAAAGGTCTTAAAATTCCTGGCAGGATTTATAAAATGATAGGAAGCCCATTTCCAGCATGTCAGCTGGGGACTAACTATGGCATTCCTATCTTTCAGTGAAATTGAAAGAATTTTCTAAAATTGATGGAGTATTCTGCACAGTGCAAGCAAAGCATGGCGTGGGGAAGCTGCAATCATTTTTCCTTCTGTCAATTCCACAACACTCTGACGGATGTACAGGGCTGTTTTTTCTTTAGTTTTTTTATGTCCTTTGAAAGTGAAGAGGCACAATTACTAACTGTACCGAAATGTGTGAAAAAGATTTTAAACTCAGCGATTTATTTTTATTTAAAAAAACAACTTTAAATCACATATGAGTAGAGTAAGATTGGTTCTGATGGGACATTGTTGTTGGAGGTACTTCTTACAAGTGCATTTTGGATCCTAAAACTTCCATCGTTGCATTTTTCCTGAAAGACAAATAATAATGGAGTATTTTTGTATATGCTATGTATCTTTCCATTGTTACACAATCTCTTGCCTCAGGAAACCTGTACAGAACTGCAATGTAATTTTAGCAGAAACAGAGAACCTGTGAGTAAAAATCTTGGGATGTGGCCCAGAGCCTAAAAGAAACCTTGCAGTTCTGTGCAACTCAACTGAGGGAAATGTTTCTGAGAGCACAGCTTAGCTTTGGGTATATTGGCAGCATTTAGCTGCTAGGTTGTCTTGGGCTGGCTGCAGAATTGCTCTTTCTGGAGCTTAGGAAAGGACAGAGGGATTTAGAGGACAAATGGGTAGAACAAACTGCTTTGTCTCAGCTTCAGCATTTTTATATGCTGTACACTGGGGAGAAGAGCAATGGCTGTCATCTTTGCTTTTGACAACTTTTCCCAGAAAAAAGATGACTAGAAGTCACCAGTGCGCTGCAGAATAGCCCAGTCCTAACACTTATCCTGTTGGGTTTATTTTATCCACATGGTTTTTCTGGGCTCTTGTTCTTCCTGGCAGCCGGTAAGGGCAGCCAGTTTTTCAAGAGGGAAATTTTCCCTTGGAATGATTTAGGCCTTAGGAACCATGCTTTTACTCAGTCTACTCATCAGAACAAGTGCTTATAGGAGCTACTTCCAGGGGTAATCCTCACTGCCTGCTGGGATGCCAGCTCCTAGGAAAAAATGTAAAAGATCCAGAGGAGAGATTTCAAGTACTTCAATTTATTTCAAGACTTCCAAGCTGCTAGGGAAGGAAAGGAAAGCACATTGTCCGAACAAGTTTTGAAGTTGATTTTTTTCTGACTTGAGGCATAACATTTTTTCTGCCTAACAACAGTGAGACACATAGGAGGTTTGAGTCTCTTGCTGATGTTGGCAAGTTCATCCTTCAAAAGCTTAGCTTTCTTGTTAGCCTGGGCCACCTTTCGAGTGTGTGCCACATCATTAACACCTCCTGATCTGCAAAACTTGAAGCAATTTCTTTAACAAAAACCTGCATTCATTCCAGCAATGGCCTAATGTGTAACTGGCTGCATTAGTGATATTTGTAGCAAACTTTGAGAACTCTTTGAGATTAGTCTTGTACCTTTTCTGTAAGAAACAGATGAGAAATTTTGGTTATTAAACAAAACTTGAGCAGTTTAATCTCATTTGATCTAATGCTATCTACCCCTCACCTGTGAGCTTGTGTAAGAACATACATACATAAATACATACATATTTTGCTTATTTATTTAGATCTAATGCTAATTTTTTGTGAACTTACCTCTTGTAAAGGGGTATTCTAGTTCTGATAACACTTTCTATAATTGGAGGCTGTTCCCTTAGAAACTGCCAGCTGAATAACCTCCAACTGCAATGGGAATAAATGGAGTAACTAATATTTGCTGAATCTCTGGGGTTTGTGAAATATTCCTATACATAAATTTAGCAAATGGGTTTCTCTGAATAAAAAGTGGGTTTTAAAATTATATGTTGTTATTTTGATGTGCATTGTAATTTTTTTACTTGGATTGAGGTGCTCTGCCAGTTTGTAGTTGAGTATACTGAGAGAAATTCTGCAAGCAAATTTAATTTTTTCTCTAACTTGTTTGTGATTTATGTTTGATTTTTAAACAGATCTTTATGCCTGAAGCTATTCGCTTCAGAGGGAACTACTGATATTACATGGATACAACAGCTTTATTCTCTTTCCTCACTTTCTATTAGTTTACACGAAAATGGTACTTACATTACCTGTAGGCCAGATCTGAAAGAAAATTCTTCCATCTTTTGAAGCATGGTAGTTGGGTCAGCGAAATTTTATTTGGCTTCCAAGCACTTTGGACATGTGGTGAATCTTACTCTACTGCTCACACTAAGGCCTTGTAAAATAAAACCTTGGGTTTGATTGCCCTTTGGCACTTGTGAACAAAGATAAATGAATGGGAAATGGGTCAGTTTAGGGGAGAGCCTTCATCTGACTCCCAGACTGCTGGTCAGCTGGATGGTGCTTGGTTTTCTGTCTCCTGGAAGGGCAAGACAAATTCCATCGTTGCATCCTATTTAAAGTAGCCAAGGCAATGGGGAGCACATTTATTGTTTTGCAACAAAATCCTGGTAAATTCTGGCTGGAGGAGAAAAATGATCAAAAATTCATTATTCAATGCCACTAATTATTTTTTAGTATTAAATAACTTATATAACATTTTGCAGGGAGCTGTAATATGCTTAAAAATATCCTTATAGATGGAACTTCTTGAGGAATCTTTCTTGGATAGCTGAAAGACTGCTGAAAGGGCAGTACTACTATTCTATAAAATTCAGGTCAGTAGTTATTATACATCAAAATGTCACATTCCCTTGGAATAGAATATTAAGGAAAATATTGCATGCTGATACCTTAGGGTAATTGAAGGAGGTATACGTAATAAAAGTTAGTATAAAACAAGCTGCCCTGAGTTTATTCTTGTGGAAACAGGTAAGAAATGTGAAATCAGAACAGAGATGATGAAGCTATGTTTTCTCTAGTTCTTGTAGAAGCGCAGTCCCTGTCTCAAGAAATTCTCAGAGGATATCTGTTATGATCAAGGAGCTCTGCTTTTATGGTAGAAAGGTTTGATTTGCCTTTTTTTTTTTTTTTCATTCTGAGAAATAAAGCTGTTCACCACTATTTTTCCTCAGGAAGTGTTAGATTACCATTTTAATGCAAACATATATTTATGCACACAGTGGACCTGGGTGATCAGTCATCTTGAAGATAAAAACCAAAAGCCTTAAAATGTACCTGAGATTCTGGGGAAACATTATGTAGGAGTGTAAGAGCAGTTCATATGTGTTCTTCAAAGGGTTGAGGATTTCATGCCTGTTTATATTGCTTTGTGGCAGTCCAGGTGGAACAACACAAAGCTGGAAACCAGGATGAGACAGAGACTCCCTGGCAGCTTAGAATGGAAATTGCTGCATCACAGGCTACCTCGTGGCACAGATAGCTAATATTCTGATGGGTCCTTAAGTGTTATTTAAATGAGAATTTCACAACAATAATTGCCAGCATTATGCTGCTGGTGGGTCTGAGTTACATGACAAGAATGTAAGCAAAACTGTCTCATAGAAACAGCTATAAGACAGTTAATTTATTTCATTCTGAAAAATCTTTTTCTTAATTAGGCTGCAAAACTCAGTCCCAGTTAGAATCATTTTCAGTCATCAAAAGAAGAAGCAGGAAACGTGTTTGAATGCCAAAATTTAGGAGTGTAGTAATAGATTCTTTAGTAAAGAGACTGCTGAATATCAACTGTACTAACCGTGTCCGTAACAATCATCTGCACTACTGATCATTAACTTCACAATGAGCAACACTGCTGATTTATTTAATGAACCTGCAGGTAATTGTTGTTTCCTTTGCTAATTACGCCAGGGAAATGAGACCTGTTAGCACCGAAATGGCTTGAAATACTTCA
Organism: Chlorodrepanis virens; assembly: GCA_003286495.1. Taxonomy (NCBI): domain Eukaryota; kingdom Metazoa; phylum Chordata; class Aves; order Passeriformes; family Fringillidae; genus Chlorodrepanis; species Chlorodrepanis virens. Next base: position 77,801,322 of record LTAT01000001.1, read on the forward strand.
GCAAATCTTTCTGAAGGGTAAAACGCCTGGCTATTTTTCTCCCACTTTCTGTTCTGTGATAAAGTTTTTGCTATTCTCTTGTTGTTTTAATTAGTGAGAATTCTCTTTTTCATCCCTTAAATAGTGAATCTTGGACATAATATATGCTTTAGTATTTGGGGGAACGCCTTCACATAATTAGCACATAGTGTGTCTACAAACTGGAACATTTCTACTGTTTATGAGAGAAAATTTTATTGGCAAACATTTAAAGTCAGTCTTAAATGCTGAATTTAGTTGAAGCTGTTACTTTCAAAAGGTCTGCCTGGTGCAGTACAGCTCTGCTGTTCCAGTGGGTCCGTGGTGAGACCTGCAGGGCTTCTCTTTCACCCCAGAGCTCTGCACATGGAAATAAGGGGCTGCAGCTCTCCTTGGTTTACACAGATTGTGGGTTGTCATAACAGATGGGAATGCTCTGGCCACTCAACCTTAATTTTCTGTGAAGAAAGGAATTTTCTGCATAGAAACTTTAATGTCTGGCTGTACCTGAGTAGCTAATAGTAGGCTCCTAAAGAAGCTGCTTCTGTCTGGTAAGGAGTCGATGAGACAGCAACAGATCTGGTGTCTATGCTTGCAGTTAGAAATGCACTGATTTTGTTTAACTCCACTCTCCAAAAGCTGAGTATTTCTATGTTCTTGCCTGTTTTAGCTAATATTACAAATTGGATTTCCTCTCAGGGCCCCTTGTACTTCACTTATGACAGCCCCAGTGAGGGGACTACCAAATTGTACCTCATTCTTCTTAAGACATAACTTACTATTGAGGATGTGCTCTTCTGTTCTAGTGGTTATACCAAATTTGATTAGGTCAAAGAGAAGTGACCTAATTGCCAGGGAGCAGGAATGCTTAGATTATCTGGGCTATCAGTTTCTGGTCCTGCTATTGCCAATACTTGATTCAATAGATTGTTGACAATTTGCTTAACATAAGGGCTTAATTCTTCCTATCTGAGTCACCAGAGTTGAGAGTCATGCACCTGTAGCTTAATTCCCTTCTAAAAATAGCTCACAGATAGTACACTTTATGCAGAGGGTGTTTTTAGGCAAATGCCAGCCTATTCTGGCTAGATGATCAGAAGGCAAAAATGCTTGTGCAAAAATTAGATCTTGTCATGATGTGAATTTGTTAACTTTAGAAAAATGAGGAAATTCAGAAGTAAAAGGTAGAAACAGAAGAATCAGAATATGTGCTTGGAGGGAGGGAAAATCAATAGAATAAATTTCTAGAAGGTGTCCATCCATATCAAGGCGAACTTTCTGAGGAAGAACCTGAGGATAAATCTGTATTCTCTAATATCATGGTACCACAGCACCAGATCAGAGAGGAGATTAGAAGCCCTTTACTCAAGGCAGAGTTTAATTACAGGAAGAAATTTACCACATAATGAGAGCCACATCTTGGAAAAGGATCACTGACCACAAAAGTCTCAGCAACCTGCGGCTGGTATTATAACCAAAACAAAATAATCTTCTTTTCCACTTTAGTGATGGTGCTGATGTGAAAGAATAGAACAATCTTGATGTTCACTCACAATTTATAATGATTTCAAGTTGAATGAAAATTTCATATCTTAGTCTTTAGTCTTATTTTTTGTGCCCTGCTCTCTCTCCACACCCTGAGCAAACAATTATTTTAATTGAGTTGTTGGCTTTCAGAGCTCCTGCTGCTAACCCAAGCCAAGGCTCAGTCACTTTTCTCACCTTGCCTTGGTCTAAAAATGCTACATTTTCTGAATGATTTTCTTAAGGACTATAATGCATCTGTAAGTTTTAAAGACCCATATTTTTTAAAAAAACCCCTTTTCTCTGGATTAAATTGAACTATTTTTTAAACTTGTAACGTAATTGCAGCAAAAATTTAATAAAATATTTGAAGAAGCATAAAGCTATGGAATTAAAAATTGAAGAAATGCATGTACATCTAAATTAAAGAGCATGAGACTGGAAGAACTAATTTCAAGGCATCTAAGATCAAATGAGCATCAGGCTCTGATGTGAATATTAACAATTCAGCAATACCTGTGGAGATGGATTAATGTACATTAGACTTGCAATTGGAAAATCTTGATCTGCATTACAAATAAATATTTTCTTTTTTGCAACAGAAAACAATGTCTATTTTTAAGCAGACCATTATTAATTCAGTCAATACTGTCTCTGAGATTCCTAGGATTGTGATTCCAATGCCTTGGAGTCTTAGAATATAAAATGCTGTCTTTTACACAGACTATATTATAGTACTATTCAGATAGGTCACATGTAAGCTGGGTTTTTGTCCCCATTTTCATGACAGAGCTCTTGAGGAGCATTTTTACATCCTGCTGTGACAGCTTGAAAGGATTTCCTTCCCCGTTCCTCTACTTTTATGTCTATTCTTGTGGAGAATATTACCATAACTGTTCATCTCCTTATAAGAAACAGCTTGGCCAACACTGAGAAGGTCAAGGAGAACAAATAACTTCTTTTTCCTATGATACCCATTCAGAAATAGGGAGCTATACCAATTAAAGCTATTCCAGTATGAATTTCTTGTCATTTTTCACAAATTTGCAATTTCATGTGGGAATTGTAGACTAATATAATTTCTATACTCTGCACCTCCTCCATGTGCCTCAAGATTTTAGAGGAGAGGTGGAAAGGTACAGAGAGAGCAGAAAATAATTCCTTGTGTGGTGAATTTCTAGGCTTCTGACTTAAGCAGGATAGTTTTTTGCTTATCATTGCTGATAATGCCCCTCACTCTCTTCAACCTCCCAGCAATAACAATAATAAAAAAAAAAGGCAGTAGATCTTGAATAATTAGAAAAAAAGAGGATTTTTTAAAATGGAGATGAACTGTATCATTTTATGTAAAACCAGAAAATGTCCTCTTGAACTGACTTGATATGCTGGAAACTTGTTTGTTATTACCTATGCATCAGAAGCCTTTTCATCCAATTAAAGTATATATATTTAGAATCTTTACAAGGTCTATGTGAAAGATGCTCAAAGTATAAGAGAGATCATTTAAAATTTTCTTCTGTGTGAAAAACCATCCCTGCCTAAGATAGGTTCATTATTACTCCAAATTGAGCCTTACTTGAAAACTGTACAGAGCTCACTGACATTTCCTTTGAAGTAGAACTATTTTTCAAGTTAATAACACAATTCAGTGATACACAAATTACAGCTTATTTTGCATATCTTTTTGATTATTTCACTCTTCTGCTACAATTGTCTCCCTGTACAGTATGTCTAATAGCTATTCTTATAAATGATGCTGACAATATTGCCTTATGAATTTTGTCATGTTCAGCAAAATCATCAATAACTTACAGGGATTGTACCATTAAAAACATACTTTCATGGAATGGAAAGGTTATGAAAATGAAATGTCACATGCTAGGATTTTGCTCTTGCCCTAAAGATTCTAGTCATTTGCACGGTGCTCTAGAATGGTAGTGTAAAAGAGAACAGTCTTCCTATTTGATGGCTTTCATTCAGGTGCCAGAGTTTCACATTTCATGCAGCATGTTACGTATAGAAAACCACTTGGAAAAGGTCACCATCTATCCTAGTCACTTCTTGCTTAATTAGGCACTGTAACATCACACATTTAGCAATGCTATTATAAATGAATCCCAGGAGAGATAAGAAGCCATGATGACAATGTCAACTGATATTTATTTAGGTACATGAGATGTGCTTGACAACCAATGTGAATTGTAGGTACAACCACTACATCACAGGAAAAAGAAGTTTTAGACTCATGCTTTGCTCCTGGAGTATATGGGGGAAACCTTGGTCTGAAACGCAGACACTAGAAAACTAGATGGAAAACTGCTTTTAGCTACAGTATACCCATCTTGACTGACAAATACAACAGAAAAAATGTGCAGTTGCAACCTGAGTGCCAGAGAGAAGCACCAGTCTGAAGGTGTGAGACGTGCAGATATTATTAGTGTGCTTCACAGCAAAGAAATTATTTCAGTTTCCATTTCAAGCAGTGAGTGCTGTAAAAACTACATGTTCAAACAAACTAAGAACGAAAGAAGTCACAAGCATTTAGTCTCCATTCTGCAGGCTTGCTTTGGAAATGCCATATCATTCAGAAAACTGCACAGAATAATTTTGGAAAGCCTGAAGAGAGGTGGTCTTTTTTTCAGTGGAAAATACAGTACTTTTGAGGGTTATTTTACCCTTTTTTTTTTTAATCAGCTCTTTATAATATGCTATCATTTCAGTTGTAATGGATGCCTTTTTACATATGCAGAAAGGTGGTTTTTTAGATTCAGTTTCTGCTTTTCACTGTTTTGGACACTTTTGTAAATACTGGCTAAATGAGGAGTAGTGTACCATATCTCTTCTTTACATGTATGCATGACATAAACAAGAATTTATTTATGCTGCACATGGGCTATTCTGAGATATTCTGAGTGGACAGTCAGGGAAGCTGCTGTTCCAGCACCACATCTGGAGCTGTTTACCAGGGTTGTGATGAAAGCAAAGCCTTCCAAGGTATTAGAAATTATGAGAATGGAACCCTTCAAAGCAAGTTCAATATTCACAAGCCTTTGAAGCCCACTTCCACAGTGTGCTTTAGGGTGGGGTGGGTGTTTTCCTTCCCAAAACAGATCACGCCAGGCTTTGCAGGAGCAATACAGCAAATGGAAGCACTGCTTCTCAGCAGCTGCTCAGGCTGGTGCTGGTATTAAGGGACAGAAGGAAAGTCAGGGTTTTGTCTTCAGTCAGTTCAGAATTACTGGTGGGTGAAGTTGTCTTCACCCTTCAGGCATGAAAGAGGCCATGAACAGAGGGAACCTTTTATTGACCTTTCCTTCCTATGACTGACAATTTAGAGTGAGATGCACAGGCAAGAAGGGCAAGAGAGTTTACACACAGTATCCTGTAGTTATCTGGTGGTTCCTGCATAAATATTTAATAAGGGAAGGATATCCACTACTCATTTCAAATTTGTCAGAAAGATATTTCATTTAATTCCTGTTTTGCTGGATTTTTTTCCTTCCAGCTAGTATAATGCAATTTATAAAATTTAAAATTACGTACTTTGGAAGACTGGAGATTTTAAGGTTTCTTTTATTATACTTTCCTGCATTCATTTCCCACTCTTATTTGCACCAGATGTATGATCAGTGAGATCCCCATTTCATATCTGTATTCCTTGAATTGACAATTGTCCTGTGCATTTAGGTGCTGCTATGGAGTTAACCAAGATTTTGAAAACAACGAGTGCAATATTTTTCTTACATTGTGTGTTTCCTGGGAATGATAGCTCAGTTCCTGGCCTTAGGAGCTCAAGGAACAGTTCAAACCTTTTTATTTCATCCCTTTTGCATCTATGGTAGCTTGAGAAGTTATTTCCCTTCCTCCTGGGTTTCACTGTGTCCTCCTTGAAAGTGTGCCTCCCTTTAATTTACAGAGTAATTTGAAACTATGAGTTGCTTGTCATAATCAGTTACTTCAAGCTCTTCATATTAACTTGTAGAATTCAAATATAATTTATTTTCAACTCAAATCTTTTTGGATTATGTGAACCCATCCTTTTGCAAGATGGGAGAAACACTCAGTGCAGCTCTATTGACCCAGTCTGAGATAGTGACTCAGGACCCTGAAGTCCAGGAGGAGCTTTGGCCCAAAATTAACCCAATTCTGTGACAGGCATGGCAACCTCTGCAATGCTTCCCAAATTTATTTTATATCTGAAGGGGATTTTGAACAATCTAATATGTTAAAAATATGGACCAATATACTAAAGCACATCCTAACTGCAATGAAAGATAAATAACTAAAGAAGTTAGATTAATTAACCATTTTTCAAATATAGATATCCTGTTATCTATTAGCAGCATTTCAAATCACCTGAAGTGTTTTCAAAATGTCATCTATATGTTTTTAGTCAAGGGGATCATCTGATGTATCCAATTTCTGGATGTTTCTACAGCCCAGAGAGCTGAAGCATACAGAGGGTCTAAAAACTTCCAGAGTAGAGCACACAGTGTCCGAAGTTAACAGGTTGCTGAAACGTGAGTCAGCACAGCTTTCCTGAGGTTAGTTCAGCTCAGTAATAATGTTTGGAGCATCTGGCACCACTAAGAGTGGTTGGGTTATTTTTCAGAAACATATGTTTTATGTGAAAGCATCCACAGCAGTTTGAAAAATATGATTCATTTTCTTGTAAACAGAAATGTAAAAGTTTAAAATGAAAATGTCAGTCACCAGATCTAGAAAGATTTCTTCCTATTTAAATCAGCTGCACGTCCAATGCAAAGTACACCAAGGCTTGTATCAATCCTTAAACGTGCAAGTGAGAGCTGAATGCCAAATAGCTTTCCACAAGGCCTGCTATGCTATGCTAATCACGATGGCAATCAGTTATTTATCATCCTTGCAGACATGTATTTTCCATTTATGCTAACAGGGTGGTTGATTGGATTTTGTTCATTAAATGGGCAGAGTCAAAACTGGTCTTATAAACTGCTGTTCAAGTTAATTAGTGAGTATGTGTGTACTCAGAAGCAGAAAACTAAGTTTTAAAATTATAACCTACATCAATCAGGCCTCTTTACTACATTATATCAAAATCATTCCACTTAGTGTACTCGGTATAAAACAGGGAGTAAAAATGTTGCATTTTCATTTCCTCCAGTCTCTGATGGTCTGGCAGTAAATGTGATGTTAGTCATAAAAGAGTAGGAACAGATATTGCCTTTTCCTCTGCTGTCTTACCTAAAACTCTCCCAGGCTTTGTGTATAGCTTAAAAAATGGTGCAAGCATAAGAAGATCCTAAAGGTTGTTTCTTTGCAGTCTTGAGTTTATTAGCTATTAGCAGGTAACACAGATGGTCTGCAAGAGCTGCCATGAGGATATAACTTAAACAGCAATAATTAGAGCAATAACAATAAAGTCTAAAATCCAATCACTGGTGGAAATGCTAGACTGTGATTCTGGAGACCCAGTTTCAGCTCCTACATTTTATGTCCTTGTGGGAGGGATGGTTTCATCAGGCTGGGTACCCTCATAAGCTTCCATGAATACTTGTGAGTGTCCCTTTGTAAAACAGAGGAAGACACATTTCCTTCTTCTGTCTGCTGCAAATTGTTTAAAGATCCAGCTGAGGATTTCACAGATCTCAAAAGCCTTTTTTTTCTAACTTGTATCACGACTGGGAGTAGATTTGATTACTCTGGTCCTGGGAATAGGGAGTATTCTGAAACAGCATCTGTTTGGTGTTGGAGTTTTCTTTGTGAATAGTTCAGCATTCACTGGACAGATGAAGCAGGATCTTTGAATTTAAAGGACATTTTCCTAATAGGAAGAAGAGGAGGTTTGGGAGTCAGTCTTTCACAGGTCTTTTTAGTACTTGAGGGTATGATAGCTTATTATTCACTGCCCTGCTCTCTCCAAGCTGAGGAGCCCTGGTCCTTTCAGCCTTTCCCCAGGAGGCAGATGTTCTATATGATACCTTTGGTCACTTGAGTTGTCTTTCTCTTTGCTATTTCTATTATGAGCCTTTCTGAGCTGCCAAAACCCCAAGTGCACACAGTACCAGTACTGTGATAAAACCAAAATTTTGTCTTTTCTTTTGCAGAAAAGATTTTTTTTTTTTTTTAATCTTTGTCTCGGTAACCTTCC
>LTAT01000001.1:77809003-77822038 GCA_003286495.1 Chlorodrepanis virens
TCGGTAACCTTCCTGGTGGCATTCAACTTATACATTCTAGAAGCTACTCTATGGTGACCCATGAGTTTCTGACTCCCTTTGAGATTATTTCAAGTCGCCTTTCCTGAGTTTCACTTGTCAGTTCCACACTTAGCATTAGGTTCTCACAGTTTAGGTTTTCTTCATCTCACTTTTATTGGCATTAAAAGGTAGCTTTTTTTTTTTTTGCCTTTTCCCCCCTCAATCAGTTTTGAGCAGTCCATGAGTGCTTCAACATTATCTACCGCTGATTACCTGAAAGGGCTCTGCATAGCTCTCATAATGTTGAGATATAGGTCTTCAAAGGAGATGTAAGGTGGGCAGACATCTCTCACCTTGCCACTGAGCTTTGTAGAAATGGCAGCATCAGCCACAAAAGGGACAGAAATCTTGTTTGTCCTTTTTCCTGGCGGCCATTCCTCCTCTATAGCATCCTAGTAGGAACTCTGTGAAAAGTTGGTTTGGCAACAGATCTTTCTGTACTGACATTCAACAAAGGAGCTTGGGTTTGCAGGGTGATAGGCCTCCACTCCCTCCCCCAACATTAATCTGGATGGAAGATGGGTTTATTTTGGGTTGGCTTTGTTTGTTTGCTGGCCTATAAAAATAGACCTACTGGATTTGTGTGTGTTTTTAACATCTCGTTTAGATGCTTGCAGGATCTTAACAAAATGTACTCTTTGAGGAGAAGTAAGAAAGAGTTCAGCAGCCATGTAAGAACAGAAATACCTCACTGTAGTTTATGAAGATAAATCACTGTTGTTTATGAAGGTAAATATTTTCTTAGTGGAGAGGAGAACTGTGGAAGTAGCTATGCCTTGAGCAAAGGTTATGTTTGCCAATATGCCGTCGCACCAAAGTTCAAGGTGCTGCAGGCGTCTTGTGCCAGAGGACTTTCACTGTCGTAGATCTTAGTACATCAGAAACTTTCAAGAGATGTTTGGGTGTAATAAAAAATGGCCCAAAAGGAAGAACTACTGTTCTGGAAAGCAACCTTGCAGAGATCCAGCAACATTCAAGTTTAGAAAGTGGAAATCTGACAAAATTTTTGCCACTGCAATCCTGTTTCTGATGAGGCAATAATACATTCAGCCTGCAACCTGCTAAAGTTATCTCATGCATTAAATGAACTTCTTGAACTCAACCTTACCCAAACCCTACAAGTTTTTTCAGGTAGAGGGAGGCTTTGACTCTATTCCCTTGAGACCAAATTCAGGCTGTGGAGCATTAAACACTACTGTTTCCTATTGTCCCCTGGGCACCCAAGAGGATTTTTTTAATATGAAAAATTTGTAGTGATGAAATTCCTTTCACTTCCCATTCAAAAGCTTTGGGATTTGCTTCTATTCCCATTGGAAAGTCAGAAAATATTGACACAATACAGTGGAAATGTAGCTTAGTGTTTTGAATAATGTAATGCAGCCATTCGCAGACAGCTAAAAATGCTGCCTCCTGTTTGGAAGGTAAAAGGTTCACCATTTCAGATGGATTGTTGGAAGGCAAACACTGCTAGGCCAAGAGGCAGGCTTAATTTCATGTTGTCCTTGTGGGAGACAGTGCCCATAGACCCCCTCCTCCTTTTATTTCTCCTCCCACCCATCCCTCTCCATACACACACAAACCCTTTTTCATTTTGTTACAGGCCAAGGCAGGGGAAGGAAGGAGGGGCTGCCCAGAAATTTGAAGGACAGAGTGAACTATTTCTTTTTCATTTCTTTAACTGGAGCAAAAGGGACACTCAATGCACCATGGATAATTCAACTTTTACCAATATGACTTGAAACAAAGGTAGTATATCCAAAAACAAATCAACAATTTGCTTTTGAGTCTCGTCAAAGTACTAATCCAGGCTTGAGCTTTACCTCTACTGATCATCTGGCAGCCCATGCCTACAGCCTGGTGGTCAGAGCAGGACAGATATTGAGCTGTTTTGCCTAAAGCATATGTGAAACTTGCTTGTAATTAGAACAAACATACACCTAAAACATCATAGTCTAGAATGATGCTCTCCAAAATGATAGATTTGGGTGTATGTACTACTCAAGAATAAGGGACTGAGTTACAAAAAAGTAGGCAATTGACCTGGGGCTTTTTTTCCAAGTCATCAGGCACTCCACATGACAAATTTTTAAAGAAATATCAAGAGAACTATCCCATTATGCTAACCTAAAAAGTCCCTTTTGTAGAATACAAGAGGTGGTGTCATTATGAAATGGAAATGCTTGTTCAGCCAGGGATAGCTGAACAGAGCAATACAGCTTTAAGTAAAATTGTTTTTGCTTAAGCTTTGATCCAGAGATGCCTCAATTGCTTTCAGCACCTTTTTATTCACTTGTTTTCTGTTATGGAAAGGAAATTGATATACTTTCCCATCTTATTTTCTGTACAAAAAGCAAACTATGATGAATAGCTTTATTTGTGATTAACACGTATTGTGCCTGTCTTTGGTATTTATCTTGCCAACTGCATTTCTCAGGAGCACTCTCCTGTTTTTATTTTATAGTATCTTTAGAATTCATGAGTTTGAGCATAAAAGTGAAAAAATCCCCAATACCAAACCATACCAAAAGGGAAGGTATTTTCCTCTAACCTGAAATATTTATTTCATCATAATAAAAGATGAACCAAAGCATCCCACACTTGTTTATCAGTTTCTTCTGATGGCAGAGGTTTCTTATACACACTGAGGTGCTCAGCTAATGATCTGACAGCAGAAAAGTAGCACAGGAAGCATTAATAGCTGCACATCTGAAAATAATTTTTGCCAGTTTGCACAAACAGCTGACCTGTAAGAACCTTACAATTGACTTGACAGCTGTAAGAAGTAATGTGAATATTGAAATTGCACAATTATCCATGAATTTCTCTTTCAGGCTTGTGAGGCTTTAATTTACATACTATATCATTGTCTTGTTTAAAGTATTAAAAATATGAACCACAATAAAGACAAAGTCAGGTCCCTCTCTTTACTGGAATTGAGAGAAAACTTACAGCAAACTCAGGACCTGTCTGCCAGCATGCTTAGTAAGGCTGCTTGTAATAGCCTAAAACCAACTCACCTGTTGTGAGAAGATGCTCTTCATTTTCTCTTATCCTTGACATTGTTTTGCTCAAAAGTACACAAAGTAATTAAGAAGTAAAACATCTTTCATCTTCAGAGGAACTGGGATGATGGCCATAACAGGACAAGACTGGGTTGCAGTTTGGTAGCAGTTCTGATAGGATATGGATTTTCAATATAAATACTTCTCCATGTCAGAAAATCAGATCATTACAGTTTTCTGTGACATTCATAACTACTTTAATAGAAGTCCTGATATAATATGCCATTTAGGCCATAACCATGTTTTAATTGAAGTCTCAGTTCAAATGATTATGGCAATGCATTTTTATTTTCAGAATGGGCTTTTTGACTTCGTACTGTGCTGCAAAGTCATTGACCACAAATATGCATTTCATAAAGGACTGACTGGGGATTATTAAGAGCTCAAATCAAACTAACAAAAAATGTTTGCTATATTTGGGTTATCCATTGTTCATTTTTTTTTCTTAAAAGGGTATATGTATTTTTGAAAGATATTCTCTTGTGGTTAGTCACACAAAGTATTTCAAGTATAAGACAAAGCAACCAAATTTTTCAATTGAACGTGACAGACCACACTGTGCTTTTGTGCTGCCACATGGGGTACAAGTGACACTCGACAGAATGTTACAGAGAGGGCCCAGAAATGATGTCATAATTCAGTACATTGAGGATTGACCTTGGTGACCTCCTTACAAAGCTCTTCTTTTCACAGAAATCATAGAATGGTTTGAGTTGGAAGGGACCTTAGAGATCATCCAGTTCTAAACCCCTGCCATGGCAGGGACATCTTCCACTACCCCAGGTTGCTCAAAGCCTCCTCCAACCTGGCCTTGAACACTTCCAGGGGCAGGGCATCCACAGCTTCTGTGGGAAACCTGTGCCAGAGTCTCACCACCTCCCCAAGAAAGATTGGATTTCCCTAAAATCTAATATAAATCTCTTTTCTGTTCATGACTTTTTTTTTTTAAGACAGAGAACCTTTATCTCTGATGCTGAATTTACATTGCAATTTTCATTAGGTGTAGTTTCATTTTGAGAATTCAGGCCTTCTTTTACCTTTCAGATATTTAGTTGTAAAAAAATATTTACCTAGGAAATCAAAAATTTAGGTGAAATTAAAATGATGTCAAAAATTATTTGATTTTAATGGCCACCTTTTCCACATTCATGATTTCAGATTCATCACTTTTTTCTTGAAAATCATGTCATTTAAAGGTTCTTTCTGCTGAAAACCAAATAATTTTTTCACCTTGTAGTGTACGAATATAACTGAGGAGATGCCAGGAGATAAGATAAAAGTCAATAAAAAGAGAATAATTTATTAAAAAGATCTAATGTTACAAGAACAGTACACAGAAACTATTATATTACTGTGTCTTCCACATTGTATATACCATTATATATAGCATATATACAGATTGTATACAATATATCTAACATTTTGATATGGGCCATGACAGCAACTTTCTTTTGGTCTGTGAAACAAGATTTCTTTCTAATTATTATTTTTTCTGAACAGATCCTGTGACATAATACAAAAATACAGTCTCCTCAGTGACGCCAGACTGCACTATTACAATCTTTTACATGAAAAAGGAAAAAGCTTTCCCTTGCAACTAAAAATGTCATGATAAGGAAACATCTTCTACAAAGTAACAAATAGGTAATACATAGGTACTTAAACATTTAAAACATGTTTATTAATATATTTAAGATGCAAAATACATATTCTGTTCATGTTGAATATAAAACATACCTCCTTTTGTCCCTGCAATACAACTACATTACCTGACGGTATGTTCAATATTTCTATTTGTATCTTCTTACTAGAGAGGGAGATGTGTCTAGATGGAGCTCTGTCTCCTTATCAGACTCTTTTTCTTCCTATAAAGCATATCCATTTATTGTTATCAGAAAGTTTAACCAAATGCCACCAGCAGTGAATGTAGCCTTTTTGAATACTCTGAAATGAACTGCATTGGCAGGCAACTGTATAAAAAAATAGAGGAAATTATGCATAACTAATTTATAAAATAGCCATTTAACTTTTTGGTTCATGACTTTATTCTTATTTATTTTAACATTTTGGCAGATGATGGATTGCTGATGTAGGCTCTCTGCACAGTAGCGGTGCTGCTGTTTTACAAGGGACAGCAGGTAGTTACTTTCTATGAGTTTGCTCTATCAGCAAGGTGCTTTACACCTGCCTGTCTTTTATCTCAAAGGCTTTTCCAGAAGCAGAGCTACAGAAGGCCTCTTTCTATATATCTACAGTCAGTTCTTAGCTAGCTATCCTGCCTTTGTTTTCTGAGCAACATGGTGACTTTAGTAATTTTAAAAAACATTTTTTAAGAAAATTATTTAAAATATTATTGGGTAGCAAAAATTTAGGTTGAACCTCCTCTGAAAAATTTTACTGATAAAATATTCAAAAGCAAAAATATTTAGTCATCGTCAGCTTTTCACCTTCTTATCGCTGTTGTGCTTTCTTGGTTACTGTTTTGAAGCAGCTGAGAAAGAGCACAGTTGCAGTGCATTATCCAAATGCCAATTGAATTGGGAACCCAATTCAGCTAAAATAGGTTTTCATCAAAACTTTTAGAGGGACAGGCAACTAGAAGAACCATGCTATTAGGACTTTCACGTTAACCACTTTTGACTTGATTCTTCCCATGCAGTGCAATGTTTTTCTTAGGCATAGTCCCCAGATGTGTTAGCAAAATGCTGCCCTTCATAACACTGTGCCCACCATGATTGTGGGCAAACATGCACACCATCTTCCCTGGGAGTAATTTTTCCTTGGATTCCAGTAGGTGGGAAAGCCTTCCAATGTAGAAAAATTGTCCAAATTGTCTATTGAGTAAAAAATTGTCTGGTACAGCAAAAAATGGGGATTAGAACTGATATCACTCAGTATCTACAAGAATAATCTCCAATGAGCTATAGAAATAGAGCCAATTAGATAAATAATTGGAATGAAGCTCTGTAGCACTTTTCCAAGTATTTTTTTCTCAGAAACAAAATTCTCCAAAATATATCCTACTTCAGTCTGTAGATATGTGGATAATGCCATTCTGAAAAGCATAGAATGCTACCCAAAATTGGACTCAGAGGAAAAAGAAAATTACAACTGAGAAGTGATTGAGAAAAGTTGGTTTATCTCCTTGCATTGCTTTATTTGTCCTCTTAGTAGCTCAATGTATATAATATTAAAATGCCCAGTGGAATTTTCATTGCCATATGCAGTAGGAATTGATGTCTTATTTTCTACTGAAAATTCCATTGGACATAAAAGCTTGTGGTATTTGAGAAAAACCAACTGGTTTCCTCCTAAGCTTGTGTTTAATCATTTTCCATTTACCTGGTAATAAAATAAATGGATTTTCTGCTCCATTTTGCTACATTCTGGGGTAAGCTGTCTAGCATTTCATTGAAAATTATTTTTGCTAAATGAATACATATTACATATTTTCAGAACAAGCTCTTTACTTTTGCAGAGGTCTTGTTTTTCTTCCTTGTCAGTAGTAGCAACCAGCTGTATCAAACTTTTTTCTATATTTAAAAAAGGATTTATTTTCTCCAAACCATACAGGTGTACTGTACTAGACACCATCCTTGAAATACCTGATGATACATGACTGGATTCACCAAATTTGAACATATTAAAAAAGGAAAATACATTTGACAGAAATTACCTTTGCTTACAAAAGTTTATTACATACAATCTGCATATTTTTGGGCCAAGAAGGGTCTCCTCCCCAGAAGACTTTTACAAATAAAAGAGATAAAAACCTGATGAATTATTGACTGTGTCTCCAACACTTCTCTAAGTGCACCACAGGCATTTTGATGGGTCTTTAAGCACTAGCTTGGGTTTTCAGTTTCTCCACGGACATAAAACTCCATCCCTTGGTGTCATCAAGTTAAAGCAAACAAATAACAACAACAACAAAGTCTGCAGCCTTCACCATGAGGTCGAAGGTACCATCAGTGCCAAAAGCAGTGTTACAGAGGATGAGGAAGTAGACAACACATGCAAGGTGGACTGAGCACTTGTGACTTTCCCTCCTGAAATGAAAAGCAAAGAAATTAATGAACAAATGATGCAAATGGTTCTCAGTACATTTAGGTATTAGCTTTTGACCAAATCTATATTCTTTTACCCTCAGCAAAAGACTAATTTTAGGCAATGGATTACCATGTAAGAACTGCAGTCACAAAATGGGCTCCCTACACAGATGGGACTTTGTGATGATACCTACAGCAACTCGCATTCTGGATCCTCATATTCAGTCTGCAAATTATTAGGAAATTGCAAAAGGATATATGGTTTTGTGTCTTAATTTTCAAAAAAGCATAAGGCTGCAGAAGCTGCCCTGAGTCACGAATTTTTGTCCCAGAACAAGGAATGAAATCCTTAATCCCTTAATCCCTAGCCTTATCCAGAGGAAAAAGTGCTCTTTGGCTCATTTGTGCAGTGTTGATTTTTGATCACAGCACTGTCTTAAATGGCCATGCTAAGGGGAAATGTGCTCTGGGGTTGTAGTGGCAACAAGATGGGAAAGGAACCAGACTGGGTTTCTTTGGACAAAAATTGTCCTAAATGAAACAAATGTGATATGCATAGTCTAATTAGATGGAGGACTTTGTGACCTAGAATTATGATATATGAAAGAAATATTCCATGGGGTTGGGATTAGTGTCTTCTGCATTCTGATGACAGCACTGCAGTTTGTGACCAGACTAGAGCTGAAATTGTAATCCTAGACGGAAGTTTCAGGGTCACACCTTTTGGTTAGTGCTCCTTAAAGATCAAAGAGCAATATTTAATAAAATTTTAGTGTTATCAGAAGGTTATAATTGAAATGCCTTTTTGTGTTTAGGCAAAGATTATGTTATTTCTTTGTTGTTCTTGCCACTAATCCTCCCATCCCTTACTTACCTTTGTAATATTGATACTTGACATTCTTTCAACACATCACAGTAACTGAGGAGAGAGCAGCTAGACATCAAAATTTACCTAATGAAAACACTTTAATACTGCTATAATTTAATAATTAAATAGTAATAATTATGCAAGGGAGTGACTGGAACTTACAGAGAAATTCAGCTTATTCTCAAGGAGGCACATACATGGGGTCAGCTACCTAAATCCATGCCACTTTAGCTGTCTTACACAGCTGTGTTACACCTCTGGCTGGTGGTTCAGAATGATGGGTATATCCCCTAAGTCCCACAGAATGGTGTGTGTATCCCCTAAGTCCCTCAACACATCTGCCAGTTCTGCTTGGGATGCCTTAGGACACTGCAGATGTCCTTAGGTGCTCATATCTTAATACTAAAATTCAGAAGATTAGCTGAATTGCTGTCAAGGCTCCACTGCTGGTCTCTGTGGATTGCATCCCAGCTGACTATATTGCTGTTTGAGACACTAGTGCACATATAAACATCTATAGCTGAGGTAGGTTTTTAGGTGTTATCCTCAAATGGGAGAGGTTTCCTATAAATCATCTTATTTGTTAGTCAGCCTCACATGGTTGCCTCAGATGATCTTAAACATCCCATGTGTCACTAGATAACTTTATTTCTAAAGAACTAAAGACTCACATCAATGACTTTATTTAATAGCTACAGGATTGTGAGAACATTGTTGTTCTGGCAGAGAATAGCAGAGTTAATGAGCATTGCTTTCATCACCACGCTTTCAAAGAAAAGTGTAACCTTACCTGAAAAAGATGGAACTCTGATCTGGGGACTTGCAGTCCCATCCCCTCCTTCACTGACTGCACAGACCTCGATGATGTAGACCCCAACATCAGGAAGAAGTACCACTGCAGAGGTTTTTTGTGTTTCTATAACTTGGCTATTGCTCTGGCCTTCTTGCCGAAATAACACCTGTGGTGGATAAAGTAGACAGTGGTCATTCAAGCTCTGTACCAGACATTTTGTGTAGATAACACATTCACTGCAATGTTTACTCTTTCATGCTTTCATTAGGGATTTCTTGACATTGCCTTTGAACAGACTTTGCTTTTACTCTTCCCTTCCTGCACTGGCTTCAAAACGGTAGTAGCAAAATATTATAGAGATTCATGAATGTGAAAGGACATAGATTATGACCGACAGCAAAGACAGAGAACTTGCCCTCTTTTGCATTAGGTGTTGTACATCTTTATCTCCAAAATTTCAAAGTGTATTTTGAGTTCCATTTAGTTCAAATTCTTAACCCAAAGAATCATGTTGATATTATGTTGATATATATCATGTTGATATTCACATTTTTGGCTCAAGAACTCAACTTCAAATGAAAGGAAAATAGTCTGAATAATGTATTTATTTTGTTTACCTTAGCTGGCTAAATCAACTGACAACAGCTCAGATCTGTCCCTGCATTTCAATACAAATTTATGGCATGTGGGAGGAAAGCGAGTCAGCACGTAGCTGTCTTTTTCATATTTCTGCATAAGAGTTTCTGTTCCCAGAGAAAATTGAAAAGGTCAGAGAGGTGTGAAAAACCAAAGAAGTCAATTCTACTATTTCAGAATATCAGCTTTTTTGATTAAGGTTAGAACAGTTTCTGGTTTATTTGAACCATTTTATACTTTCTTGGTGATATTTCCTATGTATCAGAAGAGATATGAGAACGTAGTCTATAGAAATGATTTGATATGGGCTCCAAAAAACCCAGACTCCACACTTCTTTAAAAACACCGTAATGATTTTATTTTTTTTTAAGGTATTGCAGTGAATTCTGATTTTATAACTTGTTATTTCAGTGTTAATCTGGATTTTATTCTTTAAAACTTCAAAACTTTAAATTCCAGATATTATCATCACTGCAGTTGACCACCAGTAACAAGATCACAAAACAAACTGAAGTACTTGTCTTTCTGCTTCAAAAATATTAATTTTAATGTTAATTAAAGCTATCTCATTAGTCTGCATTTCTCTAAATCCTACTGCAAACACAGTTGAATTGAAGAGGTATTAGGAATTTCATTGCAGTCTATTATTAATAGCCACTGCTGACTCAGAGAGGATTGACTGACCCCCCAATATAGAGGGGAGTCAGACAGAGTTTGGTATTTGAAAATCCCAACAAAAAATATGTTGGGACATTTCTTGCATTTTAATTTTATTTCTTGCTTCTCACAGTGAAAGCTGTTTGGAAACAGTCTGTAGAGAATGCTTCACTTGCACAGAGAAACAAGAAAGGGAAAAAAGGCAACAAAGAAGAGAAGCAATTGCTTGGAAGAGAGAAAGGTGAGCAAGGAGGGGAAACACTAACCTTATATCCCATTACATCAGACTCATTAGCTAGAGGTCTGACTGGCTCCCACCCAAGAGACACATGAGACCCATCCTGTATCCACATAATATTGCCTGGTGCTTGGCTGGGAGCTGAGAAAAAAAAAAAAAACATGTACATATATATATATTTATAGTTAGTTTCTTTAAAACCAAAAGAAAAGTATTTTAATCTTTCATTATATTTAAAACTAGTAGTGTTACCAGGCTAGCAACTCTAGATGGAACATTCAAGTTTTTTTTCATCAGTAGTGTAATTTGGTAGATTATAGTGTATTTATTCCATCCACCCCATAAATTCCACAAAGCTTATGGACTTGAACTCTTTTCTCTCCCTTTGTACAAAATGCCTTATTTTCTAGGAAATTCACCTTTGTTATGAATGCAAAGTCATATGAATTAATTTCTAAACATCAAAGCAAAGCCATGAATCAAAGCTTTACATGATTCCTGATTATTATGCACTCTTAATAAATAAAAAACCTAATGGGAGTTGCTCCCTGCTTTCTTCCTTTTAGCAAAGGTACTGAGATTACTTACGGGATTTTTTGGTTGCTGCATGCACAGCAGTGCTAGGTGGTCCATACCCTGCAGCATTGTATGCCCTCACTGTTAGGTGATATAATGTGTTTCCTTCTAATCCTGTCAGGAGGATGGATGACTCATTTCCCTCTGTTTTGACCTTTTCTGCTGCTTCTTCCTGCTGCATGTCCTTCCAGTAACCAACCTGCCAACAAGCAACCAAACGAAGGGTTAATATAGATACCTGGCAAGCTCATGCTGCCAGATGCTTGTGCTTGTTACCCCATGGAAAGTATTTTTGCCATTTATGCCTTTTTCTGATCATCAGACCCCTTTAAGCATATGGGATTTGCAGCTTGACCTCAAGCCATTCAGTGCTCTCTTCTCCAAAATGGCAAGACATGGAATATTGCAGTGTGACCTGGAGCACATGGAACATATGGCTGTGTTCTGGCACAAGAGCAGGTTACTATAAGACAGAAGAGAAGAGAATGAACTTTGTCAGGGAGAACTCATCATTGAAGGACACAATTCAAGGAGAAATCATCCTGTGGTAGGTCACCAGAATATCTGTGTTTGCTCTGGAAAACTCTGACTGCATCAGTTAAGTGTTGTGAGCAGTATTCTCTTCCCGGCCTGGTGCAACTCAGATCCAGGAGATTTCTTGTCAGTCCAATGAATAGGCAACAACATAACAATGACAGAAATATTTAAATTATTTGAAAAATTTAAAAAAAAAGAAGGAAATTGATTCAGTTTTAGTTCTTGGATGTAAACAGGTTTCTGGTAAATGAAATTTTGATAGTATGTTCATGCTCTTCCTTTTCAGACATAAAATAAACCCCTAAATGATGTTTGGTGGTTCTTAATCCTTATTCTCTAGCATCTTTTTCACCATCTGAAAGAAGTTATACAGCTGAGCTGAGAATTTGGCTAGTCTTTGTCCTAAGGCACCCAGCACTTCCAGGTTGTAACTAAAGAATATGTATCTAGGAGAGCTACATAAGAAAAGGCAATTCTCATGGGGGCCTATTTTGCCTAACAGGAGATGTCACTAAAAGGCCATTCAAAGATCTATACTCAGCTTACTGTTTTTCATGCTGAGACCTACTTGCTTTTCTTCCACATGTTGACCTTTTGTGTGAAGCTGGTTATTTCTTAATAAGTTATTTACATTGTATTGGGATGTTTCCTCTGAGAAAAAAAGGTCAGAGACAAGACAGAACTCTTGAGAATGTCTCCCAGGAAATGGTGAACCAGAAAAACCCCAAGGGGTTCACAGGAAAATAAGACCAATGACCTTTTATAATTGCATTAAGACTACCATAAAAAAAAAAAAAATCTGTTGAGGTCCTATCTTCACTTGACAAAAGTGCCTCTGTTAATTTAGATTGAGGGTATATTAGTTTGTGTCACCTCACAGTCCACTCTTTCAACTGTAAAATTCAAGTATTTGTCTTTTGTTTGTGTGCCTGAATTATCTCATGTTAAAATGCTGTTGCTTTAATTCTTAGATCAGTTACAGTTCAGTTCACAAATCTAGCTGCAGTCACCACTTGTTCTGAAATAAGTGTGATTCACTGAGGTATTTTGCTGGATGAATGCTTGACCAAAGCTAGTGGTATCTGAAATAACACCTATTCAGAGTCAGCTTTCTTTTCTTCAAAAGAAAATGGAATCAATAACCATTTATTCACATCCTACTATTGAATCTCCGACGCTTATTATCTCTTGGGCAGTCAGATTCCTTTCATTTTACTTGTGATGCATCTTTACAAATCTGGTGCTATGATGGTGAGAACTGCACCATACTGAGCACTGCATGAACAGGCAGTGAGGGGGAACATGTCTCCTGGAGACCCTATCATCTGGACAGTGCAGTCTGCTGAGGATCCAGCAAGAAAAGGGTCAGAAAGGAAAAGTGAGATGACTAAGCTTACACAGGTGAACAGTAGCAGGGGTGGAAATGCAACTGAAGTTTTCTCCTTTTTCTAGAAAGCCAGGAGCAAAATTACAAGTAGCTGTCTTTATTCACAGGATACATCATGTCTCATGCTAATGAAATGTTCATGAACTAACTTTGATTTTTTTTTTTTTTTTTT
>LTAT01000001.1:77822059-77841404 GCA_003286495.1 Chlorodrepanis virens
TTTTTTTTTTTTTTTTTTTTTTTTTTTTTTTTGCAGGGGGTAACGCAAGCATCTATTTGTTGATGACCAAAGGAAATAAAAGAAATAGTTATAAAACAAAAAAATTCCAGTGATTGTTAACTGAGGTAGATGGTGTGGGGATTTACATTGATTTGAACTGAAATGAAGATACTTCTGATGTTTAAAAGTGAGAGACATATGTCTTAAAATAGAGGGTTTGCTTATTTACATTTCTCTGCATTTGCTAGTTCTTTTTAAAATCTTATTTTCTGTAACATTAGTTTAAACTTCTCAGAAGGGATCTATAACACAAAACAGGTTTTCATTCATGATAACATTGAATATTGATAATAGCATGAAGCATAAATTATAAAAAAGTAGCCCATATTTGAAAACTGAAAGAAAAAGGGAGAAGAAAGCATTTTTAGTCTGTTTAATGCATTCCAGTTTCCAAGGTTTTACATTTTTTCTGGACTTTCTGTTGTTTTTAGCCAAAGAATAGTAAACTTTGACACCTGATTTCCAGAGACCCATCCCTTTGAGCTAGAGAGGAGCAACCTGCTTTGATCTGATCATGGGTTAAGCAATAGTTAAAAGCAAATCTTGGTAAAAAAAAATAATTTCTGTCTAAAATTCTTCTACCTCTGATAGTTGCAGACCACTTCCTTGAAGTTTTAAGTTAAAAAGTATCTTAAATGATACCACTCTTTTCCCTAAGTTGGTTTCTAGGTTATAAAGTCTTTGTCATAACTTAATTGGATCTAATGCAGGTCATCTTCACTAAATGCAGTAAAAGCAGAGTTACTGGCTGGATATTCTTGCTGTTGACCACAGAAAATTAAAGCTACAAATTAAGCATACGAAGTAAGAGTATAAATTAAGTAGAATTTCTGTCTTGCTTTTCCAGACTATGGTTAAAATATCCATATGCTCTTTCTAAATTATCTCAAGGTGTACTTAACTAAATAAAACAAACAAACAAAAAAATCTAGTACCATGTCAATAAAATTATCTGTTCCATTATAAAACCAGAAAAAGTGCAACTAAGAAGCAGCAAAATATTGAGTAATTCTCCTTGAAATGCCATAATGTGGTTTTCTTAGATAAAGAATATAATAAACCAAGTTGTCATGTCAAACAATCCTCTCTAAAAGAGGCACTCAAGATTCTTTTTTCATCTTTTATATTTTTGTCCTTTTTGGATTTTGTTTATTTGTTTGCTTCAAGTTGATCTTTTGATTGTATTAACCAAACTCCTATCCCTTAGAGGAACTCCAGCAAAAAAGACATGAGATTTTTCATTTATACTTAAGTATTAGCCTTGTTTTTCTGGAAAAGAAAAAAGAAACCCAAAATATCTCTTCTTCCAGTCAGTAATTTTTTCTGTTTCCCTTCCTTACCAGTAGTGAACGAAAAAGAAAATATTGCCTTGGGCTCAAGTAGATTTTATAACCTTCAGCTTATAGATTCCAAACAATAAGTATGAACAAGACACAATATTTTTCCACAATTCTGACAAAGTTTTTGAGCTGCTTCTACTTTATCAGACTGTAGCTGGCATATATTTAGTAAGGTCGGGCGGACAGCTGACAAACCTGTACTGAAGGCAGGAATAATATGTGCTTTGGAAGATGCAAATGAGGGCAGCAAACCTTGCATAAAACTCATGTGACATAACAGTTAACACTGCCTTTCAAGGATGACAGTGTGAAATTGGACAAGTTCCTTTGCCTTTCATTACTCCTTAGCACAAAGTGCAAGCAGGGCCACGGTGAAAGTGGGTCACTGTGAACTTGTCCACATTTAGTAAATATTCTGTCACTTTGGTTGATTAAAGCCCAAACATTCAAGTGCTAAGAAAATAGCTGCCTCTTTTATAATGCTGTTGCCAAAAGGCCAGAAATGTGAAGACTGTGTAGGACGTTGTCACTGCTATGATGACTGCAGCCAGAATACGAATTGAGACATGAAAGCAGAGTGGCCAGTCAGATAGTTTTGCATTCAGATTGAACCAAAGGCAACCCTTTACTTGTCTCCCAAAGTAATTCTCTGTTAGGAAACAAATAAAAAACTGAAAAAAAGGATAATTCATCCTTTTATCAAAATTACTGTATTTCTGTGCATTATCTATTTGCTGTTTGTGGATTAAAGGAGGCTTTTTGTTGTTTAACTACAGGCTTTGTTTTCCACAGCACTGAACAACTGATGAACTTTCAGAATTGGTTTTCAAATTAAGAGTTTTCCCAACAAGTGAAAGACACTCTTAAGAAAATAAATAATATGGAAAACATAAAGCTGTTCTGTACTTCTGGGTGGCTTTTTTGGGGGGTGGATTTTAGCCCCAATGTCTTCCTACACAGACTCCTTTGCTTTTTTGCATTGTGGGAATGCTTTAAAGGCAAACTGTCTGTATGTTAGGAAAATTGGGCTGATAGTGTAGACCTAGTGTACTTAAGTGAATATTATAATGCACTGACTCACTGTACAGATCCTATAAATCATTACCTCCTTTTTGATGAAATCCTCCCCAAAAAAGGAATTGAAAAGATCTAGCAATACCATCCTTTGAAGTTATTCTCTCCTGCTGGATTGTGCAGAACAGCAACATTTATTTTTATGTTTACTGAGTAAGTGCTGCTCTGATTGTAATCATTCCTGTGAGGATGGAGGAGAATAAATTACTCCATGGAAGATTTGTCTGCCAGAAAGTGGGCAGAGGAATTCTGGCTAAACGAACAAAGATGGAAAGAGCAGGATGGGTTTGGGTAGGATGGGGAGGAAAAAAATACCCTCATCTCCCCAGATAAAAGTAGTACTTCAAAAGGTAATGCTACTTAGAAGGCTCCTCTAATTGCTTTGTGAGACGAGGTAAAAGGGAGCAGTGAATTTTTTTTTTTATACTTCATTTTTTTTGTTAGGTCAATTGCAGGTCCTTGGCTTGAAATATTTACTCTGAAATCTTCATGCTGTAATCCTAAAATTGGTGTACAGCAGAGTGAGGAGCCAAATTATTAATGAGGTTCACTATTAGCAACTTCTCCTGTATTAATGGGCATTTTCAGAATTGTACCTGAGAAATCTGTGAGAGATGTAGAGACAATATTGCTGTTTGGGTCAGAGTATGCCAAACTCCAAAGGTTTTGCACTTTCCAAGTGCAGAAGACCACCTCTGACACAAAGCAAGCCCACTGTCCTACCTGTAACAACCATCTATTGCTAGGACACATCTGTAGAGGTAAGGGAAGTGTTATGTGACAAGCAAGTAAATGCAAAATCCATTCACATTATGAAAGGATAAGCTTCTAGGGAAATAAATTTCAATTTTAGAGAGAAAATCTATTTTTTATTTTAAAATATGTAATGCAAACTTAATAGAACATTTTGAGAATCATTTTGATCGATAGAATGAGGATAAGAGTGAAAACAGTAGGTATAATTTAAAAGATGTTAAGATAGCTGAAGGAAAAAAAGCCAAACCAGACACCTTTCTGAAAAAAAAAGAGACAAGGTGCAGCAAGTAAGTTATTACAGGTGATAAAAGACTGGTCTCAAGATTGAAGTCAGCTTAGTAACAAGTGGAACACTTCAACATGGAGAGGAATAGTATTTGCAAGATGAATATCATCTCTATCAGATACAGTCTTGTTCTCTTTATAAATGGCATGTTGAAAGGTAAAATGGTCCAATATAACTTTTGCTGCATGAAGCAAGCTATGTGCAAAGGAATAGAAACATATTTAATGTAAGGAAGAAGCCTGAGAAAAGAACAATGAAAGAAAACTGACAGAGGGTTAGCAGAGTTCAGCGTGCAGACGTAGATGGGAAAAAGACCTGAACAAATGCTAGACCTGAGGGGACACACCCAAGTCACAGCCCATTTGCACAGTGCTAGATATTAATAGAGATATTGCTATCCAATACATCAATAGGCTACAGAAACAGGTAAAAAAATATGAACTGGCTGCATCTGAGCTATGAGGTAAATGTGCTGTCCTGGTTGTGGCTGGGCAGCTGGAGGCTGAGCTGCCCAGACACCTACATTTCCTTTTTAAGGCTATTGGTGACTATCACCAGCCCCTGTGGTTGCCCAGACATGCTACCAGGGAGACACCCTGTACTAGTAATTATTCTTTGACACCCCCATGATTGGTGTCTACCTCAGATCTACATGTTTACTCTCTTTTCAATGTTACTGTAGAAAATCAGGAAGGAATCACCACTGTCTAAAAGTTCAAGCAAGACAAATAGCCTGCATCCCAAAAGCAGTTAATTTGGTTTAGCTAGACTATTTAACGAGCCTGATCCACAAGGTCAGGGTGGGTTGTGGAGGTGGCCCAAAAGAATAGACAGGTGTACTGCTAGATCTGATCTGTTCCTGGAGGCTTGGGTTGTAAACAGTATCCAAAGGTGCAAGGAGATCCCTTGCCAGGGCTGGTTCACTCCCCCAAGTCAGGAAGGGCTGTCTCTAAGCAGTGTTTTATTTATGGACTGTGCAGCTGCTGCTTCGCTCCTGACATCCTGTTGTTACTGTCTGCCCAGCAGATGTCCCTCGGCCACTGTGGGATGAGAGCACATGGATGCAGAGGCTCTCTCCTTTCTCTGGGCTGATTGCTGTCAGTAAATAACAAGTTCGAACTGGTTGCTTAGAGCTGGCAACAGTCAATACCTAATTTTCCCCAGCCTGTGAATGATGCATGCTGGGTCACTTGCAGTTCTTTCAGCTCTTTCTGAAGTGACAAAGAGATGTTATAAGAACTAGTGTTGAACAGTTTTCAAGCACAAATAAATAAAAAATGTTCTGGTGCTACAGCTGTGACTGTTGTTCCACAGCCAGTGGTGCGTATGCTAAAACGAGAATAATTCCTATTGATGTTTCACTACTGCACATGTTAACAGAATGCAACACTCTCAAAAGCAACAGGACTTCTCATTACGATATTCTGCGTTCATACCTCGAATCCCTGTGGTCTTCCTAGACTTTCTTTAATATGTTTCCACGCAACAAGAATCTCTGATACAGACAAACTCGTGGCTTTGACATCGATGGGAGCAGCAGTGGGTTCTGTATTAAGAAAAATTGAAACAATAAACCTCCACTGTAACAGCTTGTATTTATCAAAAACACTCCATCTGAAACTGTCATTTACTTCCTTTATTCTACCTTAATACTCTCAAGAAGGTATGACACTTAGGGGGAACATGAAAAACTGAACAAGATGAAGAGATTATTATTGTTGTATTTCTTTATTTGTGTCATGCTGCATCAATATCTCATCACTGATGATGAGTGCAGCAAACTGTGAAAGAATCTCCTGTCTGCGATTTTTTAAAAAAGCTTTAATATTTGTATATGTGTCCCCTGCCTCCACACACCCCTTTTACAGCCCTAACTGATTGTTCTGACCTCCTGATTGTCTGGAACAGAGGATCCTTCATGTCCTCCAGCCAGCCTGGGCTCCCTTTTGTGGTTCTGGGGCACGGCCAGGATACTCACAGAAGGCTGTGGGATGCTTTTCACACCACACTTGCCCAGCAGTGTTGTCACAAGTGTGTTTGCCTTTGTACTTTCACATCAATGAACGCTTTATAGAGGCCCAGCTTCTTTCAGTGGCTGGGAAGTTGAGCAAATGTGCCCAGACATTTGCCATGACAGGCTGCTGAGCATCCCACCACTCATTGCATCACCTGTTACTGTACACTGGGAGTGATGAATGTCCAAAAATTGTTTAGTATGAAACTGGGACATGAGTCAAGGAAATCTTGGGGGTCTTTTGCTTTATTACCTAGATACAACTGAAAACTTTCTTAAAGACAAGCTGTGGAGGCAAGGCTTCTACCTATACTATGCAACACACAATAGGGCATTTCTCCACCTTTCTGGCGTAGCTCACTTAGCAAAAATTCACATTCCCCTCTAGTCACAGAACCCGTGATCTCTTCCTTGGCCTAATGTTCATCATTACATTTCTAATGTGTTGATCTGCTCCTGAAGGGCAGGCAGAGGTCTTGGTTTTATGTCATAGGGAGACACATCAAAGAGCTTTCTGAAAAATGGGGTTTCGGGGACTTGTTTAACAGAAAAGCAGTCTCCTTACAGAACAGCCTGAGATAAAATTACATATTTTACTCAGTGATCAAACCACCTAATATGTAAGATACCTAATATCAACTGACTCATTAACTACTCTCCTTTCTCTGCAGCTGTTGCTCTGGCACTGCTGCCCCACAAATATTTTTGACACGGCTCATACTAATTTTTCATCGTTTTTGATGCCAAACTTTTAATGTTTGTTACTCTTTTTTGATCTCTTTTTTAATTTACATCTGAAGAAAATAAGTCAATCCGATGTGATACAAAGTGGTGTTTGCCAACAATGAGTATTACTAATAAGTATAAAATATGTTTGGAACTTTTTAGGTAATAAAGAATAAAAAAAAATATGTTCAGGAATAGGAGAAATGATCTTTTGAATTCAATACTGAAAGAATTGCATTACGAAGAAATATATTGCTCGTAATATGATTTTCTGTTCAACAGTTACATCCTGCTTTCTATTTTATGTACTACTAAGATTTGTGTGGCAAAAGCTATTTTCTAGTTTTTATATTATTGAAGCAATTACCTTGTTGTCAGAAAAGATTGCAGAGGTATAAATAATTTGAGGTGTACACAAAATGTTGGTCGGGAGACTTTACATTTTCTATAAATGCAGGAATCATTTCCTCTTCATAGCATTCACTAGGAGTGGAGTATACATTGCTTGAATAGAAACATAGAATATTTTCTGATATTTTTTAAAAATGTTTTCAACAAATGGAGCGGAAATAGTTTGGATTTTTTTATGTGAAGAAAATGTATTTCTCACATATTCAGAAATAATTCACTGCAGTTTCACTGATACAAGGCACTGAAAATTGTGTTCAGCAAAACAACAGAAATTATGTATTTGGGAATAAGATATAGCATGACTGTCTGAAAGTTTTTGGAGCCTAAATAGCATTTTTTATTGATTCAGATATGATGAGGACTATATAATTTCTGGTGATATAATACAGTCTGTGGTTCACTCCGATGTCATGCTTTATTCTCTGCGTCTAAAACTAATGATAAGTATGATAGGTTTATTAGCTTTTTCTATTATGGTCACTGATGTTATAATCATACCATTTTCTTCAGATCTTGTCATTATGTTAAACCTATAGCTGTCTACCTACAGTCATACTTCCTGAAAAAAGAAAGAAGTCCATAGTCTCTTTAATATTCCCTTTTTTGAATTAAAGATGCAGTACAACAAATACTCATAAGGCTGTGTGCAATAGCCATGAAACACTGTCTTTCCCTGTGCTGCAATCACACTTTAAAGAAACATGATCAATATGTAGGTTTTTTGGGATGGCTGTAAAATGGCAGGACATGCATTTGCACGAATTTAATTTCTAATGTTCAGAGTGGGAATTCTGAATTGTGACACTGGGAAGTAAAAAAAAGAATCAGTTACTAGCCCTCAGTGTGTAGTACCTGTTTATGACTGTAAGCTGATCTGTTTTCCTGAAATATTCATCCTTAAGGATTTCCAAATGCAGTCCAAGAGCCTACTCAAATTTATGTTGTTTTAATTCTTCTGTGGAACAGAGCCTCAGTCAGGACTACTCAGCCAATCACTTCATGTCTGTTCAGTTCTTATTCTGATTCCAAAAAGAATTTTTACGAAGCAGTCTTATTCAAAATTTGAGCTCTTATTTGAAGATAAGAACCTCAGTCTGAGCAATTGCATTATGACTGCAGGCAGTTCTTCATAGCTGAGATTTTGGGATTTCAGCCAGGATCTATTTCTGTGATAATGCCTCTCTGTGGAAAAACCCACAAGAGATATATCAGAAGGAAAATTAGGAAAAGTCATTGCTTTTGTGTCAACCTTTAAGCAAAGAAAGTGGTAGCATTTGCTTCCTTGCTAGAAATAGCCATGTAGACTATCTTGCAATCAGAGAACCTTCAGTGAACTTTTTCCATTCCTGAGAAATGGGGGACTCCACCAGATCTGCAGTGAAATGTCTGTCTGCAGGATATAGAACTTTCTCCAGAATCTTGTGCTTAAAAGGGAAAAAATATCCAATTTCCACAACACCAGAAACAAGATTGCTGTTTCCAGAACAGACCTTTGGAATTCTCACTTTTCCACAAGTCCTTTCTCTTTTCACCTTCTCTTTGACCAGTGTCTTTACAGAAGACTTTAAAACAGAGGAAAAATTAGAAGAGTATTGGAACGAGCTACAAGTGAAGACCTCTGCCCTGAATATTTTTGATGTAGTGCTGAAATACTCTTTCTTGTTGGGCAGAACTTCTGAAGCCTTCTCTTGTAATGATGCTCTCCTGCACACTTTCTCTCAGTGTTCATCCTGCTGTGACTCTCCCTTCCCTGTGGAATAACTCAGATTTATTACACAACAGAGTGACACCTGGGAATAAGGAGCTGCCTTATTCCACAAAGAATTTACCAGAGAAGCGTTGCCATCTTTATGAACACAAATGGTTTGTTTTCCATCAAGTGACATGGCAGACAGAGTTACCCTCAGCATGTGAGGGGAGGTGTGCCAATTATATTTATTGCACATCTGCTTCCCATGGGGCTAGTGCCATTGATCAGAGGAGTGCTTAATAAACTCCTTCATGTCAGGATTGTGATTTCATTCCTTAAAAAGTCATTGGAGACAGCTCTAGCTGAGCTTTCTCAGCATCTCTCCAGACAGATCATCTGGCAGAATCAGGAAATAACCCTCTGTAGTTTACAGCTAATCTGCCAATTAGTTGTCAGGTTCACCTAAACTCCAAGTAGCTCAGCTTTAGCTATGAAATGAATCACAGGACTTCAAGAATTTAAGATTTTAATTAAAGACACTGAGGCTGTATTCCAAGGTGTGTAATTGCATATTATTTCCTCTCAATGAAAAGAAAATAGTAATTTATTTGTCTAAATATGGAGAAACAAAACTGCAATGGCTTTTCTATGGTCCTTTGACTTCTGGATAACTGAGAGTTTTGGATCTCCATTGGCTCAATGAATTACCGCAAATCCATACAAAGCAAGAACAAAAGCTCTGTGCAGTATCATTGCATCTTGTAAGTATTACAGAAGTGCATCTGGGGTCCCTCAGGAGGTTTTAAACAGTAAAAGTTAGAGTCTTCAGGCTTTAACCTGTATTGCTCAGGGCTTTCTATTTCCTATATAGAAGTTTTTAGTAGTGTTCGCTACTCCCTTTATCAAAATTATAGATCTTTCAGTTGTTGTGATGATAATTCTGTCAATGCCTGAAGGAGAAATTAGATACTGAAATGAACAGAACTGATCCTGTATCACCCATTATGACAACCATTAACAAAAAAACCCTTTATAAAAGGCCTAACTCATCTTGAAGCCAGTTGGGATCCCAGAAACTTCATTTTATTTCCTTTTATATTCTCATCTATTTCCATACTAGAGTAGAGTACTCTAATTCATATTTATCATATTTATTCATGTAGAGTACTCTAATTCATATTTATCCTTGTGCTTTTAGGCTGCAATTATACTTGCAAACTAAATGGGGACAGACAAGGCAACTCCCTGAGCATGGACAAACAGCTATCTGTGGCATTACACTGTTGGCATCATCCGTGTTGACTCTGGGCAATTTGTGCTGCCCCGGATGTGACAGTTTTATCAGAGTAATGCCCTGATACAAATTAAAACATTTGAGTCTTTCTTATGTGTAATTTCTACCCCATCTCCCCAGGTAGAAGAACAGATTAAATTTTATTTATGGTACATTTGAA
Source organism: Chlorodrepanis virens (assembly GCA_003286495.1). Classification (NCBI taxonomy): domain Eukaryota; kingdom Metazoa; phylum Chordata; class Aves; order Passeriformes; family Fringillidae; genus Chlorodrepanis; species Chlorodrepanis virens. Next base: position 77,831,871 of record LTAT01000001.1, read on the forward strand.
TAGCAAATTCTGCATTGTTGGACTTGGAAAGGGTTGAATTTCTGACAACTGGCAATACCAGAAATTTTCATTACAGGTTTAAAAATTTTCACTTTCATGTTCTTATTAGCTATCCTGTCTATATAATCTTATTTATTTAAAATAAATGATAAAGTTTTTCATTATTGTTTTCCATTCCTTGATTATATTTAACATCAATTCCTTACTTCAATTTTTCATGCCTTATATACTTTCCCAACTTAAAAAAAAAACCTTAATTTTTTGTCTATACTTGTGTTATTTTTATCCTTTTCATTACTTGGATTGCATTATGTATGATTTTTACTTATTCTGAATATCTTTTAGAGGGTACATCTATAGATCCTCAGATGCAATGTTCTGTCTCAGAAATACACCATTTCTTGCAGTGTAAACTTCAAGTATCTGTTAAATGTTTCGCTTAGAAACATTCCAAAACACTTCTATTTTTAGTTTCAACAGTTAATTCCAGTTAATAAAATAATTTCCTGCTTTTTAATGATGACGTGTACCACTGTTATTTTTTATGATCAGCTTTTCTATAGTGTCTTAATTATTCATCAAAGAAGGCTATTGTACTATTATTTCTTCTCACCTAGTCAGTACCGGATAAAGAATCTGCTAATTAGCACAGCCAGAACACAAGGTCATTAGTCTTTACTAATTAGTTTTTACCATCCAAACTACTCCAAACAGCTAAATTTGCTGATAAATAACAGCAGTCTTTAGTATTTTTCAATAATTAGAAATGTCTTTCTCAGCATCCAAATTGATCAGGGTAATCAGTAATTGACTTCTAGCTTGACTTCCAGCTTTTGTAATTGCCCTTTTCCAAAATTCCATGGGACCCAAGGTTATTCTGTTTTATCCAAATGCTGATTTTTTATTTGCTGTTACATTATCCCATCATCAGCATGTTATGACATCCAACTTCTTAATTTTATTTTGTCTTTCTTGTGTAGCTCATACTTTGTCTAGCCATGCTTGTAAAACAATGCCAGCCTGGCCATCACTATTATCAGCACAACCTTTTCCATCTTCTTACCATCATACCTTCAGACTTGTATTTTCTCCTCCATTGTTATATTTGTGATTTCCCCAGTTTTCCTTTTCCAGTGAATTAAAGCCACACACAGAGGTTGCATATAGTTTTCCCTGATACTGAAAGCTTCTATTAGTAACCTTGGAATTCTTAGCACCTCAGTATTTAGATGAAATGTGGTCATCAATAAAAAGAGGATGCATAAATGTTTATGTTGTAACAAACAGTGCTAACATTATTTTTGTTCACTGCTTTATTTGCAGTGTCTAGTGCCTTTACAATTGTATTTTTTCTTCTGCAGATAAAATTCATCTGTACCTGCACTGAATTTCAGTGCTGTTTCAGTATTTTCTAGCAAGAATCTGATACCTTATTTTCCTGACAGAAAGTATGGTCAGAAGATTTCTCTCTGTTCTGTTCATGATCCTTTTCAGCCTCAGGCCTGCACACTGCAACCTTTCTCCTGGCAGGTAGCCTAATTTGCTGTGCCCTCATGTCTCTTTCTCTTACTAAAGTTTTCCTTCATGTAAAGTTCAGGCTCATCCTTCCCTGCTGCTGGAAATGCCTACTGTCTCCTTTTGTTCTGCCTTCTTATTGAGTTAATTGTGCATCTTTTTTCTATGCTGCATCTTCTGAGCATCATCCTTATTCCCTCTTCAGAAATGCTTCCTGGTTACCATCATCCCTTTTAACATCACTACATGTCACCTCTATTTCCTTCTTTTCTCTCTGATTACTTGCTTTATTTCCTTTCCTATGTTTTCCAGGAAAGGCTCTTCCTTCAAACTTCCCTACTGAATAGATACCTTTTCCAGAGAGTCACACATATATTCGCTTGGCTTTTCTCCATGGACTGTATGTCTAGTTTTGTACAACCTTTTTAACTGATTCTCCATTCCATTCTGTATTCTTCCATTACATTCATCTGCACTTTTAGCTCCTGGGCAGTCTTTCCCATCAACTATATTCTGATGATGATTTTTAAAAAGTCAAAAGATTGGTGAAGGAGGAAAAAGGTCTTAAGGTATCTATGACCAGGTACACTTTCTTGCCTCTTCAACTTTGAATGGTCACTAAAACATCATTGTAGTTGATGTTTTAGTGACCATTGGTGACCATTGGTGTAATTCTGTTTTCTAAATACCTGCCCAGGTGGAGGCTGGTGACAAGTGGTGTCCATCAGGGCTCTGTCTTGGGACAAGTGCTCTTCAATATCTTCATCAATGACATGGACAGTAGATCAAGGGCACCCTCAGCAAGTTTGCAGATGACAGCAAGCTGAGTGCTGCAGCTGACACACCTGAAGGAGAGGATGCCATCCAGAAGGACCTGGACAAGCCGTAGATGGGGGTCTGAGGAAACCTCATGAGGTTTAACAAGGCCAAGTACAAGGTTCTGCACCTCAGCTGGGAAAGTCTTAAACACAGAGTGGGAAAAGAACTAATTGAGAGCAGCCATTAAGAGAGGACCTTGTGAGTTGTCATGGATGAAAAGCTGAACATGAGCTAGCAGTGTGCACTCACAGCCCATAAAGCCAATCCAATCATATCCTGGGCTGCATCCAAAGCAGCGTTAGCAGCAGAGCCAGGGAAGGGATTCTGCCCCTCTGCTCTGCTGAGAGCCCTCCTGCAGTTCTGCATCAGCTCTGGGGTCTTCATCACAAGAAAGACCTGGACCTGCTTTAGCAGGTCCAGAGGAGGGACATGAAGTTGATCAGAGGGCTGGAGCACCTCTCCTATGAAGACAGCCTGAGAGAGTTGGGGCTGTTCAGCCTGGAGAAGCCAGGCCCCAGTGAGACTGTCTACTAGACTTCCAGTACTTAAAGGAGGCTTAAAATAAGGCAGAGATACTTTATACTGGCACATAATAACAGGATAAAGGGGAATTGATTTAAACTAAAAGAGGAGAGATTTAGATTAGTTGTTAGAAAGAAATTAATTACTGTGAGGTTAGTGAGACCCTGGAACAAGTGCCCAGAGAAGATGTGAATGCCCCATCCCTGAAAGTGTTCAAGGCCAGGTTGGATGGGACTTTGAACAGCTTGGTTAGTGGAAGGTTTGCTGCCCATAGCAGTGTGTAAAAATTGATGATATTTAAGGTCCTTTCCAACCCAAATCATTCTATGATTCTATTATATGATCTGACTTAATAGTCCGAAAAACAGCCACTCAATTTACTTCTGAAAAAGTGCTCAGTGTTTTTTGTCAAATTTCTGAGTTCTTTTACTTAGAAGGGTATGTTTTAAGCCTTTTGCCCCAGACAGAGTCAGTTTATGCAATCAGAGGGCAGTCTGTTGTGTTCACTGAGGGAACACCTTACTCAACACTACCTGCCAAGTTGCTTGCTGAAGAGCAACTCAGAGCTATCACCAAAGGGCTCTGAATGTGAATCACACAATGTGCTGTCACAGTCATACAGAAGAAGGAGATGCATTCATGTTTAATAAATACGAGATTTCTCATGGTTCAGAATCTGTCCTGTGAAAACTGTTTTTCTAGTGTGCTTAGCAGAGGCAACATGTTTTAGACTTAGACAAATTTGTTACATCATTAAACAATTGTAGATCCATTTACAGATGTGTGAAAACTTGTAATATGTTACATAAAGCCTTAATTTTTAATAATTTTGTCCTATTGCCTTCTCTAGATGTTTACTGAGTGAATTGGATGTGTAATGAAAAGCAAGTAAGCTAAGGCTTTGCTGGATCACACCTAGGACCATATTACCATTGTCAATTGTTAATATTTACTGTTCAATAGAAATCCTTGAAAAATTGCCCCTTCAGTTTAGCTCCCTAGGCATGACAGTCCATACCTCTTTCAAAAACAGTTCCCCATTTTCATAGCAAACTACAATGTCTGTTGTCCTCAACCTTCATATTGCCCAGAATTTAGCTGTAATAAACTGTTTCATTGCTCCTTTAAATTCTCAGTAAATTACCTTGCTTTTTTTCTGGAGGAAAGCTTTTTATAAATTAATTTTGTACTGCAATGTCACAGCATCCCATGTTTTTCCTGAAATATGTCTTGTAAAATATTTAGGCCCATAGAATTCCTCATGTACAGACACATTCAGAGACTGAATTAGTAAAGCTATAATGGATAGATACTTTCAAGTTACTGAATTCAAATCAGAAAAGCTGGTTTCTAGAGAAAGTTAATTTTAATATTCTATTAAGACCATTTTTAAAGCTCATATAAAAGAACTGATAGAAAAATTGTGTATTATTACAATTCAGCATTCAGCTTTTGCTAAAACACCTTTTGCTACTAAAAAAAAAAGGGTTTGTCTCCATTCCTTTGCAAAACTTAATTTGAAAAGAACTTTCTGCTTAGAGTATGAAATTCTTAAAAAATATAAACATCACGATTGGCCTCACAGCATCAATTTTCATTGAGAGACAGGAAAGTCAGCTGTACAATTTTCAACTTGTACTGTGCAATTTTTACATTTTAAAATGTAATTGTTTTTATAAAAATATGACTACTTGGTAATCCTGATTCAAAAAGTGGAAAAACCCAAATTACTGGGACTACTTTTTGCAAAAACAGCAGCTCCAATGTCTGTAATTACCATGAGAGAATAGTAGTAGGCATTGTCTGCTACATCATGGTTCCAAAGTTATAGATTTATTCTGGATTAATATGAAGGAACATTCAACGTTTTCCAGCTTCACATGAAATATTATTATCTTCACAATCCTTTTTCATAGAGAGAGTTTGAAATTCCTCTCATCTGCACTAGGATTCTGCTAATTTTGCTCTCTTAATAGGAGACAATGGAATAACTCAAGATAGTATAGCAAAGAAAAACTGATAATTATAAATTTCAATAATGGAGCTTCTGAAAATATTCTTGTGGATAAAATTTATTTGTCTTTTTTTTGTGCGTAGGGATTTCCATACACTGGGTCCTGTCAAAAAAGAACAGTTTCTTTTACTAGTATCAATTAGTGTTTGTTGGTTGTTTCTGTTTAGTTATTTTCTGCCCCACAAAATACTGTTTAGAATTTACAGCAATTCTCAATAGAAATTTTCAACAAATATTTTTCATTTGTTCTTGAGAGCTAGTTCTATAATTCACATTGAAGACTGGGACATTAATGCAAAGCCAGAACTTTCTACTAATGAAATAAAAGTTAAAATTTATTTATGTGCAATTTTAGAATGCATTAACTAGGAAATGAACATTCATAAGTGAATTTATTTATTCTTTGAGCTGTTTTCTGATTAACCCATCAAAAAAGGATCATGAATCTCAAAAACATGAGAAATAGCATCCTTTCTTTGCTCAGTGTTAGAGAAAGGCCTATCTAAAGTTAAGGCTGATGGTTTTGTATGAGGGATGAACCTTCATGGCTTTGGGAGGTTTTTTGGGTGTTTTTTGTTTTTTTTTTTTGATTATGACTGATGTGGCTTGAAGTCTCTACCTAAACTTTTTATTTTCTTTCTAGGTAAGCTTGGCAAGTTAGTTCACTTCTTTCTCTGCGATAACCAAAATGTTATTTAGCACATCTGCAAAGAAATTTGTAATTAAGGTTTAAGAAGTGTGTTACAAGAGGATGCTTTATAAATAGAAGGCTTTATATAGTTCAGGATATGCAATTTAACTTCATGTTGAACTGACCTCCTTCAGCTGAGCAGATGACCACAATAGGGCTGAAGGGACCATCTCCTTTGTTGTTGTAAACACCAACTTTCACCTCAAAAGGAGTCAGAGGTGGCACACTTTCATCTCTGTAGATGAATTTTGAGGCATCTGAAGATGTCACCATTTTTTCCTTCCACCCACGAGTCCCATTGGGTCTGAAGGCTACAATATATCCAAATCCTTCTCCACTCTGAAACTCTTCTGACACTGGCTGAAAAATTAAGTTCAGAAATTTAATAATGATTAATTATAGTTTTACTAATTTAAAAAAATATCACAGTTACATTGTAGGATTTTACTTAACATACCTGTCCTCATAAGTACAATTGTTTCCTAAGAGAGTTTCCTCACCTAATCACCAGTGAGGTCATTGTCCTAGGACTGAATGAGCTCTTGTGCTCAGAAAAGTGTTTTCTTTTATATATCCCACTTTTTATTGGGAAGCTTTGACCAGTTGTCTGTAGGTGGAATAGCCCTATCAGTGTCCTTGTTAAAAATATAGACCAATATATTGTGAGTAAGATGATGTGTGTGATATCTACTGCGGTGGGACTCTTTTGGGTTTTAGGTGCCAGACTGTCTAAATTCTGTTCCAAGTGGGGTGTTAAGTTTTAGAGATTCAATTCCAGGGTTCAACTTAATACTTAGGATGCATTGTAATAAATCTAAGTTGTTCTAAGTCTGAAAAAGTATTTTACTTTTTTTTTTTTTTGGTGGAAAATAACACATTTTCTTTTCTCTCGTCAGAGGACTTGTGAAATTAGCCACTTAAATCAGGACATATCTGACATAAGCAGGCAGTTAGAAAAGGGATTTGCCTGCTTTAGAGTCTGAACATTGCAAAAAATAAAACTTACGTGTCCTACTCAATGAATGGAATTTTTCTTGCTAATCAGTACATTCGCAGTAGCTTACATTTATTATGAAGTCAATTGAGTAATTTTAGGAACTAGGTTATATTTAACAGCTGTCTGCATATTAAACCTATGTGAAATGTCCCAAAATGGGTGTCTAAATTCCCTCTCTTGAAATGCCCATCCTAGAGATGCAGCTAATGGACAAATGAATCAGAGCTGGGGCACAGGCGACACTGAATTCTCTCCCCTCCACATTTCAAGTGAATGTCTCATCACCTGGCATTTCACTTGCAGACAAAATTTTCTACCCATCCTTCTGAAGCTTTGCACTGCACATCCCAGGAAAAAAAAATCATGACTGCATGGGCAGAGGATGATAATCTAAGACAGACTTTGTAACCTAGTCTCACTCATGAGTCTTTGGTATTTTTGGGAAGAAAACTCTGGCCCTTGACAGAGTGGGATTTATAACATTCTCCAGTAGTCCCCCAACCCAGTCACCTGGCAGGTGCTATAAAGACACCTAATATGAATACTGCATACTAATACATCTTCTTAGGGACTGGGATTAGGTCCATTCACATCAGAAACAGCTCTAGCCACCAGGTATTTTTGTCCAGGATTCAGCAAATTCTCTCCTAATAAGAGAAATGTTGATATGTTTTACCCTTACAGAATATGAAGCAAACTGAAGTCAGCTTTGTCTCAGCTGTCCTTGGTAGATGATGTCAAAAAAGGCAGATGTGCCAACAGAAGGCAATCTCTTTAGATGTCCTAAAATTTGCCAATTTAAACAATTAGGATTTGGTGTGTCTCTTACCATCTGAATCACTCCTCAAATTGGCTAAGCTTAAAATTTTTTCATTATACACCCATATCTTTGTTTGATGGAATTTTTCTTGTGTATATATACATACATATATATATATATATATATGAATTTTTATGAATCTGAAACTGTTCATGATAAATCTAGAAGTTTTGAAAACAGCTTAAGAGAAGTCTCTGTTTTATTATTTTTTGTAATTAGCAGAGAAAGCAACTCTCCCACTGGCATGACCATACATCTGTGTTGCATCTTGCATCCCAAATATGATCTCAAGATTCTCTTTCAATGATTTTTATTCAGCAATTAAAAAATAATTGTTTTTTAATTGACATTTAAAACATTTTATAAGTCTTTCTTTCTCTTCTCTTAGCTATTATTTAATCTGGTATTTACATAAGATCCAGAAAAATGAAATTGACCCAAGCAGTATATCAGGAAGAAAAGCCCGATGAATTAGTAGAACTTCAGAGCTGATGCCATAATGTCTTCTACTCAAAACTCATGAAAATCCACAGTACTTTGAAATTTTAGAACATATTTAAGAGTAGTATTTTGTCTTCATGTGTTGACAAGATTTGTTGTAAGGAAACCCCAGTAGAGTACTCTTTACTTTGGCCTCAAAGAAGTTAACATGAAACAAAACCTTTAAAAAGAAAAAATGCCTTACCTCCCATGCTATTACTAATTCATGTCGCCTTCCACTTCTGCCACTCACATTAGCTGGAGGTGTCTTTGGAACTGTGTGCAAAAAAGAAAAACAAAACAAAACTAAACAAACCAGAATATCCAAGTTATTGAAGCTTTCCCCATTGCAATAAGTTGCTGCAGAAGATATGAGACTGTTAAATCAGAACAGGAATAAAAACACAGCACACTGTGGTAAAGAAAATTTGCTCCAGCCTCATTTCAGAGAATTCCTCATACAAGCTAGAAAAATCAAACAAAACATAAGCAGAGAATGAAAATAATTTTGGAATAAAAAAAAAAAACCTGCTTAAGCACTAGGTATTCTGCAGATTGGTAAAAATGTCAATGTACAGATCACCTAAGAGAAAAAACAGGAATGACCTTGTTAATGTTTGTTATTTTTTAACAAAAAACTTGAAATGCCAAGCAATCTGACATATTTCAGATTTCAAGTAAAATCATACAACATAATTATTAATGTCTCTTTTTTTTTTCAGGTAGCTAGTGATTTAGAATGTTTTAATTATTGTAAATCTATTTTTCATTGCTCCACTGGGGAGCCAAATTTCAGAAATTTTAAAGCAACCAACCTCTAATGTCCCTCATGATTTCTTGCAAAATGCTGGAAGCAGTACTACCCAGAGTTCTTGAAAAATTGAGCTCATCATTGCAGTTTTAAAGCACAAGAGCAATGAATGAAATTCTTTAAAATAAATTATAACTATCATCACCATTTTTATTTGGATTATCACATTTTCCAAAACCAGAAATATCTGCTGTTCCATTGGAATTGTGTAATTTCTTTTACCTTGTTTAGTGCCTCTAATGAAACTTCTCAAATGGCCAAAGTCTTGAGTTTATTTACTGTGAGGAGGCAAAACCTGCATTCTCTATTTGATTAAATTTGTCATAAGATACAAACTTTTTATTTTCTTCTTTACATCAGTACATAGGTCACTGGTAGAAATGTACTGTGAGCCTTTAAGTGTTCATGCCTTATTGCACATTTAGTTTATTTAGTGAGTAGCACTGTGCCTTTGAACTATACAAAATGAAATGCATTTAAATAAATGTACACAGTCCTCCCTGTTTCCTGTGCCACTGAAAACTTGAGTTCAATGAAAATGCAATTTTTATTAGATTCTGTCTGTCTGCCTAAGACTTCAGAATTCTTTTGGATAGTCCCTTTTTGAACCCTCAACTCCCCTGTAAAGAACAGAAGCCTGATTCTGCTTTTCCTTATAAATGATGCAACCCAACAAAGTGCAGGGACTGATTCTGATTCATACTGCTGGAAATGAGGCAGGTGCTATTTTATCTGTGGCTCTTAGCAGACTGATAGGGGAGATTTCTATTGTGTTTCTCTCCAATAAACCTGTGTTCATCTGGCAAATATGGTTCCTTCGCCTTCCTTCCTTCCTTCCTTCCTTCCTTCCTTCCTTCCTTCCTTC
>LTAT01000001.1:77846889-77863112 GCA_003286495.1 Chlorodrepanis virens
AATGAAAACTATTACTGGTTTCTTTTCTCTTTGGCATGTAAAAACTATGCCAGGGGTGATAATTCCCAAAATCAGTGAAAGGCATTTCAGAATACACAGGCAAGAGACTCTGAATTTCAGGAATATCTGAAGTTAAGGAAAAGTTACCTGAATGAAGCTGATCATGAAGACTCTGACATTGGCATTAATGCACATAATATGTAAGGCACCTTTCAAGAGTGCCTTACATATTATGTGCATTAATGCCATTTTTCAAAGAACTATATGTCTAACAGTTTGGGCCTTTTTTATTTATTTGGTTCTTTATTTAAAGCAGAATCCATTGCTTTATTGTTCCAATTTAACAAGTCTGTGTAGATTCTAGTTTCTTGAGTTAAAGACTCTGTTCTTTCTGATGGCAAAACCAGTGGAATGTTACCCAGAAAGGAATACCAAGCACCAGGTAAAAATTCATCACACATTGCATGCTTTTTCTTTCCCATAATTTTGTTTTTGCTGATCAATATTATGATTTATCAATTCATTTTTACAGAGGTAAAGTTGCAAAGAATGTTGAAATGAATATGCATTAAGAAGAGTTTCACTTGAGTTATAAGAATATGTTTTAGCAAATAGAGTCTTAGTTTGTTAAACATTGGGCAAGAAGGAGAAGGACCCTAAAAAAATGCCAGCTGGATGAAATTTAACATTTTCAAACTTCAGTTTGTCAGAAAAATGTAAGCCCGCAATTTAACTGCACCTGGTTGACTGATATACTGAACCATACTTTTGAAAACAGTGAAAATACTCAGTCTGAAAGAGCATACCAGGGGTGCAACCTATTTTAGGACAAAACTTTTCTGGAATGTTTTTCTCCTCTCTCATGTATATCATCTGAATAAATAGAAAACTTGTTCAAACACTGGGGTCCATAAGAATTTGTATTGCCAATGAAATATGGTACAAAATTAAGGAGAGAATAATGGTGGTGAAAAAAAGGGAGTTTTTACAAAAATAAAAATTTGTGCTTTCTATTTAATTTTCATGTCCTCCTTTTCTTAATGGAACAATATATGGATCATCTGAAGCTTCTGCTATCAAGTTGTTGAGTTTCACACTGTGGAGAGCTTGAAGAAGGTGAGGGAGAGTTTGAAAGGAAGCATCTTTCAACATGTGTGAATGGGAACCAAATCACTTCAGTGCTGTTCTGTGATTGTACAGTGACATTTAATATCAGCTGGCAACTACACCATTATTTAAAGCAGGAAAACATAAATATGTCTTATTACAACTGCAGGCAGGTTTGTTAGACTTCATCTGAAATAGGGCATCCAATTTTGGGTGCCACAATGTGGAAGACATTGATCAACTAGTACAAGTTCAGGGGAGGCCACTGGGGTGAAGGGGGGCTGGAGCAGCAGCCTTGTGAGGAGAGGTTGGGGAAGATGGGCTTGTTCAGCCTGCAGCTGAGATGGTCTTGGGAGACCTAACAGCAGCTCCCAGTGCCTGTGGGGAGGTCACTGAGAAGGCAGGCGTAAGGTCTTCACAGTGGTGCGATGGCTTACTTAAAAATTATTCAACTGATGAAACATCAAAACACAAAATAATCTGTCTAAGCATCCTAAATAACAACAACAAAAAAAGAAGAATAATCTGAAAGTGTTCTGACATGTAGTTCTCATCTGAGACTTTGTCCAAAATCCTATCTCTACCTCTTTCTGCGCTTAAAACATCTTTCTAAGCGCCTAGGTATTTTTCTCAGATTCCCAGTCCTTCTTTATCTTCTTTAACTTGGGCAGAATGAAGGAAGATAAAGAAGATATTGTCAATGATTCCAAATCTTCTGAGTCCATTGTAACTTTCAAGAGGTGCAAATAGGATATTTTGGTTTTCCTGGTCTCCCAAACTATCGTCCCAATTAGAAATACAATGAAATTTATTAAAATATAGTTACTGTTCACAGTAGAGTGTGCAAGGCAAAGAAACACTTTGAATACAAGGTATTTTAAATTAAGAAGGCTTTTATGATTTCCCTATCTTGCTGAAAAAATTCCATGCACTGTCAGTGAGAGAAGCTGTGAAAAATTTGGGGAAAGAGGCCGCTTAGTAGTGCAGTTTTTTGAAGAGACTGCAAAACAGCCTAATTTAGGAGCAGCAGTAGTTTAGCAGAGGGAAGACAGCAATGGCTTAAGTGTAAGATGAAAAGTAAGGTAGCTCAGATGGAGTAGAAGAGCAGTTTTATTTGAAATTTCTGCAAGTTAAGCAATATTCCTGTAATTGAAACAAACTGTCTCCCCACTACAAAGAATATCACCTTGGAACAGTGATTACTGCACACACAGATGTGTACTAGGTCTATTATTATAGAACAGTGATTACTGCACACACAGATGTGTACCAGGTCTATTATTATATTAAAGCAGGTCTTGTTTCTGATAGTGCTGTAAAAATAATCTTTTTATCCTTTCCTTACCTGCTTCATTGGTTCTGATCATTCGTGATGGTGCACTTGGGTCTCCAGTTCCAATTTTATTGGTTGCTACTACTCTGAACTCATACTCCACCCAAGGGTTCAGTTCCACAGCCATAGCAGACTCCATGTCACCACTTATCAGATCTGGAACTGGAGACAATAAAGAAATGTATAAGTCACTCAGAAATCTGCAGCTGGCAGTATCTCAACAGAAAGCAGACTTTGTGGTACAACTTGGTCATTAGAAATGATCGACATCAAGGATCTAATATGCCAGAAATCACAGCTAGGTTTTTGGCACTGTAGTATTCCTGAAAAGACACAGATTGAAGGATTTAGGGGAGAGCTTTCTGCTTATTCACAGATGCATCGTGGCAGGTGTCTTTGTGCTGTCCTTTCAGAGCTGTTGCTAAGTAACACAAAAGGAATAAAAAAAAAAGAAAAAAAATCAGTGATTTTAATTTGTCATTGTTTTCTGAAGAGTATCTGTTCCTGTAGTTGCCAGTGATTATTACTGTTATGATCAGGAGTCTTGAATAGTCTACTTGTGCTGTTTGAAAATTTTTCTCACCTGTTTTTACGGTCTGCCAGCCAAGAGAAAATGGACTGCGTGCTTGCAGGTTGTAGAGAGAGATAGGGCTGTGATTGTCTGCCCCAGGACTCCAGGAGAGTGTTGCTGTTGTGTCTGTAATTTCCTCCACTATTACAACCCCTGGGGGACCAGGAGGACCTAGAAATAAAGTGGAATAATCAAACAGACTACACCATCATCGTGGATGTGCAGCATTATTATAGGAGATGCATTCTGCAGGGACCCAGTGGAGTTCAATATCCATGAAATACGAGAGCTAAGATACACAGTACTACATCATGGAGATACCTCATTTCCACTGATTTCTGGTGGTAAACTGTGATTGTTGCTATTCTTTAGATGCTGCATGAGTGAACATCAATCAACTTGTCAGAGTGACAGCTGAAGAACTAAAAATAGAAACAGATTAAAAAACACCCCCAAAACTCCATTATAATTGTTCTGAACCTAAAATTAGAGGGGAAAAAGAGGATATTTAAGAAGCATCCAGGCTAGACTGAACAGTCACAGTCATCTCTTTGTATGAGACTTGTCTGAGAGAAAGACAGATGGCAAGAAAAATGAAGTACAGGAGAACATTCTTCATGAAGAACAATAATATCACTAATACCTAAATCAAGAATACAGCATTCATTCTTTTTCTCAAATTCACCCACTCAGGATAGCTGTCTGGACTCCTGCTGGAAGTCCATTAGCTGTTTAATTGAAAGCTACTAAAACTAAGATAAAAACCCAAACCCAAATATTTTAAAAGCTGAAAATTACTTCGGGGCCATTAAAACCCAAATAAACACCACATTAAAACTTCTTAATTTGAAAAGGAAAGGATTTTATTTCCATTTAGTTGCTCTAAATGAGGGTATGCTAGTCACCATTTGTATAGGCCATGTGACCGCTGCAGTAAGTGAGGTCTCTAGTAACAAACATGACTTTGCAAAGAAAAATGTGGCTGGATCATCCCACTCCCATCCATACTTTTCTTATTTAATTCTACTTGATGATTGATATGACTGGTGTTTGAAAACAGTGTCCATTTACACTTGCTGAACTAAATTAGAGGCAAGTTTGTCCTGGTTCAGGATCCTCCTCCATAGTCATTTTTAACCAGATGTTTTGGGGAAAATGTGTGTCTCTGTCATGTGTAAATGCAAAACAAAGCTCTTTCTTGTCGTTCCTTATACTTAAAAGCTTATATTAGTCCTGGAGGACAGAACTTATGATACTTCCATAAAATATTCATATTACATTCATAGCTATAATTATTTTTGAAAAATATAATTTTATTTTTGCATCCAAGGCCCTTCCACTTGTTTTCCATCTTCTTGCTATCGAAGGCTGATGTTTTGCTTGTGCTCCTACACAGATGGAGGACTGTGAAATCAGAAATGCACTAACAGGCACTTTCTCCCAAAAGTGAACTGCAGGAAGGGAACAAAACTTCATTAATAGAAAGCCATTGCTGATACACTTTTGAGGGAGCCCAATGCTGTTTGAACATATCATGAGCTGTAGCAGAGTAGAACCTTTGGAAACCTCCACTCGTCTGAGCTCTTCTGAGTGGTGTGATGGCACTTGCTGAAGGGTCAGAGCTCAGCACCTGCAGATCAAGATGGCAAGCATGGGGATCTTGGGCGTCCCTTTGAAGAGGAAGTTGCAGCCAGTATTTCTGCACTGCAGAGTTCAGCATTTTTATCTTTTACTGCTATTTCATGCAATCAAATATTTTCCGGCTGGGTTTCTTAGTGCATGATTAGAAACAAATCCATCTGAACATCAAAGGCTAAAAAACCCCATTAATTGAAGTATTTGTATGTACTGTGATTTTTTGTCATTTGCAGCTGCAAACAGCTTTATGTTTCCTCTGATATGCCTTCAACTAAAACAGGGCTACATGAATTGTGACAGCAGTAGGATCAGAATTTTGAAATAGTTGGAATCAAAATCTTCAGAGTGAAATAAACATTGAATCCTATAAATGAGAGAGCAAATTGTGCTATTCACTTGCCTCTATTTACTTGGCAATGATCTACAAGAGACTAATTGACAATAAAATGTTAGAAATATATGGCATTTAGAAATAATAGCGACAAGAAAGAGAAAAAATGTTTGAAATTCAGGAGATTCAATTCAGTAAATTTTAGTACTATGGATGTAAAATGGAAGAATATTGTCTTCACAACAAGGTCAGCAAGTCACTGCAGCAGTCTTCACAGGAGCTCAGGATATGGCTCTGGGCCATAGGAAGAACAAGGAACAAGGTTTTCCACTTCCATGGGTAATGAACATCAGTTCTGGGAATCTCTTCCCTTGTTCTGCCTGCTCACCAGGCTTGTCTTTGCTGCTGTCAGTGCCTTTGATCGAGCCACAAGCAATGGCTGGAATAAAATGGTGCCTCCCATTGGACACCTTGCAGCTCCTGGCCTTCTGGAGTCCCATTTCATTTGCAGTGGAAATGGCTTGCTTTTCCTCCTTGGAGAAAATATTGCAGAAAGACGTGTTCTCTGCACTCCTGCCTTCCTGCCAAGTGTTAGCTGCTCTTTGCTGGGAAGCACCAGATCAGATCTTTGTCTCAGAAGAGAAAGTCCTGGGGCTAATTTAATAAAATGGGGTGATTCTTCAATCTCCATCCTCTACTGTTTCAGGCTATCTGTTGATCTAGGAAAATATTAGTGAAATTTTTCTTTGTAGCCATGAGGGAAAGTTTAGAGGAAAGCTGGGATTTTGATACAGTCATATGCTTTTACTGGGCTGGAGCCCTAGGCCCGGAATTGTATAATGGTCCCACACACAAACAAGATTAAAGGGAAATATTTTAGTACATTTCCTTTATAACAATATTTCTCCCATGCACTCTGAATATTGTTAAAGTATTTCTAGCCACTATATTATAACAGAAGAATATGCACCTTGCTGATATAAAAGGATGTAAAATAATATTTATGCAGACATCCCCTGCTAAATTCTCAATATATTTTGTTGTCAGAGTTCTCTCCTGTTTTTTAAGTGTTTTAGATGCATTGCTAGGCATGACAATGTGTCATTATGCTTTTGGAGACGTGTGCTCTTACACAGTCTGCAGGGTGACTGCTAAAAAGCATTTCAATTTCCAGCAGCAGGCATTCTTGAAAGTGGGTTAATAAAGGACAAAGGCCTCAGTGATGACAAATGTATGACAGTTAGCCAGGACATGAGTGCTATGCAGATGTCACTCATTTTTGTAGAAATCTCATTAAATTTGATGCTTGGATGTTATCATTCAGGGTGTCAGTCAGATGGCTAATGCAGAAGGGCTTTTCTCCCAAGGGCTATGTTATTGCTCCGGATCTCTAAAACAATTTTTTAGCTGAGAATACCCAATTGAGGAAAAAATGCATGGTCTGTTCAAATGTTTATCTGGAAACTAGACAGAAAATGGCTGGTCATAAATGCACTGTGGTGCAGTCGACCTTCATGAAGAAGACATTTGGGGCTGTGATAGGCCCTTATACAACTCTAGGAGCACTGAGAATCCACTGTCAAGGATATTGACTAATATCCTTGATATCTCCTTTCAGAGCAATTCCATAGATTGATACTTCATTTCAGGACATGCATGACTGCATTTTGGCAAATTTGTTTTATGTATCTTTTTATTGTTGGAATGATCATCCCGAGAGGTTGTTAGATTGCTTGCCATGATACAATGCTAATGTGAGAGTTCTTGAAAAACAATTACTAAAAATGGCTGTAGTCATTCAGTGAGGCAGTGCCCTTTCCTATATATCCCAGAATATGCACTGATTTACTTCACTGCTGCCTGACCAGGAGAATTCTTACTTTTACCAAACAGCTAAGAAGCCTAATATGTAGCAGTTCACAAATACAGATTTTTTGACCTGAAGATTTTTGCTTTTGGAATGACAAGGTGCACTGGCTTGTTATCAAGAAGATGAGAGGTTGAGAAATGAGAATAAGAACGAGGCAGTAACTACAGAATAGTGGGAAAGGCACATGGAACTGCAGCATAAAACAGGAGCTTGACTGCTGCAGCATAAATCCCTTTTGCTCTACCCAGCTATGATAGACTATATGTTCACATGTGGTAGAGGAAACGATGGAGAGAAATTTGGATGTATAGTAGATTCCAGAGACCCTCTGGTTTTAATGGACCCATCCATAATGCAAGTCCCCCATGTGTGGTTTCTATAAGGCACATAAGGGCTGTGGGCTGATGGAGAGGTTACAACCCAGCCAATGTCAGGATAGACAGGAAAGTTAGGCTTAGGGTTGGAATGTAAGTAAAAGAAGACATTGATTATTTCAGCCTGGATAGTCTCAATTCATTTCAGGGATGAGGGTCAAGATAAATCCCTGGTATACTGCCTGAGAAGTCCCTTAGTGGTACCTGTCATGTTGTGCCCCTTTGCCCTGATGACTTCTCTGCCTTGTGCAAGCCTAAAAGTAGTGAATTTGGATGAGGAAACCTTGAGAGATGCTGATTTTTCTGAGCTCAGATTGCAGACTGCAGTCCAGAACCTCTGAGCTGGACTTCTGTGCAGCAGTACTTGTTGACACAAATGTATGGAGAGCACAGGAAACTTGAATTTCATCTAAGGTGTAAAAGCACTACTAGCCTAGGAATTGAACCTGGATGACATTGCTAGCAGTTCCCAAATAGAGTAAGAGACTGAGTTTTGGCAGTGTGTCTTTCTTTGGCATGGCCTGCTGACCACATTTAGTGCTGCAGGGCATCCCTTGCTGGCTGTCCTAACTCTGGTCCATGCTATTTCCTTCACTCTCTCCAGTCCTACTGTGAGCATCAGCACTCCCAGGACTACATGTGTCTTTTTCAGGCACTGAGTTAATAAACATCCTCACATCTGATCTTTAATTTAGTATTTGTTTCTAGACACTTTTTGACTGAAGTAAGTTCATTCCTATAAGTTGATGCTTGTAAAAAAAGCTTCTTAGAACAAAGGATCATTTTTAAACACTTGAAAAAACCAGCTTTTAAAAGATATGAATCTATTTCCACTTCATATAATTAAAAATATTTTTAAAATAATTAAAGGTCCTATTACAAGATCAAATTGCTGGAAATGTTTTGGTGAAGTCAGTAGGCTAAAGGGCTGATTCTCCATCTACAGTAATATACTATCTTCCAATGTAATAAATGTGTAAGGTGGTATACTGAAGAGGACCGAAGAACAGATCTGAACCCTAGCCCTGATCCTACCTGCTCTTATGTTGGCAGACAGACTCTATCACAATTCCAAAAGCCCTGTGAGATTATGATTTTTCCCACCAGTACTTTGGCACAATTAATGGATTACTGTGGGCTGGGACAAATCCTTACAGGTGGTTTGCCATGCCTATCCTGAGGGAGGGGGGCTGGGAATGTAAGTGTGTGAATTAGAACTCTGCTGTACCCTCTGGCCTCAGGGAACAGTTCTCTATTATGGACATATTCTGTGAGTCCAAATAACAGGGTGTGTGCCCAGGGCATCTTCCTGGCCTTTGCTACAGCTCAAATGTAATTTCAAGGACCAGCAAGAATCTGCTGACCTTGTTTATGTTCCATTTAATAATGTGTTTGAAGGCCTTTAAGCCCAAGTGCTTGTCTTTAAGTTTATTGGCAATATCACAACAGAAAGGAGCAGGGTGGTCAACCTAACCAGCAGTTCTTGCGTTATATTTGCTCTGGGTCAGTAGAGCTCTGAGGAAACATTACTTTTCAAAAAATAAAGGATAAGAGTGGATTTGTTGCTTAGATTGCTAGTTTTGCCAGTCTATAAGATGAATAGCTTTAACCTTTTTATTTTATCTTTAGACCACAAAATGTGTACTCGAACCACAGATTGTAGTCACAAAGACTTTCATCCCTTCACACTGCCGGATTGTGCTCTGCTTCATTTCAACATCTTACAGCTTGCAGGTAGATGTTTGATTGCTTGATCTCAATGCTCACATAACTTACAGTAGGCATGCACAGTGCATTTGGTTATCTCTCAGGGCACAGTCTTAAAACATGCGTTATGTTGTAGGAGGAAGCTGATTTTCATCCCAATTTTAAAGATTCTTCCTTCCATGTTTTTTTTTTGTTTGTTTTTTTTTGTTTTTAACTAATATTTGTACTTGTCAAAGGATTTTAATTAGCTCCATATATGCTCATAATTTTCCAAGGGTATACAGCATTTATGCAGAGAATTAAGAGGACTGGGCCTTATTTTTTTTACTCTTAAAAAATCACAGTGTCTGTTGACATCCATGAAAATAGAAAATACAATTTGAGCAGTAGGAGTGAAAAGGATAATAAAAGCAAACACAGTGAGTAAACAATTACTAAAATACCCAGAAAATAACCAGTATCTAAATCTACTAAATTCCTCAAGTGTAGATGAATGAGATAGTACTGTAAACAAATTACACTGTATGCTTAGAGGGCACAATAGTGTAACTGACACCAATACATTATTTCTCCTAAAGTATATTTGATAGTAGACATGTAATATAAAAATATTTTATAAAGTACTTTTATTAAATTATGAAATCATAGAGTCATTAAGGTTGGGAAAAACCTCTGAGATTATCAAGTCCAATCATTAATTTAGCTCCATTGTGTTAATCACCAATTCCTCAACCATGCACCCTTTGAACACTTCCACAACTGGTGATTCCACCAATTCCCTGGACAGCATATTCCAATACTACCCTTTCAGAGAAGAATTTTTTTCCTAATATCTAATCTAAAGTTCCCCAGGCGAAACTTGAGTCTATTTCCTCTTATCCTGATGCTTGTTACATGGGAGAAGGGATTGATCCCTGCCTCACTACTGCGTTTCAGGTAGTTGTAGAGAGTGATAGCAGTACCTCTATCTCTATATCTATCTCTAGGTCTAGCTCTATCTCTGCATCTATCTATTTATCTATCTATCTATCTATCTATCTATCCATCTAATCTAAAATATATATAAATTATTAGGGGACTAGATGTGCTGAAACAATTTTTATATAATCATTGATAAATAAAAGGAAACATGAATAAACAATTTCTATGCATTTTATTTATTTGAAATATTTTCTGTTTTAGAAAATGGCTCATGTAGTTAGTTAGTCATGTTAGTCAAACTCAAAACTTGAGCCAACTTGCCTGGCTGCTGCATTGCTGGAAGAGACCTCATGGTCATCTTAGCTACACTCTCCCAGGCTTAGTTACCTTGTACTGTCAACCCTCTCTACCTTTTTTTACACTGTTCACTGCAGAAATTCAAACATTGAGTAAGTAATTTTGGGACTAGTAGTATTTGCTCCTTTGTGATTAGGCAGAAAAATTTTAAGGAAAGAAAGATTGGAGATGACCTTGCTGCTCCATAGACTGACAGTGCATAATGCAGCATCCAGCATCTGTCTGAGTAGTTTGAAACCTACACAAACTTACTCTTTTACTTATAATGAATTGTAAAGCAGTTTTGCAAGAATAATTTGCAAGTAAGAGTTGATGGAATTAATTTGAAAACTTAATGTTACTGAAACCAGTATTTTGTTGTGATAAAAAGCTTTCATTGATTAAATAGGCATTAACATCTTGGAAACTTGGTAGCATTGATTAGGCACTGAAGCTTTCACAGATGTAAACCAATCTTTTTGATTCACAATTTTGTATTTCTAATTCAGTCATGATGCTTCTAAAAAGTAGTGTCATGTATAAAATGGATAACTGGGAAAAAGAACTATTCTGGTGTCTGTGGTGTCATTTTAGTCTCTACTAATATTGTGGTTTATATAGAAAAAATCACTCATTCGGTTCTAAATGTTTGAAGCACCGTCCCCATCCATGTGAGATAAGGATTACAGCAGGTTTTGCACTGATCCTCTAATCTGCAAGAGACTCTGTTATTCCTGAAAACTGTTGCTGAACCAGGACTACTGCTCATCTCAGTATATCTAAAAGTGTATCTGAAATTGACTATATGAAGCCTCTTGACGACTTCTGTGAAAGCAAGTTAGACTCTAGAGTGATGTTCCCAACTTCCACTATTTTTCTTTGCTGAACTGCAGATGTTTTTCTCCAGCCAACCCTTCAAGCTTGCAGAAGAAAGAGCAAGGAATATACAGTAAACAGCTTTGGTAGGACATTTTTCTACTCAAGCTTTTTTTTCTTGCAGCTTATGGCAGAGCAGTGCCTCAAATGAATTCATTAGAAATTGTGTGCTTTAAGAGAAAAGAAATACTTTTTGGTAAAGTAAATGTAAGAAGTAGCCTTTTGCCATAATCTCTGACTTTTGCTGGTGTTCTTCAAAACCTCCCAGTCACTGTATAATAGATTTCGTACTGAGGAGTTAAATAAACACAAACTGTAAAAAAAATACTGTAGCTAATTGAACCAATGTACAGTAGTAAGGGTCAGCCCTCTCATGGTGTCAACATCTTTATGATAAAAGTATTTCTTGTTCTAAACACCTTCACAGCAAAACATAGTTGAAGCATAGGATCATTTAGATATCCTTTGAAGTGAAAGCATGAAAACACAGCTTCAGATTTCAAGAGCATAATGGAAAATATGAATGTAATAAGCCCTTTTTGGAAGTCATGTTTTAAAACAAATTAATTCACCAAGCAGGCATTGTCTCAAGAAAAGCTGACACATTGCTGGCTACAAGATCACCTGAGACATCTGTGAGAGGCAGGTCTCTTGGCTGGTACTTGGGTGTTTGGTACCCATGTTTGTGATGATATCATTAGTGTCAGAACATGACATGCATATTTATCCTGTATTAGATCCTTCTGCTTAGGTAATCACTTCTTTGTGAAAAATCAGTGCAGAGACAACTTGACTAGTGGTGTGCCAATGTTTGGTGGAAAATCAGCCAAGCTCTAGCATTCTGCAGTTCTGCTCCTCTGCTACTTAATATTCACAGCAAGTTGCAGATCTGGGTGGATAAGTAAAGGCTGGTAGCCAGAAAATGCACATGACATGGGAAAAGTATTCTTGGACTGATGTCAAGAATGGGATTGGCATTCACAAAAATCATAAATCACTTCTACTTCTTAAATGGCTCTTGTCTTCATGTGCGGAGGAAAACATTTGTTGACTGTGTAGTGAGCATCTGTGTTCTCCTGTAAACATTCTTGTTTGCATGGCAAACAGGTATTCTGCATTTCCTTGGGTGAGCAAACAACAGAAGACATCAATGAAGTGAAATCAGGTAATGACTTGGGTGTCAGGAATGTAAGTCCTTAAAGGTGATTTTTGTTGTAGTCATTCATTCCACTGAAACTATTTCTTTGATCATCAGACATACAAAATTTCTGTCATGGGATTGCACTTGAGGTGCCTGCACATTTCTGCAGGCTTGGTGCTAGAATAGTTACCAGCTTCTGTGAAAAGCTGTTTTTTTCTTCTAGATGTCCTTGAGATGTATCAGCATATATATCTTCTGCTGTTATGGGCTCTGATGACTCTCTTGCAGAAAATGTACCACTATCTCCACCTTTGCCCCAGTGGAGGACAATCTGGTTCAGAGGGTGGGATGCCTGTTATTTAGCTTTTATAAAGCTATTTAGCTTTTCCCTTTCCAATAAACAGTTCAGTGTATTGGCTTAAGCAATTGACAGAGGTTCACCCGAGGGAACCTCTGTTTATTTATATACCAGGAGTCAATTCAATGAAAGAAGGAAATATTTTGGTTACTGGAAGTGCCCTAAATTGTGCCTTACACATCCAGGTGCTCATTTGTTTGTCACCTGATTTCTGTGCTCCTGGCTCCTCTGCATTAGAAAGAGGCTTGAACATGTCTTGATCCCACCTGCAGGTATAGTATACTTTTAAGGAGAAAGTATGATTTTGAGTCATGGCCGGTGACAGATAAAAAGAGTTATCCTACTTCATAGACGAGCACTGCAGTTGCTGAGCTAAGTTGAAAGTGATTGATATTGCCTCTTCTGCCTTAAATCAGTTCTGGCCTTTGATCTGAAACTTCTCTCATCCTCCCCATATTCAGAGAGTAAAGGACTCTCTGGGGACCTCTACAGAATCAATGTGTGTATCTAGAGAGGATGGTGGATCTCAGATGAATGAAAGACTATGAAGGGTTTTTTTTTAGGCACACAATAATTATAAAAAACCCTGTGATGATGAATTGCAAAAAAATTTAGTAGAGCTGTATTTTGGAGACTAAATACTGCAGTCACTGGCAGAGGATCTCTTCCTAATGAAATCCACATTACTGGCAGCATTAGAAAAAAAATTGCTAGGGACCACTAAAAAGTTTTTCTTGATTTAATATACGTAGTTTAATTACATTTTAGAGATCTTAGAGAAGTATTTGGAGGGGTTTTTTGAGCATTTAGCACTGACAGAACTTGAATCCTGATTTTGTCCAAACATGACCTAGAATGTTTGAAATGTTCCCAAAAGAGATTCAATGGGTCACAATGATTATTGAAAAAGTATTAGATGTGTTTTTCACTTCAAATTACCTAAATTCAAGACCTGTGAGGTAGTGAATTTGAAAATTTAAATTTGAGTTTAAAAATGTATAACACATTATAAAAAGTTGCAGAATAGAAACTTGTTGCTGTCTTTATTTCCTTTGTTTTTCAGACACACACACACACACACACACAAACACACACACACATATATATATTCAGTAAATTCAGGAATCTTGCACCATTAATTAATTAGACTCAAAGAAATTGAGATTTACTTGGTACTGTCCATTCTCTGTTCTTTGTCTTGTCTTTCATTGGTGTTATTTTAGGAATACAGCTTTGATTGTATAATGCAGAGCAAAGAAGAGCAAGGGCAAAAATAGTGACATTCCCTGGTGTATAATCAAGGGAACTTCCAGTAGAACAATTATTAAAAATGGTTTCAAAATAGATAAATATTATTTAAGGACACTCTATGTTTTCCACACAAGAAATGATTCTGAGACATTGCACTTCCTTGAAAATACAGTGGTGAATGTCTGTCTGTTAAAGATCAGGATGTTAATTTCCAGCAACAGAAGTCTGCCATGTTTGTTTCTGCTTCCTTCATCTGAGGAGGCTGCAGGGAGGTATGATACTGTTCCAAGTCACTTGTAATTAAGTGCTGACAAAAAGTCCTTTGACTTAAAAATAGAGAACCAGTTGAATGCATACTTCAGTTTAAATTTAATCAATTTGCAAGTGGCAGTAATTCTGATATTCATGAATATCTAAAGGAGGGGGAATGAGATTATTTTAATTTATTCTCAATGTCCAATTTATTTCATGTAGAAACATTGTAAGAAGGACAATTTTTCAAGAAAAAATTACAATGATTTATTAAAATACCAAATGAACCCTACAATAAAAGTAATGATTGAAATGGAGTTATATGCTGGTATGATATTATCAGTATTATCACTGGCATTTTCTGCAAAGACAAAAGGAGAGAAAGGTCAGAGCAGGGGTGTGCTTGTGCTGTAGGTTTGCTTATATCAATACATATAAGAGTTCATATCAAAGCTTCTGCTATCTCAGTTTGGCTTTGGGCTGTAACATTTAAAAGAAAAGGATGTTTTGTAATATGCATAAAATGAAATTATTTTGTCTAGAAACTGTACTGGAAATAAAGATTAATATGGCTTTGGATTACAAACTTTACTGCATGAGTTTTCTTCTTTCATAGAGGATGACTTCCTTTGTCAGGTGGAATTCTTCAGAGTTAACTGAAATATTTACTGAAACACCTGTTTCTGTTGGTATCTTCTCCTAAGCAATGTCCAGCATCACCGAGAACTAAACATAAAGAAGTTTGAAAGGTGCTACATACAATTTGGGATCATCAGTGTCAAATTGCACACCACTACGGGCACTCTACAGGCTGAGATAGGGGAGAAAAAAAATTAGAGATACTTAAATGAAAATGAAGTTCCTGTAAAAGTATAAGGAGAGATAGATTAGATTCTTATAAACATTTTTGATTTTTGCACTGTTAATGTCTGTAAGGACTAGTCATTCACACTTCTACGCTGAAGGTGCTTCAAACATTTTCTGCAACACAAAACAAAATTTCTTGCTCTATCTTGAAATTATCCAATTGTAGAAACAAGAGAAGGAGAAAATTGTAAGCAAAGTATATTTGAATTCGAATTCCACTACGAAGCAGTTATCGTTTTTACTTCAACAACATGGTGACATGGTGATGAGACTCACATAAATGAATCCTGATACTTCTTACAATGCCTTTTTTAAAATTTGATCTCAGACCTCTTTCTCAGAGTAGAATTTCATTTCTACAGGAAATTCAATAAACTAATTTATATAACCAGTATTCTTTAAAAATAATTTTGTAATTGGTCTATCCTAGATAATAACTAAGACCTTTTTGTCACAAAAGTTCAATTTAAAGTTGAGATTACCTTGTCTATCCATAAAGCCTTCTGCTCCTGTCTGAGACAGAAAAAGGGGGCATAAAGGCCTTGCATAACCCAGAAGGATGAAACAGATTTCATAAGGCAGCTAAAATGGTATTACATGGCGAGTCAGCTGAATACAACCATCCCAAAAGTGCCATAGCTCAGGGAAATCTGACGATCCTCAAAGTGTCTTTAAGGAAATATTTAACTATTACTTTCATGAAAAAATGGAGAGCCCTGAGGTCAGCCAGAAACATTTTTTATTATTTAAAACATATATTTACCCTAAAAGTTGTGCATAGGAACACATCAAGTTTAAAGATATTGTGGAGTGTGGTAAAATAAATATTTTTAATTATTGACCCAAATAATTTTGATTTTTAAATTATTTTTCAAATGTTAATAAAATATCTACCTTGATTTATTATTTTAAAAATGTATCATCCACAGTATGGCTACCCAGCTGTGCTACCTAGTAGGGATCCATCTCTCTTGGCATTGCAGGACCCACCAGCCCTTATGCCAGTAAGTGAACTGCAAATCCTCAGATCTCCTCAGGCACTGAGCACATGTGTCTCTCTGTGTGTGTGTACAAGGCAGTATTCTAAGGGCCTGATCCTTAGACTACTGAATTTAAAGGAAAATCTATTATTAATTCAAACAGAATTTGGATCACAGCCCAACACTGTTACTGTTACTTAAGTATTAATGTCTGGATGTCCATTTTAGGTTTCATGTAAACCAGGTAGGATCTGGCTAATAGAGGCTGAGAATCATTCCCAGTTGATGATCACTACTTTTGACCTCTGAT
>LTAT01000001.1:77906320-77931338 GCA_003286495.1 Chlorodrepanis virens
ATATATATATATATATCACTGCTATTGTGGGCACAAATCATTACTGATAAAGGAGGAAAAGAAGAAAGTGAAAAGAAGGAAGGGAAAGGTAAAATGTGTAGGACACAGTGTTCTTAGTTGCTGACTTGGAAATATCTTTAGAAGACAAGGAAAATGCTAGCAATACTAAGAAGAAGACACTAAGCATTATATTCTTTTGAGGTAATAAACATTAAGTTAAGCCCCATTTGTACACAGAACTTTAGATAAACTGAGTATGTAAATACAATAAAATTAACCGTTGTCTTGCTATACTATTTCAACTTAATTGTAGAGCAGATAGGATAAAGTCAGTCTATCCCTGCAGCATTATCTCTTTTGAGAGACTAGTTCTGTAGACAACTGAAGTATAATCAGTATTAGCATGATAGGATGTTTCCAGCATTCATGTATAGTTTCCATTTAGCATCAAAGAATCAGTTTGGATCATATTTTATCTATAACTGAGACCAAACTTGTTTTCCAATGATACCAAACTGAGTGGGAAAGTAGATACTTCAGAAAGGAGAACTCTGTGCAGGAAGAGCTGGATAGGCTGGAAGAGCAGAATAACAAGAAACTTATGAAGTTCAACAAGGACAGATGTAAGGGCTTGTAACTAGGAACTCATAATCCAGGAATGCAGTTTAGGTGGGGATCTATAGGCTCTGTGGAAGGGGGCTTGAGGATCCTAGTGGACAACTTCAATGTGAGCAGAGTGCTGCTGCAGCAAGGAAAGCCAACAGGCTGCTGATCTGCATCAAGAAGGGCACTAATAGCAGAGTTAAAGAAGCCATAATGCTACTCTAGTCAGTGCTTTTCAGGCCACATCTGGTGCACTGCATTCAGTTTTGGTCCTTGCTCTACCAAAATAACATGGAAAGGCTGGAGAGAGTCCATAAAAGGGCCACAAAGGTGGTCAAAGTGCTGGGAAGCCTGACAGTGGTTTTATTCAGCCTTGAGAAAAGAAGGCTCAGCAGACACCTTATCAGCATTCTCCACTGTTTAAAGAAGAGGGGAAACTTTCTTTTTAGAAGGAGATACATCAAAGAGACAAGGGGTAATGGGTGCAAGTTACTCCTGGGGAGATTCCAGTTGATCAGAAGAGGAAAATATTTCACAATAAGAACAATCAGCCATTGGAATAACCTCCAAGAGAAATTGATGGCTTCTTCTAATGTTGGACAAATTTAAGATCTGCATGAACAGGTTCCTGGGCGGTCTTGTCTTGATCGTGCTTTTGCCAAGAAAGATTGAACCGAATGATCCTTGATGTCCCTTCCAACTGGGTATTCTATGATTCTGTGACATATTTTGCTTTAAAGGTAATTGAGATCAGTGGCTCTTAACAGCAGTCACTGCATACTGTCACTTCTTTGCAAGCACTGATGGCTATTGAAGACTCTGTTGTCTTAATGTGTATTCGCCATCCATGCCATTTCTGACAATACTTATTTACAAAGCTAAAATTTTTTCTTGATCATACATGACAGGCCATGATAGGCTCAGATGACACTGAGCAGTACATTTCCTCTGTCACAGAGCTGTGCCACACAGGAAGAAAACAATTTTCTTGAAAACATATAAACATATGTTTAACATATAACACATGAAAACATATATTTTGCAGAGATTATTAAGATATCTGCACACTATAAGAGAAGAAGACTCAAGGTTCACAAACTTATTTGGCTTTTATCAGCATAAATTGAAGTGAAGCATCAAATGCATGAAGATAAGTGCAGTTTTCTGTGTTTGTAAAAGTAAGAGCTGCCCACAGGCTCACCACATAAGGAAAGTCCAGTGTCAGTCAGATGCACCAGGGGAAATAATGCACCATGCAGAGAATCCATCTGAACAAAAATTAAGCATAACTTGCTCATTTACCCTGAGAAATGTGCTAAAGGAGCACAAGTGTGTCACTCTGAAATGTGTGGTGGCCCTTTTAGAAGCTGGTCAGAGGACAAATAATAAGAAGTTTTGGTCGTGCTATTTCCACCGTAGGAAATACAGGAAAAAATAGTCGGGAAAAAAAAAATCAGCTTGTATTCATAACAAAAATTTCACTTGCAAGGCAAGGCCAGTGGTTTGCCATCAACATACAGAACAGAAAATGTAAGGATTGTTCCCTCAGGAATGCTGCTACTTAGAGTGCCCAATTTTGTTTTTAATAAGGTAATTTTTTTAATAAGACATATATTAATTCATAACAGGATCCTCAAGCTACAGAAAGATATTCTGTCCTTTTTAGAAGATTAATAACTGATCAGAATTTTGTCTAATAAGTTACCAAATTGTAATTTTTTTTATTGCATTTACTGTTCCTATTGTAGCTTTGAACAAAGATAAAATCAGTCAGGAACAATACCAGCATATTAATTCATAAATTAAAGCAAATGACACAATCAATGAGTTCTCAGAACATGGTTTTCCTTTTCTTAGTATCCCACATAATTTCAAGACAGATAGTTTTTAAGTATTCTCAAACAGTGTTGTTTTTTTTACTACAACATTTGAAAAAATTGTAAGGAGAACTTATAGTTCAGGAAAACAGGTATTTTCTGCCATATATTCCGGTATACGGTTGCACTAGAAATACTTGAATCTCTTGTAAGCAAGTACCTTTTAGCTGAAAAGAAATAGTTCTAAAATTTTTTTCCTTAAATTGAATTAATGAAAAAGTTTGAATAGTTTTAGCTCAGCCCAAAGTACCATAATGCCATGGTCTTTTTCAGCATATTTTGTCCAATGTAAACTAAAACTAATCTGTTCTCTGCTAGGTAGCTGTAAGTTCTTGTTTGCACTATGTGTAGAAACTAGCCAAATTCTGAAAATATAAACTCAAGGCTAAGTTCTCTTGTGATGATGCTTCTTCCAAACTTAGTTTATTTCATGGTCACAATTTGAAGCCAGGCATTACTATTTCCCCCAAATGGTTGCTATTAATTTTGTTATTAATTTAAAAATAATAATCATAAGTACATCAAAGTACTATGACAAGCAGATCTGATTCACTATTTATTCAACTTTGATCAGGACTAGGGCTAGTGATCTTTTTCGGTCCCTTCTAACCTACTAGTGATCTGATAATGTGTCTAATTAACCCTGCAAGTCTCTGCAGAATAAATGAAAAACTCCCACCCCACTAGTCAAGATGAGGAATCCAAAGAGTTAAGTGATTTAGGGTGATGGCAGTCCTCGTCAAAGTCATGTTCCAGTCCCTAAAGCTCATCTCTGTGCATTCAGAGAAACAATGGTAAACACTGACAGTTTAGGAAAGTTTTACAGAAAAATCAAAGAAATTAAGGCTTTCAGATGATTATCCAGAAGATTTTATCTCCACTGCACTGAACTTTGGAATATTATATGCATTTAACTAGAAGCAATCTTTGAAGACTGTTCCAGGATTAGATGAAAAAGCAAACAAAAGTGCCCAACCTGAAAATACTTAGACATGGAAATAGTGATTTGATATCCTTCATTGTCTGTAATTCTATTCCCAAATTTAGGCTTAATTTCTGTGGAAGAATCACTGGAAGTAGTAGAAAGGTACTTATCAGCTCCCCTCCCTTATGAGATTGTCAAGCAATCTCAGCAACTCTTGCCATGCAAAGCTTATTTCTTACTGGCATAGAGCATTTCATCAATATCTAATATAATGTATACATGTTTAATTAAGTTTTTTTTTGGTTTCAGCTTAAGAGCTGCTACGATCAGTACAAAATAAACCATAAAGACAAGCAAAGGAGCATGGAATTGCCTGAAACAGGTAGTTATTCTGTCTCCTCAGTGTACTGCTCATTCAATTACACACACACAAAAAAGGTAGAACTTGGTGGTATTTACTAAAAACAGTACATGCATCTCCTCTATTATAGTAGCAAGAAATAAAAGTCCATGATCAGATGCATAGCATAACATATGCATATATATAATAAAAATATAATTTGCACATTTTAATACTTAGATTCAATATAATTTTTTATTATTTATAAATACATACAGTACATTGTATAATTACCATATCTATTTAATATGTTCCCCGTAAGAAAAAACCCTGCCCAAGAGCATAGAGAAAATAATATTAGTGATTAATAATATTCTTATTGATTAATATACATTTATTGTGGGTATTTAATGCTGTAGTACAGGTTGATGGGGGTCACTTATCTCCTAAAGTTTTTAATGTAAATTATTATTTTTCCACATATATTTTTATAGGGCTTTTCTCTGTAGTTAAAAATTTGTCTCCTTAGAAAACAGTTTTTTGGCACTTTTAATTAGTTCTATATTTTTTTTCATTCTCTTGAATGTGGTTGACAGAGGTATCCTCAGTAATTGTTGAGGTCAGGGATCTTAGAAAAACCTTATCCTCATTACTCCAAATGGGGATCACATCACTGGTTTTCTACACTAAAGATCAGAATTGCACAGCTCAAGATCTTAGAAATACTTCTATCCTGTTCCAATTAGAAAATTGAGGAAATTAAACATATTGAGCCTGAAACTGGCAGGACATAGGAAAAAAATTGAAGATAATTGAAAGGGGGTATCAGTACTATCAAAATATTCTCCTTTTAAAAAACACCAATGAAAACCAAATATATTATAAGCTAAAAGATTTATTTTTCTTTAATGCTCAGCAGGCTATGATTCTTTGGTGATGAAGTTGGCTCAGTGCCTAGAAGTAGTCTGAACCCTTAAATAAACATACCCATTTCAGTCTCCAGATATTCAATCCCCACTAAACTAGGATGGTGGTTGTGCAAATTGTAGCATAATTCTATCTTGTGGTTATACTCAGTCTTTTGAACCAATGGAAGGAAGGAACTACAAATGAAAACTATTTAAATAGTAACAATATCATCAATTAATTCCCTACTAAGGCAAGCCACCATATCTAAAGGAAAAGTTGATGCCATTGCAGGCAGTGTAATAGATGGATTGGAGTCAGGGAATTTATATCAGTGCCAAATCAATTACAGGTTGCAGGTGTCCAGAATTAATTAAAATAAATTGCCATAAATCAGACATTGCTATCTGTCATGTGTGAAGAAAAGCAGAAAAGGAAGTAAAAATAAATGTATTTATTTTTCTAGAAATTTTGAAAAATATCAGAAAATAAATGTTAGAAACAATTGTTTATATTGGTTGGCAGAGTTTTTATTCTAAAATCAAAAGTCTATGAAGGTCTCCTCTCATAGTAAAGTGTGCTTCATTATTAGAAAGAGATTTATATCAAATTACTTTGTTGAATCTAATGTTTATAGTTTCTGTGTTTAAGACTGGAGATAATACAGCTTGTGGACATTAAAATAAACTGAGATCTGTATTGCATAGACAGAAGCTTCAGTGCAGGTAAATAAATACTGACTTATACTTGCAAGTACCTAGAAAAAGAAATTCTATGAACAAATATGTAAGGATTCTTAATGTTAGAAAGCGTTTATATAAAAGTGATCCTATGTAAATATGTGAATAAATGAAAACATTTTTCAATGTTACCTTTGTTTGTCATTAAAAATATTAATATGGGAAACCATATCTAATAGTTCAAGGGTCAGAAAAATTTCTCTGATAAAATTCCCTAAAAAAACATAGAAGTCAGATAATGAAAACAATACTGTATGTTTTCCTGAATGTTGGTGAAAGTTTTGGGCAAAATCAACTTTTACATCCACAGAGTTCCAAGGACAATGATATTGCAGTGTACGTGACAGAAGTCCCAGCAATGTTGTTTTTACTGTAATGGGAGACTTACCCAATAAAAAATGGTGAAATATACCAGTTTCCAAAAGAATTTGATGAAGAGGAGAGAAATTTGTGGTGTTTTCAGAAAGAAAGGAAGAGAGAAAAGGACACTGGAGGCAAGGAAAATGAGATGGCTTTATCTGCAACATGCAGAATGCTCACAGAATCATATGAAAACAGTGTGGAACCTGGATGTGTTTCTGAATTTTGTGTAGGAATGTCACAGGTCTGCAGACTCCCTCTGGCTTTTCTTGCATGATCCATTAGATATGCAGTGTCATGACAGAAGTGTCAAATTTAATTACCCATGTTCTCTTGAACAGGAAAAGAGGTGAAAATAAAGCCTTGTAAGACATCTACTGACAGCAATTACTCAGGAAGCTATTAGCAATGAACTTCTTTAGCTGCCTGTACTGCAAATCAAGGCCCAGCTTTTCAAGCAACTTAAGTAAAACCACACAGACTTGTAAAACAAGGGGATGACAGCTAAAAATGTGAGAAATCTGTAAATGAGATGAGGAAGGGAAGAATAACAACATTAAAAAGCATTAAAAAACACCATTAGTGTGTAAGTAGGTAGGCTCTCTGAAATGATTTAGTGGAGATGGAAAATACTAGAAACCTTGTGACCAGACTAGAAAATGACCGGCCAATATAGTGGTTTGTGTATTGTAAAAAATCTATGAGTTTCATTTGCTTCTACGTTTCTAGTTTGAAAGAGGAAACATTATATGACTCAATCCTGGGTACTGCACAGTTACAGCCTCATTTTTCTGCTAGCTTGTTTCACACAGCTTCCATTCACACCCCCTCTGTTTCTCAGGGCATAATTTGGCCTCAGATCTTGTCCACAAAATCCAAGTTTCTCGTATATCACCATTAATGTGGTAAATGGTTCCCATGACCCTTTGCCTGTCTATAAATAAGCTATGAAGATATTCCACAGTGATCAAATCAGTCAGTGGAAATGTCATTAAATGCAGTTTTGCAAGCTTCTATTTATAAACAAAGAGAATTAATTTTTTCCTGCAGTAGAAAATTAGAGTATAGCTTACAATGATTTAGATACAATTTTTCTGAATTGTACATTTGACTAAGAAATGTAGTTATATTCTCTTAAAAATGAACATATCAACTCCTGTCCTATTCTATGAACAGTGTTTATGATTTAAAAAGGACCTGAAGAGAGCTTTGGCATACATCACAAAAAATATTTCTGTTGTTTTCATGTGTCATATTGACTATCAATTTCACTAATACTACTATATGCAGTATTTGTGTCTCATGACTAGCACTGTTTCCTGGGACAAACTCACAGTGCCAACTTTTCTACACAGAAAACATAAGCTTTTCATCTTGACTTCTGGATTTTAAATAATAAATTGGCTTTCTTCTACAAAGAAAGAAACCTGCTTACATAAACATCATTCGCTGTACCATGCTGCATCCTCATGTGGGAGCTGCATGTGCCTGAGCAGTGCCCAGCACAATGGATGCAAAGACAACGTTGATAGCAAAGTTATTATTTGCACATTTTTGAAAGCTGAATTGTTATATCTAAAAATAATTTCTTGGGAAAGAACAAATGCTATTTTATTTGTTCCTTTCCATCCAATTTTCTTCCTCTGTTTGAATTATGAAATTGTTGGTCCTAATTCAGTTGCTAGAAGATGAAGATAAAGGACTATAAACAATGCAATCAGGTCTTGCTCAATAATTTTTGGTTAAAAGTTAACAAACTTATATAATGACAAGCAAGGTGGCTCTTTAACATCTGTGATCCTCTGACTTTACCTGAATTCAATTTTCACCCTATTTGTTCTTTGTCACAACTGTGAATAATTTACATTCATTTAAATATAAGATTTTTTTCTCTGTATAGACCTGGGATAAAAATCCCCTGTGATAGTTCTAAATGCTAAAAATAATCAACTTACATAATATTCAATGAGACATTTAAGGCTCTTCATCATGTTCTGGGCTCAGCCGATGAATCTTTTAATGGAAAATTGATATATCTTACAAAATTAGAAAGGTGCTACCTTGCAGTACTTTAACTGTTTCATGTTTTATCCCTTTCTGATGCAGTTCTCTGCTCACAGCCAGTTTACTGCTAAGAATGTGACAAGAGCAGCAGCTGGTAATTTGTCAAGACTCCTTGAGACTTCATTTAGTTGCTTCAGTAATTTTAATGCCTATCCAGAGTCCCTTGAGTAGAATCCCTCCTATTGATCAAAATTCTCCACTTGCTAAGTGCAAAATCTGAGTTAACAGTACATGGAAAATAGCACTGCAGAGAAATCTACCGCAGAGATCCACAGAGTGCTGCTAAGAACCTGGGGCATGGATGCTCATTT
Organism: Chlorodrepanis virens; assembly: GCA_003286495.1. Lineage (NCBI taxonomy): Eukaryota > Metazoa > Chordata > Aves > Passeriformes > Fringillidae > Chlorodrepanis > Chlorodrepanis virens. Next base: position 77,914,447 of record LTAT01000001.1, read on the forward strand.
TTTCAATCACCCTGCTATGAGAATGAAAGCAGCTGCAGAGAAATTTCTAAGCTTCCAGAATGTGCATTAAAAGCATGGCAGGTGTTTCTTTTTTTCTAGCAAGGTTTCAACATCATAATAAAGAGCATTAAGCCTCAATCCACAATAAGAAGTTCCTGTCCTCTATATTTAAGGAGAAAGGAAAATGCTTTTGAAGTCCTGAATCGAGAGTTTTAAAGCTAAGTGCATTTTCCTGCACTTTGTGTTCACTTAAGAACCACTTCTTTTGTTGGCAGAGCTGTTCTTGATCAATTTCTACAGTTTTTTATCTTTTGTTCATTTTTCTGCTTGAAGTGTGTATTGTGGAAATATCAATGTAAACTTTGATGTTTGTAATATTACAAGTGAAATTCTTCACTTGTTTCTGTAATTAGACTGTTAATTTTGTATTAAAACAAAGGCCGAGATAGTTCAATGTATGACAGCGATTTTGTCATTTCTTTTTTCATATGTTTTTAAGGCACAATTAATGATAAAATTTTGAAACTTTCCTCTACATTAGGAAGGTATTTGCTTGATTTTCTTCTGGATTTCACCTACAAGTTTAACAGAATTTTAACATAATTGTCTGTATTCAGAATACCCTTCGCTTCTGTAGTCCTTCTCTTAGCCAAGCACTTCCCAGATAGGGCTGATGGGGCAGTGTCTGCCTGCAGCTTCCTCACTGGAACCTTTGTTACTCTGCTCACACCATAGTTCAGGTTGCTCTTTTAAGAGCTACTGAGAAAAGAGAGAGAAATTTAACTCTGAATACTGTGTTCTGCTAATATCTAGGTTATGAAAATATTAGACATGATATTTAAAATTAATCAACTCCTTGGAGGTGATTTCTTTCAGTTTGATCAGATAAGGAAGTCTGTGAGTCTGAAAGAATTGCAGGAAGTCTCAGATTTGGGTTTGGGGAGACATCTTTGAAATATTAGCTAACAAGCAAATGCCTCCTAAAATCATGTCACAGTTGGAGAGTATGGCATGGATTGAATAATAAATGCTAAATGGTTAATGGGAGGTATTCCTGAACATGATAGAAAACTGACTCTCATTTCCAACATGGTTTCTGGATACTGGATCTGAGAAAAAAGGTAAAAGCTCAGTGACTTGATTACACATGAAACCTTAGGAAGCTACACACTGGACAAAGGACTGGAATGTAAAATTAGTTCTTTTTAGTTAAGTTAAAGGTACAATAAATTGTAAGGAATTTGTTTCTCAAGTAAAGGGAAAAAAAATATTTCTGGGAGAGGGTGCCAGAACTAAGCTAGGTAAATAAACAGCTTGAAAATTATTAAAGAAATTGGAAAAGGGACTATGACATAGGGAAAGTAATACACAGAAAGGTAAACTACACTTTTCTACACACTGAAATAAAGGATGCATTATATAGGGACATAAAGCGGGGAGAAAGAACAGCTGTTTGCATCATTTGAAAGCAAACAAGATGAAGTCTCTAAACTACAGTACTTTCTCACTTAATGTTCTTAAAGCAATGATGAACAGAATAAATAAATGCATAAAAAAGCAGGTTATTGTGAATAACCACCTGGAGATAATATCCAAAGGTATCCTTTGGCTTAACTCAGCTGACCTCACATCCTTGAGAGACATTTGCCACATGCACTACTAAGGAATGTGTTTGGGCTCTGAGTTGAATCAAGCTGTCCATGGAAAGAAGTGCAACTGAAGACTGGTCATCTGAAAATGAATTCAAGTGATGTGTGAATGTAAATAGAAACATAGTTTTTGTTTCTTTACGTAACTAATGAGCTGAAAAGGCCAATAGGACTCCTTCCATGCAGTAATCTGAAAAGAAGCTATCAGCAAGGCAGAGCTACCTATTGCTGGGCCATTTGTGCAATCAATTTTCAGGCCATGTGGATGACAGGGCAAAAACCATGGTGCTGCAAGTTCAATACTTTTGAATATGGGCAATATGCTTTTTATCTGTTCACTAACCTGTGTGAATGGCAGTAAAGGAAATGCCATGTAACAATCATACAGAAATTCCCATGTGTGACTTTAGCTCCAATGATTTGGTAGAAGTCTTTTTTCAATTTCTTTATGTCTTATTTCCTAAAATAATACCTCATTAGTGGAAGAAAATGATCTACATTAAAAAAAAAACCAAACCAAAACAAAAAAAAGCCAACAAAAAAAAAGTGCACGCATACAGAAATCAACACACACATAAGGAAAAAGTAGTAGAAGGGCTAAATTAAAATTTATTACTGAAGAATTAAAAGTTAAAAAAAATTGAGGATATGATCTGCAAATGAGTGGTGCTCCTGGTTTTATTATCCAACCAGTGTATAGTCGGTTTTATTACAAAGTTTCCTACTCTCTGGGGTCCTGTTGGAAGTTTCTGAATTAGTTCTCTTCAATATTATGTTTTTACAGTGACAATTTTTTTCATTCATGTTACAGCAAATTATATTCAGCTGAACAGGAAGTCCCTTGCTAAGGAATAAATGAATTTTAATAAATAAAGGTCCATTTACTGCTGCAGTTGCAAGTATTTCCTTTTATAGGACTTTGTATTAGACACAGGGGATTCTCTTCAGTATGAAATCTGGATTATACTTTCTAGTATATGCTTTTATCTCAGTGCCACATGAAAGTGCAGTCGAGCCATAATGCAGAAGTCAAGCATCAAGCAGGAATAATGTCTTAAAGGAAAAAAGCACGTGTGCTTAAATTCAATAGCCTGAATTGCATGAGTCTTTTAGGCTGATATTAGAATTTAGAAACGCTGTGTATTAATGGAATATCAAAGAGGATGTAAGATATCCCTGGGTGGGTAACCAGTGGACAACAAAGAACAATTGTGTGGGCCTTGATCCTCAGAAGGGGCACAGAATGAAAATGCCAAACAAAACACAACAACACAACTACAATACACTGTGCCTTGCATGTGAAAGTGAGGAAGTGTTCAGAAACTGATTCAAGAAAAATTAACTACTAAGGGGAATCTGGTGATAAAACTTCAGTTGATGTGTCTTTCTGAATGCTGAACTTAGCTCCTGAAGTACTAGGAATTTTAAGTCCCCAGAAATACCACTTTTCATCTGGAAGGTATTTATTGCAGAAATCAAGTCCATAGTACAGTTTATTCCTAATTGGCCTTAAATACATAACAGTGGAAAACAGCACCTCTTATCATATAACTCAGTTTATGTTATCACAGGGGCCTTTTACTTCTCTTTTTTCTTACCTAGAAAAAAAAGTGTATTAAGTATTAGAATTCCCATTACAAGGTTGTCAGAGCAAAATTAGTGCATATTTTGCTCCAAGACAGGAATTTTTCAGAGCTTAGTGATGCATGAAATCAGAAAAAGGAGAATAAGGAGAAATCTTTAAACAAGGAGATAGGTTGTCAAAGATTAGTCTGAAGCTACAGAAATGTCAGTCACAAAGTCTGAACTGTTTAGCATAATTTCTCCTGAATGCACTTAAGGTCTAAGGTAAATTAAAAGTATATTAATGTGGATGCTTTTTAAACTTTATTTATTAGAAAATTTGCTTACAGTATAAGCAATTTCAGAGTTGAAGTGGATCCATATCTCAACCAGAAGTGAGTCACTGAGTGCGATGCCATTTATGAAGAGAGAAAGCCAAGCTGATGCAAGGCACTGATGCTGCAGTACAGGGTCTTCGTGTCCCAGAATCATGCTTGGCTCTTCCCTTAGCCTGCTGCAGAGCAACCACTACCTTGCACAACCTGTCTGATGCATATTCAAGCTTCAGGTGATCCATTTACCGCCCTACTAAGCCTCCCTAGAACTGAGCTATCACTCACATACAGTAAAATGAGTTCTTTCTTTTCTCCTGATTAAATAATTGCAAAATCTTAGTTTATCCTGGATTTATAATGTAGGGTAATTAGAAAAGTTGACTTTTTTAAACTTATCTTTTCTTTATAAATATGAGGTGGGCATAAAATGAAGTAACCAGGAAGGTGATAAGAAAAAAATAAGTTGAGAAAATGTTCCCATCCCAGCTGAGAAAATACAAAGGAGCAAAAATCAAAAATCATCTATAGGGTAAACACAGTTCCCAAAGCACAGCAAATGGGAGCTAGCTGTCACTGCTACAGTTCCCATTTCTTTTGAGAGCTTTTTCTGGCATTTACTGGTGGGCTGCTATTGGTGAAGGTTGTCTTCTAGACTTTTGCTTCCTTCAGCAAAAAGTTTAGTTGTTTTCTGCTTGGGGACAGCCTGTGTTTCTGTCTTCCGCTGACTGCTGTCGGGACCTGACCTGAGCACCTTTATGGCTGGTGCCCATGTACCTGTCAGGCTGCAGAACCCCTGCCACAGACCCAGGAGTTGTTAGTGCAGCAGTGCATGTGGACTGTGGGACATCAGAGAGGGCTGACAGGTGACTGACAAGTTATTCTCAGAGATCCTGAAGAGAGAAAAGCCCAGACTATGTGAAACTAGAAATGAGAGTCAGCTAGAAACTGCACTTGAAGGAATGGTAGACGGAAACTCTCAAAATGGGGAAGACTTGGAACATGTGATTTTAGGCAACAGCAGTCTTCCTAAACCTTGGCCAGAGGGTCATTTACTCCTGTAAATCTGTAACTTCAGGCCAGGCAGAGTGCCCTGGCAGCAGCTGAGGCATCAAGGCCAGCTGATCCTGGGCCAAGCATTTCTATAATGGAGCCTGCTTTGTGGGGGGTGTATGGAATGAATAGGTTACACTCTATTTCAAAAGTCTGAACTCAGTGAGATAAAATCCAGCTGGTGGCTGGTTACTAGCTGGCATTCCTTATGGTCCTATAGATGGGCTGCTGCTGTTTACTGGTCCTGTAAATGTTGTGTGCAATGGCAAGGACTGCATGCAGTAAGTTCACAAACAATACCAAATAGAGAGGGTGATAGATATGCTGTAGAGCATGATTGTCATTCAGATGGATTTCAGCAGGTGGAGAAATGGACTTAGACAAACCTTGGCATTTTTATAAAGTTCTGCATCTGTAAAGAAGAGCTTTAGCATGACTAGCTAAAAGCAGGTCTGCAGAGAAAGACCTAGGATCTTGGTTGGCATGAAGCTGAACATGAGTCAGCAATGAGCCCCTGCAGTGAAAGGGCCAACCTCTTTTGGCATTAGTAAAAGGCAGCTGGCAGGTTCACAGCAGCAATTGTTTCTCTCTATTTGGCACTTTTTCTCTTGGGATTGTATCTGACATACTGATTATATTGATGTACTAGAGTCAGTCCAGAAGAAATACACCAAGATGTTCACAGGATGAAAGCACACAACAAATGAGTTGAGGCTGGGGGATATCTGAAGCTTTTTTCTTCAGCCTGGAGAAAAGAAGGTGAAGGATATATATATATTTTAAAGTTTCTTCTGAGTATATCTATCTATTGGAGCGCATAGGGAAGACAGAGCTGGAATTGAAGATGCAAAATTTAAGAGATAAGAGATACAAATTAAACATGTGGCAACATATTAAGAAGCAAACATACTCTGAAAGGGTCCTAATATTGCAATAAGTTGACAAGACAGGATATAGAATCTCCATTCATGGAGATATTCAAGGCTGGCCTGGAAAAACTCCTGAGAAACATGATGCAGTTAGTTCACTTTTGGATGGAGTGTTGGGCTAGATGGCTTCTAGAAACTGAATCCAGTCTCAATTATTCTTTAACAGTCAGGCTTTCCAGAAGCAGAGCAACATAACAGAGCAAAACAAAATAAAAGAAAGAAAAAGAAAATAAAGATCAAATGAAAAAAAAAAAAAGGTGGCTTTGTGTTTCTGTTTGTTTGGTTGGTTTAATAATGTTTTTACTACCTAGCTCCAAAACATTTTGCTTTGAACAGATGACTGTGAATGATTTGGACTTTGGATTATTACTAAAGGATATCAGGATCTATTCAGAGCATAGATGTACCAGAGTCAGAGAAAGGAAGCTTTAAAAAATTGCTGACAATAAAAGAGCAAAAAGTAAAAGTGCTTCAAAGTTGTGTGGTAATACATCAAAAAAATAGAAGTTGTCAATGAGTCCAAGAAATTTGGGGACATTGTGCTAGTTTTGACTGGAGTAGAGATAATTTTCTTTATTATGGGTATTATGGGGCTATGTTTTGGATTCGCTTTCCTGTTAAACCATCTCTACCTCAATCCATCAGTTCTCTGGCTTCTACTACTCTGATTCTCTCCCTGATCCTGCTGGTGGAGGAGTGAGTGAGTGGCTGTGTGGGGCTGCTGGCTGGGGTTAAGCCATGACAATGCAGTTTCTGTAGATAGGAGGGATAAAGAATTATCAAAATAGGCTGAGACTATTTGTAGGCTTATTTGGGCACTAATATGGAACTTATTTTTTGCAATTTTTAGTGTGAGGAGAGCTGTCTTGATTTTTGCTAGACAAAAAAGAAATACTGATTAATTTTTTGATTATGATAACCTTGCAGAAAGCCTACAGATCTACAGAAAAGCTACAGAAAACCTTTTCAGTTCTAAACTAAAAACCATGAGGACCTAATGAACTATGGGAAGAAGGGTTTCTTAAAAAAAAATACTACTTAGTGGCTTAAATGAACTAAAGCAGTGGATGTTCTTGGGGTTATGTAGCTGCAGTACATATTGAAGAGCTGAGAAAATTTTTGAGGATGAAAGTAAAAAGTATATGAAATTGCAACAATACCAGGATAAAAATATGAGATTAATAAACAGTCACAGACAAAAAGTCTGAGAGATTCCTTTGAAGAATGATTGTTGTTCTTGTCAAAGAATAAGTAATGCATAGATCTGAGAACTTTGAAAGAGGTCACTCCTACAAAAATAACAAAAAACAGGGTAATGAAAGATCCTTCTGCTCAATGGTTTGAGAACTTTGTAAACTGGGAAGTTTATGGAAGCTACTTAGCAGCTTCAGAATGTGCCTGTTCTGATTCCAGCATAAACATACTTCTATCACACCATATCACCTTCTTACATTGGTACAATACCATATCATTACTTTTCAGACTATGTAATAAGGGAAATTAGTTCAATGTGACCTTAAGGCACACACACATATGAAAATAACGAACTTTTCTCATACAGCTTCCTGAGTTTTTATCCAAAACCTCCAAATTTAAAATGCTTTAAATATGTTTCAATTATATATATAGTTAATTCAATGACACTTTGGTAAAATTTAAATTATACATTTCCCACCTCTAGCCTCATTATATCTTCAGTGGAGAGATAATAGTCAGTGAGCACACATAAAAAATTATGTTAGTGACTGTACAGAAATGCCAGGCCTCTGTGGCAGGGGAAAAAGAAGCCTACTAGTATATTAGGTCCAGCGAAATGCTACAGATGTTAATGTTGGTGTTAATTTTACTAAATATTTTTAATAATTGGATTTCAATGGAATATTAATTAACTTAAAAGCTCTTACTTGTTAAATATGAAAACCAGAAACTGGAGAAATAATTTTTTCAAAGGATTTAGCTAGAGGAAAGTGGAAGGGAAGGGCAAGGTTGAAGAATGCTCATTAAAAGCCTTTACAAATATCAAATGACTCAAGTGCTTGCTTTGCTAGAACATTTTTCTTTTTCAAGGCTAGCCTAGTAAAAAGAAGCCTCAGTATATTTTTAAGCTTCCTGTGTCCATTACATTTATGATTTTTTTCCCTCTGACTTTCATTTATTTGCTGTACCGAGAGTAGCTGTATACAATCATTAAAAAGAAAAATGAGAATGCAGGATTCTCAGACATATATGTAGAAAATCTACGTACATGGAAGCCACTAATATCAGAGTAATTTGATTTTCACTGATACTCATAATACGCCATTGTGAAATTAACATTATACACAACTAGATCTTATTAGAGATAGTGTCTTCCCCAGCAGTAAGTGAATTTACAATTTAAAAGCAGTGGTAGATCACTCATGTTGTTTTTCAGAAATATTGTCAAATTCTCGCCTACTCGCTGTGATTTACTAGGGAGAAGCATTACATTTAAAAATCTTTTAATTTAACCTCTTGTCTGAATGAGAGCATGAGACTGATACTGTTGAAAGACAAGGAATGTATCCCATGATCAGTAACAGTGTGAAACTGATTTGTGATACTAATTTTCATATCACTTAAAAAAATTAATATTTTGGCTTTCTTAATGGATAAAATGACATGAAATTTTCACGAGGAAATCTGGTGTCCATTTTTCACAGTGAGGCAAATCTGAACCTTGACAACAGCAGTGACTGAGGTTCTACAGTAGCTGAAATTATGCAAAATGTAAACAGGAGAGATATCCCTTGTTCTGACCTAGAGTGTCTTTTTGCTAGATAACATATAATTTCATTGCCATATATTTTAAATACAGCAGTGAGACTGCTGATTGGATAGTAAATTTATGGTCATTTATGGATTGAAGTGTGTTCATAAAGTTAGGCAGAGACCTGAAGATCATTGATCTTGAGAGAGTCATTATCTTCTGTCATGACTATGTGGATTAATTGTAGCATTGTTTTCTAGATTACTGTAACTATTTTTTTTTTTACTAATGTAATTGGAAAGCCAGTTTACACCATATTTTTTTTCTAAATAATGAATCATTTGTTAAAGTTTCTGCACAAAATTTATTTTTCTGCAAAATTTATCTACTTTTTTAAAAAATGCATAGACTTATTCTCCTTCTTTGAGACCAATTAGCACATAAATACAGAGTCCCTTGATTTCTGAGACTGACAGACTGGAGAGTGTCAGAACACAATGTGAGACAAGATGCCAAAGACATCTAGAATTCCTCTTCCATTTTGAAATTTCATAATAAATTTCACAATATAGAAGAAAATAGAATTAAATCTAGATGTAATAGATTATAATCTGTTGAAAAAACACCCTAATTATTTTAGATTTATGACAGATAAGGAAGAATATCCACTGTAAAGGAGATTTTCCAGTGCCAAATGAATTCTGACAACTCATGTGTATAAGATCTTTGTAGATCCAACACAGATCATGGATGCTGACTGGTAGATTCAAAAAATATTAAACATCACTCAAAATGCAATATGTGCTATAAGTTAAAATATATTATTGAAATACATGCTCATATTCAAGAGTCTGAAAAAATTTTTCAATCCAAGATATCTGGGCTCATATTACAACTTTTCCACAATGCTTTGAGTGCTCCTTTCACATTCTACTTCTTTCTAATTTAAAAATTAACTTGGTTCCTAGAGCCTTGAAACACTTTGTTGCTGTATGGTTACATGTCACTGAGCCATAGAAATCATTACTTTTCTTGTGACTAATGCCCAGAGTGACAATTTTTCAGTGATAATGCCCAGAGACTGTGGCTGAGATGAGACTCCCATGTGCTGTACCATTTCTACAAGGATTATTTCTCCACCAGGAACATAAATAGATGTATTCCCCCACCCCTCAGTGAAGTCAGCTATCACAGAAATGCTTTCATCCACTCAATGATGTTAGCCTTTCAAACATGGTGGCAGCATGCAGGCAGTGTAGCAGGACTTGCTGAAACACTTAAGATGCTTAGGGACTGCTTGGGACAGCTACTTGAGGGAATTTAAAATCCAGCCAGGAACTAACTGCTGAATAGCTAATCTGATTGCATCCCAGTGGAATCCCAGCTGGGATTACAAGGCAGCTTTTCATTTACTTGTGTGGGTAAATCATCTGCCCTAACTGGTGCAGAGCATGTATAGGCAGAAAAATGAGAGACTGGGTGTGTGTGCCGTCCTGGACACTCTGCTGTGAGCACCTCTCCCAGTCCATGGCTCATCACTCCAGTCCTTCCTGGGCTGCTCTGGCAAGTCATGACTGCCTCTCTATGACATGCTGACAAGAGAATGATCTTAAAAAAAAAAATATCAGACAAAAAGCTTAGGGGAAATAAAGGGGCTGTTTTCCACCTGAATTGGATTCCTAGATGTTTTCACTGTAAAGCAAGAGGCCTGAGATGAGGGATGGAAGTTTTGGCAGTTTGTCACTGAAACCATGCCTAACTGCACACATAGATACAGAAAAGCAAACCTCTTGCCCAAAGCCCACAAAGCACATATCATTTAATATTTCTGGGTACTGGATTGTTTCCTTAATTATGTTCTCTGTAAGGAAACGTAAGTTTGCTTACAGAGAACACGACTGAGAGTTGTTTAGGTGTGTGGCCAAATCATTATGTTCTAGAAATTCATGCAATATACTCAGTTAGTAAAACAATGCTGCTTTAGAACAGACTCCTTTTGTCAAGAGATGATCTTGCCATTTGTTTTTACTGTTTAGTCAAGGTTATCATTGTTTCTCTTTTCTCCTTTATAACCAGCTCTCTAAATCCCATTATGAGCCTGCCACAGATAAATTAGACCATGATTTATGCAAAAATTGAAAAGAAGTGACTTGCAGAACTCTCTCAGGAAGATTAGAGTTTCTGTCATGAAGCTTCTCTTTCTTAATGTTCTGGGTATTTTCTTTCTTCACTACTTTTTGATCATTAAATTTCCCCTTGGGAATCTGTGGGAGAGTTGGGAGCATGAATTTAAGTGTTTATATTCCCAAGATTTTTAGATGAAGTTTCTTTTAAGGGCAAATGATGCTGAAAGTCAGAGTCTGAGGAGCCTTAAGCAAAGAAAAACCTTTAGGCCACTGATGATTTGTCATATTCTACCTGTGTAGTGAACAAACAGGCAGCCATTTATAAAAACAACAGAGAAATTAATCATAGTTAAAATCAAAATTCATTAACTTTTTGCTCCAATGATAATTATTTGTCAGCAGATATTCAAGACACAGACAGAAGATCAAATATCTTGCATTCTCAGCAACTTAAAATGACTGATCTTTTCAGCTTTTACTTTTAATTAGGGCTATGGACTATAGGGGATACTTACAGTTCAGTAACTGAGTCAAAAAAAGGGAAATGCAGTTTCATGGAAATACTTAAAAGCAAAATCCTACAGGGTGGGACTCACCTCCTCAAGTATTAGTGTCTAGACTGTAGGTTCCTGAACAGGTCCTAAACATCCATATGTGGCTGACAGATATTAAAGAGCAATTATGTAAGCTGCTGGGTGGCAGTGGGGTTATTGTAGGGAGCTGTGTCTCTATTTTCACACCAATAAATCCTGCTTGAATTGAAAATTGCTAAGAAGTGGTGGAACACTTCTTCAAATATCAAGCCAATGTATGAAGAAGAGAATGTATTTCTAAAATGTAGACTTCAATGCACTGTTACCTAAACATAATTCTGATTTGAATCGAGACTTATTTCCCCAAAAAGAGTCAGCGAGTGCCTACACAGCTGTATATGAAGTACTGTATATGAAGAACTGTATTAAGCACAATTAATAAAACGCATTTTCTTGAATATCATTCCTGGGAAGAAACACAGTTCAGAGAAGTCAAGTGGAATCTCATAGATAATTATTTACTTGGCTACAAAAAGATAATTTTTTGGGTATTCTGTGGGAAATGTTATTTGTTAAACTAATTAAAACTCACAAATAGTCATTTTCTCTGGATATTTAACTGAGGGCACAGAGTAAAATCTTCATAATGCTTAACAAATTGCACCTGCTGTTGTATTAACCCTAGAGATATTTCATCACTATGAGGAAATAAAGGGTGTTATGAAAAACTGGAATGGTGGTAGGCTGAACTACTCTGCTGTCTGTGTGGCTGATAGCACAAATGCAAGAAAGCTTGTGCCAAGAACAAGTTGAGCCTGGTGCAATTCAGGGACCAACAGACAAACCGAAAAATGTGATTCAGAATAATTTTCCATCCATTTTACATACACACCTTCTTTGCTTTCACAGTCCATATTTTCAGTTCAAACAAATTATACCAACCACAGTTATATAGACCTGAAATTCTTTTGGAAAGCTACCACCATAATTATGAAAAAAAATATAATATATATCTATGCTACATGTTCATATTCAAAAGCATAACAGAACATGTACAAACCAAAGCACTTTACAAAATTGAATACAGATTTTGCCTACAAACTCAATCTTTTTCTTGCTGCTGCTCTGAAACACCCTTATTTTCCTTTTTGATTTTTCCGTCATAATTAAGCTTAAAAGCTATTAAAATAGGAACTTAGAATGGAAACACTGACAGATCCTTAAATATAGAAGAATGAAGAGGAAAAACTGTAATAAGAACCTGTCAAAACTGAAAATGAAGGAGTTTGAGAGACCAGAAGACTGTAAAAACATGTCTATTTCTAATGTTTTGAATGATGATATTTTTAGATTTAAGTGCTCTATGTGCTTCCACTAATTACATAGCAAAGTGGGACAGAGGAAATATCTAGGCATACAGCACAGATACTTTTGTAGTTCAAAGATTTCAGTATTGACTAGAAGGTAGGTAAAAAGCAATACCATCAGATTTCCCTGTGTCTTTGTATAATATTCATATTTGGAATTTAATGTCCCCGTAAAAGATCTCTTTCTTTTCTCTGACTTCTTTTATAGCTGCTGAATGTTAGGGAAACATAACTGAAAGAAAGCAAAATAAAGCAAGCTTAGTTGAAGGGAGATCTTCAGCAGCCTCAATTCATTCCCTCGTCTATTGTTACATGCAGCTTGAACACTTTGTCCCCTCCAGCGTCTTTATTCTAAATTTAGTACCTATAGATGATGCTTCTCACCTAATGAGCTCTGTTTAGTGTTCTCCTGTTCTTCACAGGTCAACATATGGCTTGCAATTTTGTACCCACAGAAGACAAAGTTTCCTGATATATAATTCTCCATATTTTTAGTGTTTAGAAACTCCACACATATCCATACATCTCTAGTTTTCTTATTCGCTAATTTTATTTGTAATAAAACTGTCAGAGCACTTATATTAATATATCAAGTACTTTGCTGTGCAATGTTCAGCCTCTACAGGCCACATCATGGCTGCAAATCCGTCCCATCTACCTCAGGGAAGGCACACAGTAGATGAAGAATATGGCAAGCAGAGAGTAACTTTGCAACATGCAATGACACTCTGGGAAGGTTTTGTATGGGGAAGAGACATCTCCATTTTATGAGTTTTGGTGGCCAGGCAGGTTTGGCACAGATCTGAATGGAGAATTTCATGTGTCATGGAAGAAGCATTGATAGAAGCTCATTATATGGCCATATTTATTACAGATCAGAGCTTCCCAGCTGTTAAAGGCACCGATCGACTGATGCGCACACTCTGAAGGGATGAAACAAGCAGATGCAGTTAGATGCTTCTCAGTGGTGCCCCGAGACAGGACAGACACAGGGGGCACTAACTGAAACACATGCAATTCCATGTAAACATCAATTCCATTTAAATATAAAAATTTCTTTTTTGTTTGTTTGCATTTTTTGGTTTGGTGTTCTGTTTTGTTTTACTGTAGGGGTGCTTAACTCTAGTAGGAACAAATTTCCCAGATAGGCTGCAGTGCTTCCCTCCTGGGATTTACTCAAAACCTGACTAGACATGACCTTAAGCACTCTGCTCTAGCTGATCCTGCTCTGATCCTGGGAGTGGACTAGGTGCTATCCAGAGCTCCAAGCCACTCACTGCTGCTCTGTAATTCTTTTATATCATTCAGAAAAAAAGGAAAGAGTTTTTACCCACTTGCAATCAATAAAATTACCATTGTGATTGTGTATTTCAAGGATAGAGATGTTGAAGTTTGTCTCCTGGCGAAACCCTGTCTATTACTTTCAAAATATCTGAAATTCCCTCTGCTGCTTAACATACCAAGTTTTCTCATCTTATGTAAGAACTCCTTCAAACAGAAGTAGAACAAAGGAAGCTAATTGCACCATAGAAAAAGTGACAGATTTGAAGTGGCAGGTGGAGTTTTGCTACCATTTATTTTCCCCACAGAAAGGCTTAGTGTATTTAGGTCTTCAGCAAAAATTCATCTGGGACATAGGTGGATCAATATGAGCAATTACACAGTGGCCACAGAGACTGGCACTGCTCTGCTCTTGGTGATCTGTGGTGAGTCTGACCTTCAGAGACTGTTAATGTTTTTCTGCACAGCTTGTTCTGTGAGGTGAAGGAGAAAGCTTAGATTGTGCCACTGTGCCATATGGAAAGTAAAAAATCCATGAACACAGAACTACATTAGCAATGAATACATAAGTATTAGGTCATCCCTGTATTTTGATTTTTTTTTTTAGATTGAATATTAACCTGCACACAAATCACGGTGTAAAACAAACAAAGCATTATAATTTGAGAAGCTTTAAAAGGAAAAGAACAAAGGCAAAATAAAGCAGCACAGAATTGGGACTAGAAAAGTCCTGCTCCTCCAGTTACTGATTTGTTGGTTAAGCTGTGCTTTCTTCCTCGGTGACACATTTTTTGGTTAAACTATGCTTCTAAAAATTATTATTATTTTTATTACTTGGAAATCTTAATAAAGAAGAAAAAATAGGGACTAGAGAGAACATTTTCACTCCTAGAGTGGTTTCAGATTATTTTATTTTAAAGATAATTAATGTATATGTAATGGAAATAATGAGCTAGAATAATAATTTAATATAAGTTTAATGAGGAGAATATTTTAGTTGTATGAGAAAGCACAAAAAGAAATGAAGAAGGACTTATAAGACTTTTCAACATTTTTAACTCCTCAGGAGTATCTATTCAGACATCAACTGTAATCACCACTACAAGGCAATCTAGAAAAGAAAAGAAGGTTTCTTTAAGAAAGTGGAAAAAAAGATATTACAGCTCAGGTAGTAATGGCTCACAAAAATTTATGCAGTTGTAAATCATTATAAAATACCTGATACCTGAACACAGGAACTGCAAAAAATTTTAGAAAATGGTTGTCCTGAATTTAATCATTAACTTTGTTACTAGAACTCATGTTTTCTATTGGTGCAACTGACACTGAATTCTGGCCCATTCTAGCATACATTATAACATTTACTGTCAAAAAAACATCACTTTTGTTGCCTTTTTTAAAATTTGATACGTAAGTTAAAAAATGTTTAATTATGAACAGGCTTCTGGATGGCTTTGTGGTCTGAACGGGCTGGGTCTTGGTCCTGTTTAGAAGCTGATGCTGAAGCAATAAGTGATGGTTTGATTACACTTTAGGAAGTATCTGATTAAAATATTTCAGAAACTTCACAAAAATATATTTTTGTCACTGAACTCTTGCCCAAGGGTCTAATTTCTCCTATTTAGGTTCTAAAGCAAAGTTCCAACCAACTGTTTACTAAAAATCAAAGCAAGAACTTTTTTTTCCAGACTTTGGTACCAATATAATCCCCTTTCCTATAAAACCAAAACTGCTTATGAACAAAAAGATTCCAAAGTTCTTTACAAATTCTTGTAGATGAAAATATTGTTCAAGTCATTAACCAGAGCACACATTATCATAGCCTGCCATAAATGAGACACAATCATCTACCAGCCTGAGACAAGTTGATAGGAAAGATAGCTATGAATTTCAACTATTGCAAGATGATAAATGAAAATATGCAACTTAAATATGTTCTATATCTACACCACTGATATTGATGTTGTGCTCAGCTGTATTTTAATTCCAAAATAGAAACATAACAATTCCCTTCCTTTAACTGCTGGGTGAAACTGCAGATGAAATTATCTTTGATTGAATGCAGTAATGACTCACTGAGATAATGATATATAAAAGAGACTTGAATTTTGTTCAAATGCTGATCATTAAATGTCTTGTATCAGTAAGCTTCACAGACTATGCCTTGATCTTTGGAAGTTCTAGTCTTCTGCATAAAAGATCTCTAATATCATATGTTTTATTTAATTTCTTTTGCATCAGTTCTAGATCTTTATCTCTGGTTAATAGAATGAATTGTAAACACTTCAGAAAGTTCATTAAATAACTCTCTTTTTATCTGAGCAATTTTATTAGATTTATTTATAGATTGTAGAATTTGGAGTCATGCTTTTTATCAGCAAATAACTGATATATAATAACTGACGTAAGTGAATATTCTAATTGTTTTGGACCTATCTCATAGACTTGCCACTCATTTGAAACTCAATTGAAAAACCCTGTTACAATATGCAGATGCTTTCCAAGAGGAATCAAATTACCTGGCTGCTCAAAATGATTTCTGGGGATTAAACCTATCCAGGCTATACCATGAATTCGAAGGGCTTGACCTGGATAATTTGTTCGAAGGTAAAAGAGACCAAGAAATGAAGCCAATGAAGGCATTCCAGTTATGTTCCCAAGTTCATGGCTTTCCAATGAATCTGAAACATTTCAGGCTTTTAGGCTGCATTAAATTCCAGGAACTTAAGGTCTGACTGCAATATATAAACATATATATACCCAGCCATGAGTCCCACAGGAACAATCAGCCCTCTCTTCAGTTACCTATGGAAACGTTGCTAGAGGTATTTCTGTCAACCAGCTTTTGTTGTATAAAAAACACCTAAGGGGAAACTGAGTTTGGAAGACATGGAATAGGCAATAGCAGACCCACTGTTCAAGTGAATTTTTTTCTTTGTTGTGGAGGGGAAGGTCTCTCTTCTATTGATGTGTCTAAAAGGATCAGATTCCTTTGCTGGGCTCACAGACTTCACAAAACTTAAACACAATGTACGCTTGATACCCACACTTTAGAAGAGAACAAAAAAACGTGACAGAAAAGAAAATATATTATGCTGTTCTATTCTTGTTCCCCCTTATTACTTAACCAGAATGTTGCTATTTTAAAAATTAATTATTTTTTTATCTCTAAGGACTTGATAGTCCATGAGAACTCATCAGATGAGAGCTCCTAATTTTTTTCTTTTGGTAGGACTTTTATCAACAGACTATGAAGAAAGCCCATTTTTAAAGTATACAGATATGATTACAATGTCAGCTTATTCCTTTTTAAAATGTTTAAGAGAGGTCC
>LTAT01000001.1:77931348-77971256 GCA_003286495.1 Chlorodrepanis virens
ATCAGATTCCTTTGCTGGGCTCACAGACTTCACAAAACTTAAACACAATGTACGCTTGATACCCACACTTTAGAAGAGAAAAAAAAAAACCACAACAGAAAAGAAAATATATTATGGTGTTCTATTCTTGTCCCCCCTTATTACTTAACCAGAATGTTGCTATTTTAAAATTAATTATTTTTTTATCTCTAAGGACTTGATAGTCAATGAGAACTCATCAGATGACAGCTCCTAATTTTTTTTCTTTTGGTAGGATTTTTATCAACAGACTATGAAGAAAGCCCATTTTTGAAGTATACAGATATGTTTACAATGTCAGCTTATTCCTTTTTAAAATGTTTAAGAGAGGTCCTTCCGTCTCAGAGTGCCCAAAGCATGGAAACATGTTGTTATTATATTGCGAAGGTTCTAATGTTATTATATTGCAGAGGTTCCACATTGCTAGAGTTTCGGACCTCCTTGATGTTTCTCGTAGGCAGCTCTATTGGTTTTCACTTCCTTTCACAAATCACAGTAGACTTCCTCACCTTCTCTTAAAGAGACTATTATTTTTGTTTAAAGTATATTGTATAGAGACAGAAGTAAATTCCCTTGATACTGAAATTCCTTTCATGCCCACCCCTCTATAAAGTAGCTGCAGGGAAACTGCTGTAAATAACACAAGATAATCCTTGAACAGCTGACTAAAAATTAAGTTGAATGCACCCCTCTTCTTTCAAATATCTGAAATAGTTCAACCAGCTTTTCATTTTGCATGTTTCATCATTTCTTGTTCCACCCTCTGTCTAAACAAGCAAGTATCAAAATCTACAAATACCAAAATGAAACTTCAGATCTAGTGTCATAAGATTTTAATTTCAGAGATTGGCTATGTTTGGACAGATATAAAGTAATTACTAAAATGCTTTACTGGTATTGGATTAAAATGTGATTTACATGTGGTTATCAGTGAAACCATAGTGAGTTTTGTGGAGATGAGAGCAAAAGGTCATGTAGTGAAAAATACCAACTGTGTAGGTAGAGCACAGAGACATCACTGTCACAATATTTGATATTTTCAGCTCCTTTGTAATATAAATCTGTCATATTGTCAATACAAATGATACAACTCATTCCTGTTAGTAAAATGTTGTATATAATGCTGTTTTGCTCTCTCCTCCTCAACAAAAAAAATTCAATATGCTACAAGAAGTTACCCATTTTTCCTTCTCAGACCAAAACAAATGTCATGAGATGAAAGTAGAGCACACTTGAACAAAATAGCTTTGGCAGCTAATGAGGACTGATGCACTCTACTGTTTCTCCCAGTGTTGTAAAAATTCAACAAAAGGGGAGCTTGATTTTATCTTTCTGATTATACTACACAAATCATTCTAAATGACTTTATTCACATACCACATTACCAGAAAGAGGAAAAGATTGCTCTTTGTACTTAAAGACCATGTGCAGAGTAGCAAAACTATTCTAGTGTACAGATAAGCAATCTTGTAAAGTGCAATTACATCTGGCATTTAACCTGCAGTGCTTAAACTACTTTTACCATACAAAGCTGGACAGAAGTTATTTAATCAAGCATAATCTGTTAAACAGATGTACCGCTGAGTACAGAAATTACCAGTATAATTAAATCCTATAATGGAATTATGTTTTCCTTCTCTGAAACATTTTAAAGCTATTCTTACATAGACTTCCATTGTGATCAAGCTGTAAATCTGCCTTATTAAAATTATTTCAAATGAATAAGCACATTTTATGTCTTCCTGAATAGTTCAGCCTTTATGCTTTTGATACTTTCATACACTGTTTGTAGTACCTCTGCAGAATAATTGAAAGGTTTTTGAAATTAATAACCGAAAATAAGAGACAAGACCCCACAAACAACACCTTTTCATCTCTCTGCATCTCTGAACAATGTTAAGATTTTCCATTTCAGTATTGCAGAAACTATAAAGTCACTACTATCAAACAAATCAGCTTGACAAAATAATTATGCCATACCCAGGCTAACGTTCAGCATGTTCTTGTCACTTGCTGCATTTTCATATCACATCACAGAATCCAACATGCAAACACAATTTTAGTCTACTGAACAGACTTCTGACCTCTTATTCTCCCTTAATACTTTGTCGCCTTTCTTCCAAGTGATAGTTGGCTTTGGAGAGGCTTCCGGCTTGCACTCAATGACAACTTCTTGGCCTTTAGTCACAATTATTGTTTTCCTCATTTGATCGAGTGGGAAAGTGGGAGCTGAAGCTGTTAAAAAAGAAGTGAGTTAACTCTATAGAGAACAATCAGAGCCTTCTGTTTCATTGTGTTCTAAGAGAAGATTAGAAAAACATATTTAGTTTTGGGAATAGAATCTCAGTTTCTCTCTTTGAAATTGTTATGTCAAAGTCAAAATTTTACAAAACATTTGAAATCAGCAGCCAGGATTACATGGTAGATTTATAACTTAATCCAGCTACAGATCAATGAGAAATCTTCCACATCAGCAGATTAGAGTAAAACTACTCATGAAATCAAACAACTTTAGAAATTAAATCATGCAAATGTTTTAGCTACACTTTTCCCATCTTTTTTTTTTTTTTAATCATGAACTTATTAGAGGTTATAGTTCAAAATAAAAAAAAGTTTTAATTCCACAGCAATACAAAATGCACTCTCTGGAGTTTATGCTTACAAAAAATATTACTATTACAGAAATTTTATTGTTCGACTTCTTATATGTGTCTGAATACAGGGAATTTCAATATGAGAACTTCTAAGTAGATGTTTAACCAGGCCTTGTTCTTAGTATTTCACTCATTAAGAAGTCCCATTGTTTACAAACAAAAGCTAAGCTAACAAATGCATTAAAAAATGACATTAATTACTGTAATTTCACACCAAGAAAGGACATTAGTTCTCAAGTGTATGATTGTGTTTTTCTTGAACTACTTTTGTGATGTCAAAGGCCCCTATCTCAGCTGTACATCACCTCAGGTACGTCTCAGCCACACTGGGACGTTATACTTCATTGCCTCAAATGTGTAGGATTTTCCTACCGTTATTCTGGTTAATTCTCATACCAGAGATATTTATATGGACAATTTATTATGTTCTTTTCCCTTTGGTAAGGTAGCAAATTAAACACAACTGCTTCTTCAATACTGTATTATGGTTAAAATTTAACAAGGGCTACAATCTTACAAGTGAGAAGATGAAAATCTGTTTTTACTGCAGCAATATGCAGAGTCTATTTCTGATATTAAAAAACAACAAAGAAAGTCTACAAGTACCTGACATACTAGGAATACCTATTTTATAACCCATACAAAAAACAGAGCCAAAGAATGCTATATCTCTAGGTTTGCTGAAAACCACAAATGGCCAAAAAAAAGTGGTGAAAAGAGAAGAATCATTGGCCTTGGATTTTTACTTTATGGCTACAATGAAATGATTTTATAATTTATCAGTGAAATTCTAGGAAATTCTAAGTTGGCCAGCTAGGAAATTCTAGGAAATTCTAGCTGGCCAGCTAGGAAATAGCTGAAATGTACTAGAAAGGTTATTTACCGAAAGAGCCAAATATTAACTGAAACACAGCATACTTCTGCAATTATAGCTTTGTTACTCATTTGACTAGGAGTTTACAGGAATGATTCTGATGTGCAGTTCTAATCTCTGATATGGCCATTAAATGACTTTGGTGGACAACTTTCTTCCTGCTACATCATACCCTAATAAAGCTGATTTTACAAGTCTGTCTCACTTAATCCTCTGGAAGGGAACTTATCACTATTGTTCCATTGTACGTTATTACAGCTGCTTTAAGGAAAATTAGAGTGTTCAAAAGTTCTTCAAGTTTTTTCTTCAATAACTGCCTGCTTCAGCTTTTGGACAATGGCATTTTTATTGTATTTCCAGGTAACACTATGCAGTGTATCTGCTCTTCTGTGGAGGATATTCCCCCAAGTATGTAATTTATATTATTCAATTAGTTTGGTGATTTCAGAAGAAGTTTTTTGAAATTAAGATCATGCACCTTTCAACTACCTTTCAATTACCTTAATTGCCTTTGAATATTGAACAAAGTAGAAATAATAAGTTATTTTTAGCAGAGATTAAAATACATTTGCTTCCTCTAAATTTCATCTCCTGCACATATTTTTGAGGGAGTAAAAAGAATTTTCCCATTTATTTGAACTGAAATAGCTTTATATGAGAAATGTTCAGAAAATGCTATGGAGTCAGTTATGTATGAATGACAATTTTTGGTTAACAGAAAGCCGAATGCTCTCTGGGGCAACAAAGGACTCACCCACACATAATGAACAAGAATAAAAAGAAACCACTTTTATCTGTTCTGCTGTTTGGACTGGCAGAAACTGTTTCTTGTCACACCAGTCTAAGAAAAGAATGAATTCTCAAAAGGGGAGAAAGGAACAGCTTCTACTTTTCCAAATACTCACCTAAAATCTTCAGCTCAGCACTGGCATAAATCGTACCATACTTATTTTCTGCTAAGCACTGATACATTCCAGCATCTGAGACATTCACATTTTGGATCATCAGAACACCATTAATCATCTCAATCCTGCTCTGTAATAGAATTTAAAAAAAATTAAAAATTAATCTATAAAATCAAAAAGGCACTGGAAAATTGCTGTGTGATTAGCTTAAGGTGAAGCAACAGAAAAGGACCTAAAATAAAACTGAGTAACAAGTTTCCTTGGGCTTGTTATACAAGAAACTACAAGAATACAAATTCAAAAAAATATTTGACAGTAAATATTTTCAGATAAAATCACTATATTCAAAGCTTCATTTTTTCTGTTTGTTTGTTTGTTTGCTGTTCCCCTTACATAATTTTTAAAAGCAGCTCATCCTGGGAACTTTAGGGAGGCAAGAAATCATTTGTTGTTGTAATATGTCTGATGATCTTCAAATACATAGCAAATTTTTGGTCTCAGTCATGGTGCTATTTTCATAGAAGGAGATATATGAAAGATTGCTTGCATAAGTAAGAATTAAAGGGTCCAATTACTTTCATCATTAGTACAAATTTCTAATTTGAAAGGCCCGCTAGCAGAAAATAATTACCACAACTGGAAGAGAAGGGACATCGATAACTGTTTATGGAAGGGAGTATTTAATGGAGCTATAATATGCATAATTTCAACTACTATTAAAAAACTCTAAGTTTCATTATAACAGTTGTTTTAAGTTAAAAATTGATAAGGCATAAATTGTTTGGGAATGCAGAGGGAACTGTGATAAAACATTCACTTTGTTGTAAGCCCTCACCCAGCTCAAAGTAAAATTCAATTTGAGATTTCAGAGCCTGGAGAAACTAATGGTTTGGAAAATCAGAGAACCAAAAAGTAGAGATATTTAAATTGTTTCAATTTCAGCACTAATAGCTCCATATAAAAAGGCAGAAATGAATAGAGTAACCTTATTTTCAATGCCCCACAGCTTCAAAA
Source organism: Chlorodrepanis virens (assembly GCA_003286495.1). Classification (NCBI taxonomy): domain Eukaryota; kingdom Metazoa; phylum Chordata; class Aves; order Passeriformes; family Fringillidae; genus Chlorodrepanis; species Chlorodrepanis virens. The sequence continues at coordinate 77,936,814 of LTAT01000001.1, forward strand.
GTAAACTGTTTTTATGTTTCCTTTCTGGTTGTTTGCATAATTGGTTGATGTTCCCAGATAGATAGAATGGACATTTGCTGGAAAGGAAGACATTACATCTTTTATATTCATAAATCCATTCTGTCAGTTCATTTGCAAACATAGACATTTTCTCCCAGAATCAAACAGCTAGCATTATTTTAACCTAGAAAAAGAGATTAAATAAATTTACAAAACTTTTCATTACTCCAAATAATCTGAGACTGCAAAATTAAAAGGATTTAGGCAAAAATACATCACATGATGTGGGATGATTCTTTGATGATGCAGTGAGAGAAACAGAAAAGAGTGATATAAAAGACAGACCATACCATCAGTGGTCTTTTAAAAGAAAAACTAATTTTATTTATGTCTAATTCTAAAATATATCAGGTGATTGTAGTAAAACACTTTACATTCTAGGAGTCTTACATGAACCATTTTCGTGGTCTTCATTATGAATTCTGCTCTCTTTGCAGAGAACAGATTGAGTTGAAAATGTCATGGTCATCATACTTTTTGCGTTAACCAAACTAATTTCTGCAGAACTTTTCAGTAATTTCTTTAACTGACTTTATCTGAATGAAAGGAGAAGCATCCAACATCGAGGGGACTCCTTGTCTAGTGTACCTGTGGCCAGAGAGGAACTCCATTTTTCAGCCAGCGATAAGTGGGCCTTGGCTTTCCAGTGGCTTTGCATTCCCATCGGAGCTGCTCTCCACTGTCCAGTTGGGTATCGTTGAGCTTCTCCACCCAGTGTGGGTAGGCTGCAAGGAGAAATTGCCATGTTAGACTCAAAGATTACAAAGTGGTAAGTCTCTAGCTGATGTGCAAAGACCTAATCAATTAAAAAGCTTAAATTAATGCTCTTTACAAGACTTATATTACTCTCAGAAAAAAAAGCCCACTTAAAAAAAAAAAAAAAAACCCAGATCAAATAGACAGTCATGAAATTACAAACTCCAAACTTTAAAGGAAGTGCTGTAATGGTACCAGGCAGTAACATAACCAACAGTAGAAACCTGCCTGGTTTAATAAAGTCCAATGGATTAAATTGTAGTACTATATATTATTGGGTGCATTATTCCTGAATTTAAGACAAATGCTTGGTTGTCACAATAGAATATTTATTGATTCACAAGACTTAAGATATTTAAATGGTGGTAAGGAGGTTAATTGCCATAGGCTGTGTTTCATGTAGTTTTCTCAGTTTACAAGGAAATCACTATTTATTTAGCTAGGAGTGATTGGGAATTTGGTAAGGTATTTGCATATATTTTTGTTAAAGTGTCCTAAGTTTAATTCATGTTTCAAGGGAGAAAATGCTTTTAACATATTTAAGCACAAAAGACATGAGATTTCTGTCATTCACCAGGAGCATAAATTACACAGTAAATCAGTGTGTAAATCAGTGTTTCTTTAAAGGCAGATAGTTGACAGCTGTATATGTGATCACTAGTACCTAACTTTCATGAAATAATCCATCAAAAAACAAGGAATATGTTTTTCAGAGAAGTAGAACTTTAATGTGGCAGTCAATCAGAAAGCTATTTGTAGGATCTTATAATTTGGAAAACATTATATGACTCAGTGAGAAACTGAGCATTGATATACAGAAATAAAAATGTATGCTTAAAAGCCAGCTTTTGGGTTTCATACTGTAGCCATAACACTTTTTATAACACAGAGGGTGATAGATGACAATAATTAACTTAAGGATATCAAATGCTGGTTTGGGATTTTTTTTGCTTGTTTTGTTGTTTTTGTTGTTTTTTTTCCAAATCATAAAAATAAATATCTAAAAGGCATAGCTAAAGGGATGTAAAATTTATGCATGGTATGAACAGAAGTCCAGATCTGTCATAACAAAGTCTTTGCTTCAAATGACAGATAATTGATAATGTACTTAAACATGCGGAATTGAGTTTAAAAATAAATCTTTGAATCTAGCTGGCATTTGACTGGTCATCAATCAAAGGCATGAGAAGATATGAAAAGGCATGACAGGTGACTAACTGCTTCTGGCTTACATCCTGTGCATAGATGATAAAGAAAGTGAATGAGGTGCCTGTCATTCCTAAGCAGGGAATTGCCTGCTTCAGAGTCCCAGACCAGACATTTGTCAGAAGCTGGAAACATTAGAAGAAGCATCACTCACTTCCTTTTTGGTAGAGGAAAACAGAGAGATTGACCCAGCCCCACTCCCAAACCCAAGACAAAAAACTTCTGTTTCCTTATTCCCCTTATTACAGTCAAGGCAATGCATGAAATCCTCTACATGAGCTCTGCTGTGCTGAATGTTTTCTTTCTGAAGTTATAATAAAGGGTCCCACAAAAATCTGCAGAAAGAAACAGGTTTTGGGAGTCCCTGTTTATTCGTTCTCCATTGTCCTTAAAATATAATTTAATTGCATTGTATAGTTGCTGTTCTGGTTTTGAGTGTTGCAATATGCAAAGGAAGCATGCTGAGAATAAATTGTTTCCTTTGAAAATAACTACATTAATATGATTCTGGAAGATGAGACAGTTAAATGTGTAGCAAAAAAGTAATAAAAGACAGTCAGTGGTACCATATAATCATACAGTTTCAAAGAGGAACTAAGCTGTTCCTATTTATATTTACTTATTTTCATTATTTTTCTTTTCTGTAAATTTTACTATTTAACCCAAAACATATATAGCCTCACATTTCTATGTTGCATTTGAGCTCATCATGAACCAGAGTGTCCAGAAAAGGGTACGCACATTTTTACACTGAAACAAAGCTGCCCCACGCCTGGCTGCAGACTTACCCTCTTCAGAACTGCTGTTCCCTACCCTTTGTCTGCGGCTGTCTTGCTAAAAAATGTGCCACAGGTTTTCTTCTGAAACTACAAACTTGCAAATCAGAGTGGCATGACTGATTGGTCATAACAACCTTTTTCCATTAGCAGACGTGTTTCCACTCTAAATTTTCTCCTTGTAGCCTAAGTGGCCTTTGAAGTCACATTTTTCAAGCTGTTGAACTTGCCATCAGAAGGCAAGATTCCCACCCCTTTGAGAATAAAGTAGCAAAGTAATAGGTTTATGTAGTTGGAATAGAGCTAAAAGCATGAGTGAGAGAAATACTGTTCACTACTTTTTGGCTTCTATTTCTCTCTATGTACTCCTTACTTTACCCCAGAGAACTCCCTCTCTGCTTGTTAGCAAGGGTCACTCCCCTTAAAATCTTAACCCTTGTTCTAAAATCCTATCAGTACTTTTAAAGTTGAACCATTTAACTGAATGTACAACCTCTTACTCAATGTAACATTTTTGGGTCTTTTTTTTTTTTAACAAAAGTATCTTAACATAACCCTGATATATGTATATGGAAAAAAAAATCCATAATCACACTATTATAATTAGAAAATTTAGCCAGATTTCAAAAGTAACAAGTTCTTTTTTTTCTTACAAATGCAATGCTCTTCTTGGGAAAAAACAGGTGTCTGCCTGTTTTTTAATCTGTCCAGTGAAGAGCTTTGGGTTGGCTGTGAGAAGAGAAGGATTTTGCTTTTTAGTGTTCAGTAGTCTTTATGAGTTCTGTGCCAGAGCACTATACAGTGATTCTGAGATTTTAAAATCACCATCCTATCTGTGATTTATTTTATGCTGCATTTCTACACCTGTGTATTCACGGATATCAGAATGTTTGTGTTTTGAAAACAAAATTGGCATTAAATCTTCAAATTTACAGGCCAACTTTTAAATCCTCTACACAAAATGAAATTAAGGTGCAGAAAATTTAGATTATTTCTCAAAATTTTAAGCACTTTTTTGTCTGAGACAAAATAAGTACAAAATTTTACATAGACAAATGATTTAAAATAATGTCCTTAAATGCAAATAAATATAGAGTTTAGGATGAAAAAAATTATTTTCCTGAGTAAAGCAGGAGGAGAATATTAAGAAATATAAGTGATGAAAACCAAGATAGAAAATTTAAAACTAATTTACTTTTTTTAATACAAAATCCCTTCTCTTGCCAGTTTTACTGTGTGGGACTAACCTGTAGTGGCAGGAGTGGACTTTTTTCCCATTCAGATTTCTAGGGAAGTAATTAAAATAGATTTAAAAATCAGTATGGTCAGTTACACTGCATTACAGAATATTCCTGTTGTCAGATGCTTGTTCCACTCTTGTGTTATGGCAAGCCTTCCCTCCAGCAGCCAGGAAGGCACTGCTGTGTGCAGGATGAGGGAACTGATACAGCCAAAAGAAAAACAGCCAAAAATGTGGTTTTATAACCACATCACCATCCCCTGCTGATCTTGGTGGTAGTGAGTAGGTAACATAGGAAAAACCTCAAAAAGTTAAGAGTGAGAGAGGAGCAGGAATTGGTCATATCAGTGCTCACCATTGGAAAATGCTGTTAGCAAGAATTTGAGGAGAAACAAAAAGGCTAATGGCAAATTTGTCCACTCATGTTTTAGATTTTGTGTTTTCTTCTATTAAGCAACTTGAGCTTGAATAAAATTTCACAGAAACTTACAGGATGAGCAGATCACTTGGGGGAAAATCACACTTCTCAAAAACACCTCTCAAAATCACACCTCTCAAAATCCTCTCAACACATAAGAGGATTTGTGGCATTGTAAAAATTATGTTATTAATGCCTACAGCTGAATTTCCACTAAGTGCTGAGACTACAATAATCTGAAGTTGTCAGCATCTGTGACACTGCTTTCTGAACAACATCCATATTGTCAGCTGCATTGGGCAGTCACGGTGTATCTGGATTGCAGCAGCAGGTACGAAGAGAAAAATCACTAGCTTGTGATTAAATGTGACTAGACAGGCAGACTGGGTGTCCTGGGCTTGCTCCAAAATGCTCTGTGGTGACCCAGATCAGATGCAACTGCCAGGATGAAGAAGATTCAAACAGACAGCAAGTGAGTTTCTACAGAGATTTGCAAATTGTGAGACCGCACTATGACACAGCTGGTCCTACAGACTGCTCGGAAATTTTACAAGAAACCCCTGGTAAAGAAATGACGGCCTACATCTGAATTTCTGAGCCAAAGTAATCATTGCCACCTGGAGGAATAAGATGTCAGTGAAAAGACAGTGAGCTTACAGGTAAATAATTAATGTTGACTGTTGTTATGAACAAAAGGAACAGCAGAAAAGGCCGTTTCAGATAATGCCCCCAAATCCTGCAACAGCAGCTGTCAGCAGAGGAAGCTGAGAGTTTTGTGAAGTAACATTTGGCTCAATTTTGTGTAGAAGCCTTCTCACACAAACCCTCTTACACCTCTGGAAAGAGTAGCCAAGGTTTGTAGGCCAGTGGGACCCTGATGCTCTCTCCGTGAGCACTGAAGGCTGAGAGGGGCTCCATGGGGGGTATTTTATCTTGAGGCCAAGGAAAGGCACCTGTGGGGGGCTAGTAAAGTTTGTGCTTCTTTTCCTGCTGTATTGGAGTTCACTGCTGGCACTGGTATTGTCCATCTGAAAGCCCCCTGTAACCTGTTCTGACCTTGCTGTCCTGCTGATGCAGATAGGTGAAACTTAATGTACTAGTCTCACATATCTGTTCATAGAGGAACGAGACTATATGAAGTGAACTCTCTTCTTAATGTGTTAAAGAAGTTGTACTAAATTATTGCAAAAAAAACCCCAATGAGCTAAATATTTGCTTTATCCCTTAAAGGCAGAGACTCTAAAAATATAATTTAGACAATGGTGAAGAATGAAAAATTAATGAAGAATTCAAAAATTCTATCTAGACAGAGTACAACAAAACTAACATTGTAAATGTATTCCATGGATTTGAGTACCAGCTTTATTTCTGCTCAGAGCAAAACGCTAATGACAGATGGAGAGTTGTGTAGAACACTATATCATGTTTGCTGTCATTTTATGCCACAGATCTGCATGGTGCTCTTGAAGAAATAATTTCATTTTATAGCATCTTAGCTTCTCTCTTGAAGAGTACATTTTATATTCTTTTAACTCTGAAAGAGGGAAGCAGTGATAATTATAACACTTTTATACACTGCTTTAGCATCTAGTAGTTTCACAGCTCTAAAAAATAGGTAGGAAGTGTATGAGCTGGGATACATCCTATAACTAAAATGAAATTTTCTGAATTTCTTGTATTTTAAGAAACATTGTAGAAAAAGACCAGCTGGTAAATTCCCCTGGCCCTCAGGTGACTGGCAGCAGCTGCTATATTTCCATGAAAGTAATTTATAGCAAGAATTTGAGAAATATCAACGGAGTATTGTCATAGTAGGAGGCATAGAGTAGGTGCTGGGCTTTTTTTGACTGCTGTTTTCTGCAAAAGTCTTATAAAACTTTTGCTGCAAGTGCAAGATAGAAAATCTGGAATTAAATGCACAGACTGTCATCTTAACCATCAGATAATTTTTCCAGCATATACAAAATATTGAAGAAAAAACCTGCCCTGGTCTCTAGGTAGATGAGAATCAAAAGCAAATAAGGAAGCATGATTCAGAGATATGCTGGTACTCACTAAAATCATCTGAGTTAAGATAAAGACATTGGAAAGCCAGAGGAGACAGAAAAATTGATTAGCACCTGAAAATATTGACATATGTGGAAAGTAAATGAAATATACCATCCTGTTCTATAGTTATTTGATGAAAGGGTGTAACAGAGAACTCTTTATCGTTTCTAATGGGGAGAAGGCATTAGGAGCCATGGACTGAAATCAGGAAGAGAAAAAGAAAATTGATTAAGAGGAGAAACTTCTTCTTAGACATATCCATTACCTTGAGGATCTATCTAAACTCCAGCATTTGGAATTCTACTGGCTGGGATCTCTGAGGACAGAAAACAATTCAATTTGAAAGATCTGTTGCATAACCTCCCACAGTAGACCTTTTCTGCTAAGTATTTAAGGTTGTAGGGTTCATGGAATGATAGAAAGTAGTGTGGCTTAAATTGATTAAAAGTAGTGGGATTCAAGCTTACATGTGATATATATCAAACTTTAACTTGTAAGCATTCGTGGTATGTATTACATAGGTTTTTGTTTCTGGACCCTAGAATGCAGCAACATTATAGTATAGAATTCATGGGGTTTGTAAAATATTTTTATTTTAAGGGTTCCTTTTTTATTTTCAATCTGATGCATGACTTAATCTTTTATGGTCACTAAAATTTTTTTTTTTGCGTCTTAGAAAAAGTTGAACGCTTTGTGAAGATGAGAACTTTTGGAAATTGTGCATGCCTAGATTGAAAATTTTCTGGAAGAAACAAATCCTTCTTAAGCTCTCATTCCAGTACAATGAACTTGACAAAGCTCACCACCCAAGCATGGCACAGGTAAAATGTTACTAAAAGCATGTTAATATTCCTAAAACATATCCAGCATTGGTTTCTGACAGATAATTCATGTTTAGGTTGCTTGTCATTGTTATATCCTAACAAAAAGAAATAGACTTTTAAAATTATAGTTATACTCTTTAATTAAAAAAACTAAACAAATCCCATATGAAATTATATTTAAGTCAATTCTTTATAGGAGTCAACATTATTTATGTTTCAGACCTTAATGAAATACTAAGGAATAATAATATATACCTTAATTCAAAACTATGTATCAAGGTATCTTTCTGCTGAACCTTGGAATGCTTCATGTGTGACCAAAGCCTTAAGTGTGGACAAAGCATTTCAAGACAATACTGTGTGCAGTTACACTTACTGTATACTTGTAGCTGTCCTCTGAAGACATTTCTTCCACGAGAGTTTTCAGCCTTACATTCATACATTCCTGAGTCCTCTAGCTGCACATTAGGTATTTCAAGCACAGCTTGGGATTTTCTCAGGCGAGCTTTACTTGGATTATGACCATTAACTTTCCTCCAAGTGATTGTTGGAACAGGGCTGAAATATTTAGTAAAATTAATGTTAACACTCTTCCACTATTGAGAATATAGATTCTGTTATCTGGTAGTTTAAACACTTAATAATCTAAGTAGCAATAAAACATAATCACAATTAAGGTTCATATAATGGTTGATCTAGTTCACTTTCTATAGGGAATCCTTAATAAATGGATTGCTACACAGAAAGTGCCTCTTTCATCCACTGGGGAGGCTGTTTTTAATGAGATCAAATAAATCACCTGAAATCACTCTCTCTAGAGTTTCTTTAGCACTCTATGCTTTACTTCTGAATGCTGCCAGTCCATAGGTCAACAAAAATAGCTTCAAAACTTGGATCAACTTAGCCAATCCCAAAACATCCCAATTTTCCTGCAATGAAACTGCAGTTCAGGTCAATCAATGAAAAGATCTGTCTACGTGGGGAATTTCTTTTTGGGTAAATTTAAGTGACCACAGGTATGGAGACATTTTTCTTACAATATTCTTCAAATTGCAAAACTGGTTGTGTGATAAGACATATTAATGGAACTGCTGTTCCTGTCTCACAACATTACACTCTTGCTTGTGGCAGCAGAATGGTTTTTCACTGAAACTTGCTGTTCCACAGAGGTCTGTGAGGACCCTGGGTCATTTACATTCATGCTTGGGGAAAAAAAAAAAAAAACCTTAAATAGTGTTTGTACTCATAAAAGTTTCTTTTTAGCTCAAAAACTCATCAGCCATTGAGCACCCAGTGGGCCTTATGGTACAGACATACATTTTTTTCTAAGTATGGCAGGTATTTAAGAGGGAAAAAAAAGAAAAAAATAGAACTGTCAATAAAAAAATATTTGATTGTGACCTGAGAACTGGACTGCTTCAGGTACTCCACAAGAAGCTTAGAGGACACCTTAAGAGAAAATGGAACTTTTTGAAAAACATATTTTGTATTTATTTCAAGTCTAAGCCTAGGTATAAACACAGGTCCTTGTGGCAGTTTAGATGAGGAAAAGCACTTCATAATTGTTCAAATTTATTTAGTTTAAATTCAGAACTGCTATGAATCGTTGTCATGATTTGCTAACTTTCACTTGCTATAAATGTATGAAGTTTCATTAAGAATATCACCTTTCTCTTAATATTTCAGGGTATCCAGTTAGAGACACAAAAAGTAAGCATGTGACAAGCAAGTTCTGGTTATTCTTTAAGCAGTTGGAATCACATGCAGTAATATGAATTACTGCAGTTGTACTCAAACTTGCAGACAAGATGCTTCAAATTCTCGTACTTTATAGAGAATAAGACAATTCCCAAACTAGTGCCTGATTATCAGAAGATTTGTCTAATTTTAACTCCAGAGTGCCACATATCACTGAGTTTTATTGAGCCTATTAATGTCATTACCTTACAAAACCAACACATAGGCCCATATGGAATTCATTTTAATATACCAGAAAGAGAAAAGAATTATTTCCCTTATCAGTTTGCTGCACTGATTAATTAACCTGACAAAATGAACTTTATTGTGGGTGTGTATGTACTGATCTCTGACATGTGGTTTCTGCAATATCTTGTTATTATTGCAAAATGATCTTTTAACACTGTCCCTACAGAAGAAACACCTCTATGGAATAGTTTTTGTTTCTCCTTGCTAGACAAAACAGGCTGGTCTCTTTTCTCTCCAGCTCTCCACTTATGTATGTATTTTTCTTTTTATAAATGTTTTTGGATCATGTGATAGATGTGGATCATAAGACCTCTTTTTTCTTTTTCCCCCTCTATCACCATAGAAATTTTCTAGCTTTCTCATTTTAAATCTTAGATTAATTTCTTGATGACTGATTTCAAATTTTGGTGTCTTATGGGTTTGGTTTGAGGTCTCTTCTGCAGATTGTATGGTTCTGATTTATAAAGTTTGTTTCCTATAAGAAGATATTTTACATACTTTGAGTTAGAAGACCAAAAGAACTTCCTATCTGATTCAAGTACTTCAGCATCTTAAATTTTAAATATGAAAGATAAATAGGGTATTTTTTTCTGATGCCCTAATAAAACTTTCTGTCTTAGTCCCACCAGTTGTTATTCCTTTCACATCTTTAACTACACATTTTATTTGCTATACTTTAATACCTGTAAGTATATATCATATGTAGTACAAATAACAATCTTAAGTTTCTTTTTCTCCCTTTAGCTCTCATTTTTAATTTCTTATTGCACACTTCATTCTGATATTCAAATTTAGACTCTTTCTTGAGTGACTTGTGGAGATTGTGCAAGTCTTCTGTTTTACGTTCAGCCTAAAGAGCTAACTTCTGTATGCTTGTCCTTTTTTTCACGGAATATAATTGTGTCCTGATTTCTGGCTGCAAAACATCTACCATGGACAGATAAGAGTTTAACTGATCATTTTTTTATCACAACAAAATCCACAGTAGGAATAGGAATTCTTTATGTTGGTACAGTGTAATAGGACTCAGCAACTGCTGCTTCATGACTGAAATGACTGTGCAGATACACCTTGTTTGGGACCTTAAGGGTGCCATGCTTGCTGCCTTTTGATAGTTATTTGGCCTTCAGCCTTGCTTCCAGTAAAATCAGTGACAAAAATGCTTCTTCCCTATTGTCATGGAGGAAAATGGGTTCTGCTGAATAGCATTAGTAAAAGGATTTTTTTTTTTGGTGGTATATATTTCTGAGAAGAAGTCAAGAGCTTATAAACCATGAAAATTGTCTCATTTAGCTGCTATGAGATTATTCTGAAATTCATGTATTTGGAAAGTTTCCTTTAAATTCCATTTAACAAATTTTTTTAAATTTGCTTTTGCACTTCCTGCAGCAAGTGAATGTGTATAACATGGCAAACACAGAGGAAATTGGTTGTCTGGGTCATTAGGAAACATATTTTAAAACAACTCAGTTATTTCTTCATCAGTATGAGGTAGGAAGTGGAATTTTTCAAGGAGATACAGTTACTTTAGCTGTGCAGATTTAATGATTTCAAAGGAAAGTACTCCCATATTGCATATCAGTATTTGCAGACAACTTGTAGTTCTGTTTAATGAAGCTTATTTTCCTTGCATAACTCACAAGTGACATATGAATTTTACATCTGAAATAAAAATATATCTATACCTATTACTCCTCTGTGACTTCTGTGAGAAAGAAATGAAACATATGAGTGAGAATGTGAAAGAATAAAATTGTGTGACTGTTCTAGAAAACTACTAAAGTCCACCATAAAAGCTAACTAATATATGCACATTTTTAATCTTTCAAATGATCCACAGCTTTTGAAAAATTGAGTAACTGAAGAAGTATTTCTAGCATTAATATGAGTTTAATGAATTATGCACAATTACTGAATCTTGTAACCAATATAATCCATCTCTATTTTGGTCTTAGCAGATATTTATGGGAATACAGCTTCCTTGTTTACTGTAACAACATCTACATTCAACTCCTGCAAATAAATTGTTTTGAGCTTCAGTTGAGTTCAAAGACAAGATTTCTCCTCACTTTTGGGGAAAAAAAAAAAAATCATCTGAATACTACTGGTAAATCTTAGTACCACCAAGAAAAACCCTACTTGATTTCAGAAATACCATCATTAATCTTGTCATTATTCTAGATTGAAATAAAACACCTAAGTGGTCCCTGCTGACTGTGATAGACATTACTGAGGGCTTGTACACTTTGAATTTGAAGAAAATATGAGTCATAATTTTACCTTGCATTTACAAGACATTATGAGTGGGTTTTCAGCAGTATATTATTTGGGATGAGTACTGTTGAATTACTTGGAATTCTTCACAAGTTTCGATAAAACATAGAAATAAATACATTTTAAGAAATTATTGGAAGCTGTTCTTCTTCCTGTCAATTTCAGATGTGAAAGAATTTTATGACATGCCTAAAGTACATGTTTATTTTGGGAAAGGGAAGAGGTAGAAATAGGAGTAATCTCTGAAATTTAAAATACCCTTTCTTTGGATCTGATCTCTTAGGATTTCAAGAATATTTTAATAGGAATGCATAGATTACTTTTTCTGTACTTGGTTGGTACAGACTGATGTGATATTTTGAAATATTTTATCTACTACGGTAATTTCAATTCCGCTCCACATGATTTCTCTTTACCATGCATCACTGTTCTGAGCTGCGTCTTCAAACCCACAGGTGCACATCATAATGTATCTTGAAAACCTCTGCATGCTTATGGGGACTAGAAAAAAACCTTTTTTTTTCCTTACGCCTTCCTGTCTTGCAGTTGTATTAAATTCCTTTAATTATTATAGGATAATTATGAGGGCTAAAATGTTGAGGATTATAGTGAAATTCTCTCTGTCAGATGGTTTTCAGTGATGCCTATCAGCCATGCACATCTACCTTTAGAATATCCCACATAAATCCATTCAGAGTTTTATGAGACACAATAACCACTTTTCCTTTCATTTGGTTTTTAAAATATAGTTAGTACTGAAATGCATGAAATACAGCAGCCATGAGTATGGTGATTTAAAAATTAAAAGAGAATAGAAGCAAACGATAATGATCTTGAAGCCAGTGTGCAGGAACAAGTCCAGGTCTGTAAGTTTCTTCAACAGATGCCCATGACTGTGCTAAAAATATCTATTGCATATATGAGTGTAATGTATTCATGGGGACATGCCACCACTCACCACCACTATTAGCTTGTTCTTTATGGCACAGAGCAAGGACAGTGCCTGCTTGGCTGCATATCCAGCTCCACAGCATTTTCTTCACACTTTAAATTATGGCATGTTAGAGCATCTCTAGCATAAAAAATAGTGCCATGTATAAAGATGATTCATTTTCTGTAATGGTTCATTATTTGCAGTGAATTCTACTCCAGAGTTCCTCTTTACTGGTTGATCAGAGGCTAAACTGATGTCTCAATCTTCATACTTAACTATTCAACAGCTAAATTTAGATAATGCAGCTGTCCAATACCCTAAGTAAGGTGATATAATCAACAGTTTTCATTATTTAAATTTTTTTCCAAATTCTTAAATTTGATTAAGTGATGAACAAATGAGTCACCTGATGAAGATGTTATCAAACAAGACCACAATAGGCAAAGGTATTGGTTTGACAAGTAGTGAGGAAAGTGGAAAAGCTATTCCACAACCCTTTGGGTTTGCATTTAAAAGTTAGGGAATGGTGTTTACTCTTGGTGAAATTGCAACAGCACAGGTAAAAATTTAATATGGAAGAACTGAACATTTCCTTCTATGTATTCAGTGTTGTCCTCATTGCAAAAATCCATATTATATTCTTGTCATCATAGGATTGTGGATGGTATTTATATAGTGGGATTGGAGAGGTATTGAGCCATCATGTTGTTAAAAATTATGGAAATAAGCTCTGTTTTTTCCTCAACTATCCAGTAACTGTTTCTTCTAGTCTCTGTATCACACCCTACCTCAGCATGTGGCGGAGGACATTCTGAAGTGGACATTCTTCTAAAAAATATTAAAGATATAACAGGTAAATCATCACCAGCTGGTGACTTGATCAAGGCTTTTGAGCAGAGTAATCTGTAACAACTTGAAAAGTAAAAGACATATATGATACCTGCTCTTTTACTAAAGGGATAATACCTGAAGAATCCATGATTTTAAGAGACAATGCTTTGAAGCAGAGAATGTCTTTGAAAAGATGACACATATTTGGCAGGTGTCCATACAGATCTTCAGGGCCACAATACTGTAATAGAACTGTGTTTATTTGCCTTGTGTTGTAACTGAACTTTTGTGTCATTTTTTCTCTCTTCTGAATTTTGCCCAGGCAGATTTTCTTTAGCTAGCACATTGATCTAGGATGTCCTGTGTAGCCTCTCTCGGCGACCACGGGAGCTGGACGGGTGCCTGGCTAGGTGCTCCAGGAATATGGCCGAAGGTGGCCACACCAAGTGCCACTCCTGGATTCCCTCCGAACCCTGGGTAGTGGTTACCGTCTGCGGCGTGGGTGGCGCAGGTGGGATCCCGGCTACGAAGTCCCGAGACAAAGGAAGGAGAAACTGACACCCGCGTACCTACCAAGAAACTTTTAATGCCTCCCCGTGGAGTTAGGGCCACTGTCAGGGAGGAGGCCTTGGGGGCACTGATAAAGGGAGTGGGTGTGATGGGAGGAGACACAAAGCTAACCAATAATGAGGACCCAGGGAGGAGCGTGGGTTACAGCTAAGCCACTGAGGATCACACAGAAGAGGGGAAAAACCCCAGGGGCAAATCATACATCGAATAAGGGATGACTGACACAGAGAATTCTCGAGGTAAGGGGGGGTGGTTACCATGACAGGCAGGGGCAGCTCCAATAGGGAGAAACCATTGTGAGGGAAGTACATGGGGGGGAACCGAGGACTGAACCATTATTGAGTTACAAAAGGAATACTGTTTCTAAGAACGCACAATGCCACGGTCCTGACTCTGCTGTACAGATATGACCAGCGTATGTGTGCAGATCCAGAAGATCAGGAAGACTAGTTAAAATGAGTCCAAAAATCCCGAAAATCATGACATACCATCAATGAGGAGGCAAATGTAAATACAAATCTAGCGTGTCTGAAGAGTGCAAGATGGGTTGGAACCTGCTGATCAGACTCAGAGTTTGAAGACAATGAGTGTGATGATGTCCAGAACTGCTGCATTTGAGACTCTTGTGCCATAGGACCATAAACATTTACTTCTTTATGGTAAATCCTTAAGAGAAACACAACAGTGGTAACTCTGGTGACCTACTCCTGAGAAATGCTAGATTTTTTTTCTTTCTGATCCTCTCAGACTTTGACAGAGAGAAAGTCTACACTTTTTTTTCCTGGATGGTACGTTTGGAATCATAAAAAAAAAAAGCTCCTCCATCTTTAAACCTACAGTAGAGCTGCAAAGCTGCACAAGTTACTGAATACAGTTTTTAGTAACATTTATAAATTTTCTTCAAGGTTTCTGATAGAGAAAGAAAAGGGATTGGTAATATTCTTCAAGAGTGACGTTCTACTGATGGGGACTTAGTTCGGTAGGTTTTTCTCCCACTTCCATTATGCCATATGCTAAAAGCAATCAAATTTAAATTTTAGATTTAGAGTGAGGCAGAATGAGGCCTGGAAATGCTACTTGAGATTTACTGAAGAATCTTTATTATATTGCTATAAATGATTGCAATATCTGTACCAGTATTACAACATCTATTTAAGAACAAGTCTATTTAAGTGCACTGAGAAGAAAACAGAAATAAATCCAACCCGAAAATCAGGAACAAAATCCAGTCTAGCCTTAAGACCTTATAACATAAATACTTATTCAGCATGAGCTGAAAATGAACTTGAAGTTGATGAAAGTCTTAGAATTATTTATTTGATATAAAAATTATGTGCTATCAAAGAAAGAAAAAAAAAAAAGAAGAAAGAGAATCCTGGATCTATTTTTGTCATATAAACAAACTCAACTTTAAGATGTCACGTCTGCATTTAAAAAGGTTCGTTCCTCTCATCACAAGCTTATCTTGAGGGGAAAGAACATCCCTATTTATAATATTGACAAATGTTCTGTAGAGAGTGTTTATTTCCTTCTTGCAAGTATTTTGTGATCAATAAAATGTGAAAGTTGCTCGCTCAGCTTCCAGATCTGGCACCTGATAGGATTAATAAAATATTTTTCCAGGAGAGAGAACTGGTGTGAAGGGACATGGAGTAACATGATTTTCTGTCATATGGAACTTAGAAACAGGTATTTCTATATCAATTTTTGTATCTATCAGGCTGCTTCATTGTGGGCAAATAATGAAACCAGATTAATACTCGATGGCAAGTTTTCTCTGTTTTAAAAAAAGAAAACAATTCATGTCTCTGTGACCTGTAGATAAAAAATAGAATGTCATGCTAAACCTTGGTTTTGATGGTAGAGGCAAATTACTACCTGTGGACTTCTACACTGTGAATTAGCTCGAGGCTTGAAAATGTTAATTTGTTAGCGTGCCTTTTTCCCACAGAAATTCTGCTGTATGAAGGAAAATGACTAAATATTTCAATCCAAGTTCCAACAATGAATTGGTTGTATAGCACCTAGAATGACTTGTTTTATTTAATGCCAGGTTACCTTTTATATCAAAGGTGTTTGTGTGCCACCATTATTTTGGGAGGAGGAAAGGACAGTTTAGTGCCCATGGAAAAGTATAAGTAGATTAAAATTTTCCAAAAGACAATAACTAAGCAACTTCCAGGGCTGAATGGCTATTCTGTGAGCTATCAGAATCCTTAGCAAAGAGGCACTCACTCCCTGAGAAGCTTCATACAGTTGTCCATAGAAAAGACAGCTTATTCTCTGAAAAAAAGAGCACAGATCTGCTGACATATCCCAAATACATTGACAACAGAACTGCTGTACTTAGCTCTAAAAACAATGAAGCCTGATTTATATCCCAGATGTTGTTATCTTTTTTTGTTTTGCATGCATGTATGGATGTATAAATATATATCCACCAGCAAGGCATGCACTTTTCCCAGGATTAT
Organism: Chlorodrepanis virens; assembly: GCA_003286495.1. Taxonomy (NCBI): domain Eukaryota; kingdom Metazoa; phylum Chordata; class Aves; order Passeriformes; family Fringillidae; genus Chlorodrepanis; species Chlorodrepanis virens. The sequence goes on from LTAT01000001.1 coordinate 77,953,209, forward strand.
GTCCACTAATACTCCTCTGCTGCTTGCTGCCTTGACTGCTCATTAATGTCAAAGCCCCTGGGTTTCAGTGTAGTGCCATTAACAAAGACTAATTTTGAGTATCACCAGCACACTAGCTCTGCTGCTCTTTAGCACAACACCAGGGATAAAGCAAGATGTGGATTCATGCTGATTGAAAGAAGACTCAGGTTACATTTGAGACTGGTCCCAGAATAGAAATCCTCATGAGACCTTTTTTGACACTAGATTACTGGGAAGGGGTCTGGTTACAGGAACATTTTGTCTGGTACTCTTGACAGTTTGTAACAGGAAATGCCTTCTGCCAGGTCTGGGGGAAGAATCTTCGATGGCCTGTTTGGAAACATTCAAGACCAGTAGTTAATACTGGATTTGCCAAGATAATCCAACTAGAGGACAGAAGTCAAGGAGAAATATGTGGAAGACTTGGCTGAGAGTTTTAACTGGTGGTCTGAAGGTAAAAAGCCTTATTTTACAAATTTGAAGAGCAGAGAGGGTTAAAATCAGTCCCTTTAAGTTAGGGAACTATAGTGCAATGCTGGAATCTTCTATTCCCCTGTGTGTAAAGGCCAGATTGATAACTGTGTGTGCTAGATAGAGAAGTGTGCAACCTGGATCTGTGCATAATTACTGTTTATCAACTTCTTATTCCTCCAAAAATCTCAAAAAATTATGTGGCAGATGGAGAAAAAAAAAGGAATCAGGTACTGTGAAACCTCTGACCAAAGATTGATTCCTGGGTCCTTTAACCCTCTTTTCTGAAATTATTCTCTTCATCATTACATTATTTGCCAGATCTCAGTGAAACAGCCCTTTAAAACGTAGTCTTGCAATGCCTGTCTTTTTGTACCTGCAAAAATGTTTGTACTACCTAGAAAACTGCTTCACAGCCATTACCCTACGTCATTGGCTTAATGAGCCACACCAGCAAAAAATAGCTTCTTCAGAAACTTCATGCAATTCTCCACCGTTACAGTCAAATGCTCTTCACCAGACCATAAAGATTTTTTATGTGGCCGCTCTGATCTTTGCTTAGGTATTATACTCACTTATCCTAACACTTTGCCTTTATTTCTGCCTATTGGAAAATATTTAGTAAGCTCTCTCTAAACAGATTAATAGAATGGTTTGAGTTGGAAGGAAACAAAGATTATTGAGTTCCAGCCCGACTGACATGGGCAGGGACACCTTCCTCTAGACCAGGTTGCTCAGAGCCCCATCCAACCTCGTTTTAAACACTTCTAGGATGATGCATCCAAAACAGGTATAGAGTCTGCAATGAAAATATTGATAGTGACACATAACAAATAATAGCATTTCTAATAAAAGCTTGAAGATCAATTTGAAAAATTGAAAAGTCTGGCAAAAGGAAAAAAGGCAAAGAAGGTAACAAAAATGCTGTAATGGATTTAAAACTTTGAGACATTTATTAATTTGAATTGATTCAGAGTTCATTGTTTCAATAGAAAATTTTTGAATGTTTCTTATATTAAAAGTTATAGATTTCCTAAAATTGTATGACTTAAATATATGTAGCTTCATCTTCTTTTTGTTTCATTTAATTTAGAAAGCAATATTTTTAAAAGGACTTTCAGCTGAATTCTTGCAAGCCCTACTACCTATGGGATTATTGTTTACAACTGAGCTATAAATCCCTTCCAAACAAAGTCAAATATAGAATTATTTAGGCAACATTAAATATGAAAAAATTAACAACTCGTCTATCAAAACTGCCTCGTTGTACTTCAGTAATAAAATAAATAATTATTGTTAATTTATTATTATCATTAACTAAGTATATTTCAAAACAAAACCATAGTTTTTACCTTGCCAAAATGAAATAACCTAGAATTTAAAAAGAATGTTGGTATATTAACGTATAAGTTACCATTGTACAGAAATAACGTAAGTATAAAATAGTCTCTCAAAAATACAGAAAAACAAGCCAATGAGTCATAAGAAAAATTGTCTGTCAGCACTGTTTATTGATGCTTTTGATTCAAATACCTTTGTGTTGATCTATGTGGTTTAAAAATAACCATAGTATAAATAAAGGGATGCATAAAGCTTTTTTTTGTTTGTTTGTTTTTAGCAAAACAATCCTTTTGGCAGTCTATACAGGCCTGATTTTAAGAGCAAAGATTGAAAACTCTGGTAATCTACAAGTACTGCAATACCCCAGATCTTGTAATTTGTTTTAATGAGAAATAAAATATGATTACTCACTCAAAACTGGCTGCTGACACTATCATAATACAAATTCTATTTTTTTTTTTCTGACTAGAGCCAGAAAACCAATGAAATGTTACTTTTATATGGGAAATAAAATAGAAGTCTGGTGTAATGCACAAACAAAAATGCACTGAGGAAATGGCTGAAATGTGAGGGTCAGGTAGGGTATGTGCATAATACACAGTTAAAAATTTAAAAATCTGTGTGAAAGAGTTTGAGTAGAATTATTCATATAGAAACAAGAAGACAACCTAGGGTTATATGCCAGAAAGAATAATAAAGGGAAAAAAAGAAGTATGTTTCTGACACTTGCACTTTTCTTGCTTTCCTCTGTGGCCAAGGGTCTGGGATCATTGAAGAGGGCAGGAATTTACAGTTTTTCATGCCAGCTTGGACAAACCAGTCCTGTATCATTTCTCAAATGATGAAAATTTGTTCATTTTGAGGCTTCAAAATAAAAAGCGTGTTTCCATCTGTGCCTGCCTTTAAGCCCCATATTTAAAATAATAGTGCTAAAATTACTTATGACATAAGTAAGAGCTGAAGGATGCTTGGATGACTGTTACCGAAGTGCTTCTTTAATGAATGTGTCATACAGTGGGGATAGAATTTAGAGTTCTTTTGCATATCAACAGCATGAATTTCATCTCTTTCTAATGGGCAGCTAAATGAAGGCACCAGAATTATTCCTTTGAATAAAGTACATGAAAAAAGAAATTAAAGAACGGACCAGTTGCCTCTAGATGCTCCTGAAAGCAAAGTCTGTAACACTTGAGAGAAAATTAAAATGGCAACCTGCTGTCACAGAAGGCAGTGTCTGAAAAGTTGCATTTCTGGAGCAGGAAAAGCCAAGAATGCTGTAATTTGTGCAAAAGTGTCAGCTAGCAAAATGATATCTTCTTCACCAGAACTTTTCTGAAGAACAAGGTCATGATCTGTCTTCCTGATTTACATAAGAAATCTAAGGTCTGACACTGAAATGGACACAAAAAAATCAGGATTATGTGGACCACAAACAGAAACCTCATTACCCATTAGCTCATTTATTAGTTTTACAAAAAAAATTAGCTCGTCTTTTTAAATAAGAGAAGACACAAGCGGTGAAAACTGTTACTCAAAAGCAAACATTAACATATTGCTGTTTAGAATTATTTTAATTAATTTAGATACTTTGAATTCTTCCATTCATATTTTTTATTTTTCTTTTAAATTATTTATTTTAACAACATTTTATGTAAATGCTAATCAAGATGTAGCAATTTCGCAAATTAAAAAGAAGTATTTTGGTTATTGTGAAAAGTTAAAAATAAGTGGAAAATGTTAATACCTTGTTATTGCCAGTGTTTTTTTTCAGCATGTTTTTTTAAAAAATATGATCCCCTGTTTTGTTAGGGAAAAAAATTTCAAGTATTTCTAATAGAAATTACATAATTAAATGGGTGGCAGAAAACATATCTATATGCTATATATAGGTACATACATGAAAGATAGATGTCACTGGAACATAAATTGTAGTGTAGATGTGGCAGTGAATATGTCTATAAAAGCAGTCTCAGGCTAGCATATATATCCAGCACAAAAGGTCACTAATTGCAAAATGCACTCTGATATATATGCTGTAAATTTTATTTTTCTCCTCTGTTTTTCATGTCTTGTTAAACTTCAGCGGTAAATCACTGATTTATGCAGTGATTTCTTAGACAATGACTGATGCTCATGGTAAGAATCGTTATCTAGTGCAAATTAGATAATCTTGAGACATTTCACTCCTGCATTGCTTTGAATTTTTTAGCAGCTACAAAGTCTGTTTGTAAGTGGCATCAGTAACACAATATTTTCAGTTGTAACTGAATCAGTTACATGTTGCTTGGGTCAGAATAAAATCCTTCTCAGAAAATTTATCTCTGTCAAGAAATTAAGATATTTGACTTTAGTTTGAAGACAAACGGTTCAGAGCTTCAATTTATTTAATTCTCTCAGCCATAGTGACTGACAGCACTAAATAAACATTATTAATAAATCATTAATTGGTAACTGAAGACTAGGATCTTCCTGGAATATTTGCCAAATGCCTACTTCAGGAAATCTCATGGGAACTTTTGTCATTCTCACAATTACAGTGGACAGAGCAGAGTGTTTCAGACAGCTAAATTAAAGCATGAGAAAACCCACAGCATATTGTTTTTAAGACTGTAATAAACCCAGTGTTATTAACAATGGGAATTCAAAATATCAAGTTTCAAAATACTAAATAAAAAAGGAACAAATTAGTTGTTGATTCAGTTTAACAAATGGGACCCATGGCAGTGTAACAAGCAAAAACCCCTGCAGGGCATTGGGAACAAGAGATGGGGACAAAAAAAGAAAATTATGAAAATGAATAGGAAATTTGATGCATTTCTACTTCTCACCTCAGCCTCCAGGTTTCAAATGGTGCCTGAAATGTCATTCATGTAATTATTACCATATCGAGTTGAAAGCAATTTCAGCTCAGTTGATTTGATTGTGCATTAATGGCTGGGAAAAGAAGATTAGGAATGTGCATGGTAAAAATAGCTGCCCATTACCATAGCAGCAAATGGGGTCTTATTAGGTAATTTTAAATTCCTTGGTCATTCAGGTTGTCTTGATTTTTGTTTATTAAAGATTAGCACCAAGTAAAAAAAGATTAAATAACCTAATCGAAGTCCTTCCTGTCATCTTCACCTTCCTTTTTGAATAGTGATTGAATCTTTTTGAGAGAGTTTACTAAAGCTCATGGTGCTGAAGGTATCAGTAGGTGTGTTTCATGCCTTTCAGTGGTGGTTGTAGAGGACAATGTGTGTCATACCTCCTTTTCACTGGAAAGTTGACTTGTAATCTGTCAGCAACTGCAATTTAATTCCAGCAAAATGAGGATAATAAGAAGTAATATGTTGGTTACTTCTTCAGCCATAGCCTAGAGTCTAAAAGGATCGCGTTGTCAACCATTGCCTTGGCAGTGTTTCTGACAGGAGAGAGCCTGGAGCCATCAGCCTCTTTTCCTCATTTATTTCAGCATCTCAGGGAATCTCTCCATTTTATTGCTTTCCTGTCCTCTGTCACGTACCTCTTCTCTCATTTTTACTATGTAAAACATAAGACTTGTGTTCTACCCTACAAAAATTCTTGTCTCACATTTGTTTTCTAAACTACTGCTTAGATTTATGTTGGGACTGAATTTGCTGAAGCTGCTGTTGCTAATGGCTCCCTCCATGTGGGCTATGGTCTCCCAGCTTTTGTTTGGACTAGTCTGGCTTTGTCCTGGTTTTTCATCCACTTCACTGAACCTAAATAGATACAACTGAAAAACTTTGTCAGAATTTCTCTTTAATTATTTGTGTATAATTTCTGTTGACCTGCACACTGAGAGCATCTCAGTACTGTTCAAACAAGAAAAAACAGCAAGAAGGGAGTAATTTTCAGATATATATCATCCAGTAAGTAATTAGAAACTGTTAAGAGAAAAATCTGAACAGAAAAAATCCAGTGACCAGTGACACGTGAAAATCAAAAGGGCTATAAAACCTTTTAAAAGCCCTCTCGGGTAGTAGAGACAGGCTTTGAAAAGTCACTCTGGAAAACCAGACCTGCTGAACAAGCTGGAGGAATGATCCTCAGCAAAACAGTCTATTGTCTTAAAACTCCTAACCTCCTATGTTTTGTTCCTCCTTAGGTAAATGAGAAGAATTGGTATGCAAGATACAGTATTTCTCAGACTAACTGTTTTGTGAGATTCCTCCTAAGGAGTTACAAAGACAAATCCTTCTTTTATTTTTTAATCAAGACCTGCTGTAAGAAACTTGCCTGTTTTTTGATAAGCCACGAACTATAAAAGCAAGAAGGGTATATGATATTTACCAGCATAACTTTGGAGACTAGGGGGAAGATATCCAAAAGAACATCATTGCAAAAAGGTGTGTAAATAATTAATACAGTGAGATTTTTTTTTTTCAACACACCACACAGAATTTGATGAAGTATTTCGGAAAGAACCCTACCTGTTATAATTTTTTAAATGTTTCAAGAGAAATACCATTGAAGGAATATCTGTTTTAGCAGCATATATGTGAATAAGAAAGAATCTCTGATTCACTAGTAATGGCTCTTAGTTCAGTCTGTCTGTATACTAACATTGCCATCCTTATTCTTGGGAACAATCATAATAATGACTTGAGTAACTACTACTGACTACCACCACAAAACTTAAATGTTATCATTTTCATCCTACATTCTGTAATCTCAATACTGTATAGAAGTAATTTTAGTTTCAGTTTCTCTCCCTAAACTCTTTTATCTACATACATCTAAAAACCCCTTGACATGGATAGCAAACACTTATTCTGTACTAGTGCTGTTAGGTCAGGTAGAAACTATAGAGTGGGTGCTGCCACAAAGTGGGTTAGGATGTGATCAAGATATTGTGCTCTTAGCTTTGTGTATAAATTATTAATATGGGGGAGGGAAGAAAATGCTATGAATGTTTGTTTATTCTCCAAATATGACATTTTTATGGGACAAACTCTAATTTACTGGTTTGTAGTATCCCTGTAAATGAATGGGTATGAGTCTGGTAAAACTTTCAATTAAAAAAACCTTTCCACTTTTTGTTTAGGTGATTGGTACTTTTAATTTTGACAGAGACACTGTTAACTTGACTGAATTCCTGACCACAGAAATGGCTGGGCAGGGAGTTCATAATTAGCTACTTAGTTAATTGGTTATTTTGAGAATGCAGTAAGGACTGTCTGTAAAAAAAAAAAAATCCAGCAAAATAATGAAACCACAAATCAGGCATGTCTCATCTTAATAAACAATGATAACTAATTATAAAGAATCTTTACTTACTTTCCAAGTGCAAAACACTCCATCCTAACAGTAGTTCCCCTTGCAGCTGTAACTGTGTAAGGAAAATGGACTTCAATTTTTGGTTCATATTCCCCCATCACACCTGAAAAATAAGAATGTTTAAAATATGAAATATCATCAGTTTTCCATTATCACAGAAAGACCCGTGGCCTGGATTTGATTCTGCCCAGCAATAAAGCTGGTAAGTGATGGAGATAGCCTCACTTGACCTGATGTGCTGTGCCCAGGTCCAGTACATTTATATACTAAAATGCTCTTCAGTTTACCAGCAGCACAACATCGAGCTTAAAAAAAGGATTTATTTTTTTGAAACTTGGGTTAATAGCTAAATTTTCAAAGATTAAAATGGGCAGTCAATAGAAGAGTGAGAATTTTCATGGACCAAATCTTTGTTTACCAGCACATTCACAATTAGACAAATAAATCAACATATCATGCTGTGTTTGACTGAGGACCTTCTGAGCTCAGGGAAAAACCCTCAAATTATGTAGGAGCATTTGTGTACACAGATACAAACACAGATATGTAGACATGAAAATGTCAGTTATATAATTTTCAGTGAGACTTTTAATTTGGAAGAAGATTTCTTTTTAGGAAAATGCTTTAAGTACTGTAAGGTAGCATTCTAGGAAATGGGAAAACATTCAGGAATGGGAAAACATAAAAGTGGAAATAATAAAGTTACCTCAGATTTGGTGTAGAGTGATTGACAGGTTTGGAGATTCACAAGAGCTTAGGATATGAGAAATCAGTAAGGAAATGGAGCTATGTTTTATAAGGTGTAGTGAGAAATTTGTGTTTAATGCCACTTGGAAAAAATGTCATAATCAGCATGGAAGGAGAAGAATTTTACTCTAACAGCTGTGTTTGGTTAGATGGAATTTGGGCTATGGAGGTAGGAAATAGTTGGGAGCAAAAGGCTCTATTTAAAAAAGTAAGAATGGTTCAGATTTTTAGATGAGGAAAATGGAATAAAATCTGACTTGTTGAAAAAGTAGCAACAAGACAAATCTAAATCTATAAAATCAGTCAAGATTCTCCAAAAAACTCTAAAGCAAGCAAATAGAAACAAGAGTTGAAAAGGCAGGAGAGAAAAGAGATCTCTTCTGTGAGAAAGAAAAGAAATGAGCGTAAGAAGAAACATGGAAGTAGAGGAGTACAAGATTTACAGCTGAGAGAATAGCAGTTGGCAGAGATGGATGAAAAAACAACCCACAACCTGCTAGAGCAAAAAACAATACATGAGACTGAAATTGTAAAACATATATTCCTAGCTTTCAAATGTTCCTTATGGGGCTCAGGAGTTTCCAGTGGGGCTGTGCTCTCATTTTCCAACCATCACTCAGGCCCCTGAAGAAGCTTGGTTCTGGATTAAGTCTGAACATATATACATTTGAATGTTTCACCAGGGGCTTAAGTCCAATTAGAAAATCTAAATGTGTCTCGTAAGTGAATCAAATTACAGAAGAAGAAAACAAAAAAAGCTTTTATTTCAAATAATGTAATTCTATAAATAATTTTATAGGTAGCAGGTTTCTTCGTAAAAAACATTATCCTGCAAGTATTATGTGTGCTAGCAATATTGACCCATTTCCTCCAAGACGTGACTAAATTAGTGTTTTGACATTGCTTTATGAACCTTCTGTTTTTAGTAGGAAAAAACCCCATATGTGTCCTGGGTACTAAACTAAAGCCAGGCCCATCAAAAAATGGTAGTCAATTAAAATTTTCCTTAGCCTAGACTGAAGTGATTGCTAGTATAATATATCATAAAAATGCATTCCCACTGGATTGTAAGACATCAATAAATTATAATTAAGAAAAAATTTAAGAAATTAATTTTGCACTCCTTGTAACCTCGTTTACTGTTTTACACTCCTTGTAACTTTGTTTACTGTTTTCTGAATATTTTTTTGCAACTGTGAGTACTAGTTTCTGATTTATCTCAGTTAACCAATTACATGGTTTTACAGGATATCTATCACATCTCCTTTCTTTAACAGACTGAAAAACTCCAGACCATTAAACCTTCCTTAAAAAGAGTCTTTAATAAACATTCCTAGTGCCCATGTGGCACCTCTTCAAATTTCATTCTCTCACTTTGAGATGTGAAGGTGAGAACTGCACAGCAATAATGAACATGTAGATCTTTCTATCACACTATTTATTTCCTGGGAGTTTTTTGGGTTTTTTACAAAAATCAGTTCTATTTGCTGTTTTGTACTCCAAATGATGTTTGTACACCATGGCACCCTAATGACTTTACTGATAATATCTAATAAAGGTATTACTACTTCTCTGTTCATTTTGCTTCCAGATAGTTTATGTGTTGAATAGTGAAGTCCCAGTAAGTCTTCACTAACAATCTCTCAGTTCTCCAAACTGTTTAGGTACTCATACAATAGGTGGATTTTTTTTCTAATCTATTTTTAATTGAAAATGGGGCTGTACTTCAGCTCCTCTAAGAATTTAGTTTCCTCAACAGCCTTTGATGGGTGACCCTGTAAAGAACTATGTGAAATGTAAGCAGCTTGGCTATTTCTGTTCATATTCTCTCAGACTCTTTAGGAAAGCTGTATACAGACTGAAGCCCAGTTTCCCTGATTAAAAGCTGTGTTGTTAGTATATGACTGCATGGTATGACTATTGTATGATAATGTGCTGAATACAATCTTAATGATCATACCTTTTTTATGTATTGTCTATCAACACACTTGACAAAGAAGTCAGAAAAACCTAGTGGTCTTTCATTCCTCAGATGTTCTTAGGAGTCCTTTTTTTTGAAAAAAACCCCACCTTTTCTACCTACCTTCCTTCTTGTCCTGAGGCTAAGGGAAGGAAAAGAGTACATCCTGCTTCCTTCCATACAGAAGCTGGGCCTTGGGACTTTGTTATTATTTGTAGTGTCAATATTTCCTCTAAGATTTCTTCTATATAAACTTCAATTACAAGAACATCAGTCCTGATAGAGGAATCTCCTATGTTCCCTTGTAGTGAATACTGCTGAAAATAGCTCATTTAGGTTTTATGATGAAGCCTTATATTCCTAAGGTGTTTCTTTTAAATCTCTGACACCTGCTGACTGTTCACACTCACTGGAAGGTTTTGTGCTTCAATGAAATGAAAAATGGGATGGTTTTGCTTTTTGGGTAAGGCTTTGTTCTGGAAACTAATTGTGTTGAGTTGTTACATAGTATTCAACACTTGCTTTTTTAGCCCTGAATAAAAACTTCCTTTTTATCCCTGAAAAAAAGAACTTACAATAGGATTAAATTATTTTTGCCTTTAAAATAATACAGTACATCTGTACCCATCTGAGGGACAATATTTTCTTTTAGATTTTAACTTACATTAAGTCCCTTTGGCGAGTGCAATCTGTACATGTACTGAATGCTCTTTGCATGTCACGCCATCATTTCATACTCTCAATGAAATGCTGGTTGACTGATGCTTTGCACCACGTCCTCTTCTTCTTGGTTATTGCTACCCTAGCAAACAACATGCCTGCAGCAACTGGCAAGAAATGTATAAAAATTACTGAGCAATTGCTTGGTGTCCCTATGAAAATTAGGAAACAAAAGTCTATTATCGAAGAGGGATGTTTTTCATCCTTATTATTTATGATCTTTGAGACCATGAAGGCCATTACAGTTGCATAGATATTAAGGGAATTGTTAAGGACTTACTTTTCCGTATTACACTATAATTGCTCTGTGATGGCTGTGGTGCCTCCAGGCTCTTTAGCTTTCTAGCTTCTGTTTTGGTCACTATGAGTGAGGGATGGCAAAACAATCATCACCTGCATTTTCATGAAGAGTTTTGTTCATTTGTGTTAGATGCTAAAAGGAATCTGAGCTTTTAAGAAATATTCAGGTTTTGAGCTATGTGTACTGGAATCAATCTCTCTCAGGCTTATATACATGACTCTCTTACAGAGGTTTGGCTTGGGCTATAAAAAATCCTCTCAGTCATTTTTTATACCCAGTTATCAAACATGAAATACAACAATAAATAAAATTGATCAGCAGAGAATAAAAACATAATGTACGATTTTCAAGTGGCTAACAAATCACAGAGCTCATGTAGTTTGTGCACTGCAGAGCAATGGGATGCTTTTCTCAACGCTGCTGTGCTCTGCCTTCCCATGAAAAAAAATCTGTTCTGAAAATCCTTTGCCTTCCAAGGCCTGATCTCCATCGTTCACTATTTTTTAGGGTAATTATTTAGTTGTCTAGATTCCCTACTTCCCATGCTTTGTTGCTCACCTGAGTTCAGATCAGGGTATAAATGTACTGAATTTGTGATTGATATGAAACATACATCTTCAAAATAAATCTAGTTTACCATATCTTGAAATTTAGTCTGGGATTAAAAATGGGTTTACAAGGCAAACTTTGTTTGTTTAGGTAAATCTTATCCTTGGCCTTTGTTCTGAAATATGTCATTCCACCTTAAATTTTCCAGTGTTTGGGTCTTCACTCTTTCAGGCAGGGTCCTCTTGGCTGGGGGAGATTTAAAAACTAATAATCCTTTTGCTCTGCCTCTAATTACCAAAGAAGACACTGATTTAAAGGATTGAGCATATCACAGGACAAAGCACAGTTTAACCTTGATAGAATCAATGGCTTGTTAGTCACCCAGCCAGAAAGGGACCTCAATATTTATAGAAGAGATCTGTCCTTCAGATTTTTTTTACAATGATGCAGTTATCACAAAGTAATTATTCTCCAACCCAAGTACAGAAAAAGCATTCAGAAAATCAGGTTAAATTTTTAAAAGGGGTTTTATTTAACAACTTTTTTCCTCCAACTTTGCTGAAAATTTGTAGAACTTGAGTTCTACACTCTGCTACTCAATGTCCTATGAACACTAAGCTGCAATGTCTGCATTTCATTTTTGTATTAAAAAAAAAAATGACATAACAATGTGATAAATATTGATTTTGGGGCACTTACACATCACAGGAATAGACGTAATAAAATTTCAAACATTTACAGATATTACTGCAGTTAAAATTCTTTACTTTATCCACTAGGGGCCATTTAATGGAAATGGAGAATAGAATAAAGAAGAAAGATCACTTTCTGATTTTCAGTCCTTTCAGCTAAGAACAAGAGAGAGAGCTACAGACAGGATATCAGACATTATTGCTTTGCAAAGGACTGCTCTACCTCTTCATTATCCTGCCAATCCATGGCTTATACAACCTCAGATGAAGAGTGTGGAAAAACCACAGTATTCATACAATAAGAATTTTTTCCATCATGGGACCAAAAATAATCTGACTGCTGAGAAATCATGAACCATTCTCTTATTCAGCTGTGTAGAGGCTGATGCTTCTTTCATTAATCTTCCAGATATTAACTACCCTCTTGCTTGTCCCAAAACATGAAGGCTCCTTAAATCCTTTCAGCCAAAGTGATTTGTGTCTGTTACAAACTCTTTCAGTAATAGCTCTTTACCTTCATTTGGGGCCTAATTTTGAATTGGACAGGTTACAGGCAGAGTTTAAATAAGTGGCTGAAAAACATTTAAGACAGTAGATAGAAAAAATTTCTTAGATTCTAGGCTAAACATCATCAGAATGCTCAGGAGAAAATGAAGGACAAATATTTCCTGTACCCAGGAGAAAGATTAGGCATAGATTGATACTTGCCATTATTTTGTTAATAGATGATAAAACACTCCCAGCTCTGTGACTAAGAATGATCATCTGAGAGGTTTGCTCAAAGAAGTCCCCGATTTTAATCAGATGGTGCAGGAATGTTAACGTGGCTTTCTTATATCCTGGATAAAGCTCTAAAGACAAATTTAATTGGGAATTCTTACTAGGTTGCATCTTCCTCTCAGTTTCTGGGAAACGTCTTGAGGCGTGATGAACTCATCCTGCTGCATAAGATTTTAAAAATAATTTTACAGATCAAAAGTTGTAATGATTGTAATCACATTGTAATGATGATGTCTGGTGTGTAAATATGTATCTAAACCCAAGAAAATTTTGCCTAGGAAATTGCTTACAGAATGTTCATGTATAATTTCTTCTTTTATCTATAACCTGCAATGAAAATTAAGGTTGTCTAAGCTGTGAGTCCCTTTGTGGAAAATGAATATTTAGCACTTTCCCTGAAGACCTGTACTGTTAAATGTCTCCAGAAATTTGTCTGGGAGAGCCTTGAATACACACATTTACAATGACAGTAAACTGACAGCACAAACTGAATTAGTTCAAGTATAATGATGATACCCACCATTGTATCCGGTCTGCAGCAGAGATTTTAAATGAACTGGGAAGAATTTATTGACTGTCCAGCTATTAATCTTATTCTAAATGGAAGGACCAGCACCTCCTGTAAGTCCCTAGAAATTTTCTGTGGAATGGTTGTTTTAAGGTAACAGTCCACAGCATTCCTTCCACTTAAACCTCTCTCAGCCAGGTTTTGAGCTATAAATTTATCATTTGAGAAGCCCTGAAAATGCTCATGTGAAATTGCATCCTGTAATGCACTGAACTAAGCACTAAACTGAATTAATACTAAAGTTCCAATACTGTTTTCATATGTTAGCGAACAAATCCTATTGCATATCACTAGATGGAAAGAGGCCTTTACTGGAATATATCCTAATATGAAAGAAAAATAGGTAATTCATTGTCTGGAAATAATATTATAATGAATACAGCATAAGAAGGGAATAAACTCTAGTTTAAAATGAAGGGATAAGATGTTCATGTATTCCTAATTTTATAATGAAAACTTTTTTTTTCTGCTAAATGTGAAAGAAAGGCACATTTAGGAAAAAAATATGTTTAAAGTTTAAACATAACTTTACTCTCATCACTTTATAATCCCTATTTTACTCATATTTGATTTCACTAGTTTACCTGTTTCACTAGTTTACTAGTTTTTACTAATTACACTGAACTCTGAACTCTGGAAAGCCCTTTCCAGAAATAGTATTACTATCTTGAAAAATATTATTTTTTATAACTCTTAAATGTATATATGTCATACATACAAATGACCTTTCTGCCTCTCTGAAACATCAAAAACAACCAAAAGCACTTAATTTTCAGTTGAAAACAGGTGTTTTATGAATGAAATAAAGGTAACTGAGTCCAAACTCTGAAAACACAAAAGCAGTGAGATAGTCTCAGAATAAGCAATGAGGGAAATACTGGTATACTATTTAGTTCTTTAAATGAAAGACCAAAACTTCTAGTGTGCAGTTTGGGCTGCAGAGATTTCTCTTCACCAGTGTTTGAAGATGATGAGCAGACTATGACCAAGTCTCCAGTCTCTTTCTGTGTAGAAAAGCCTTTAGTGAGTAATAAGCTAGACTTCATCAGTTTCCCACATATTTGTAAAATAGCATCTAAGCTCTACTTCTAAATCCAGCACATCTGGTATTGGATGAAACCAAAATTCATGCTTTGGACATTCAGAGATGAGTGAGGAAATGTGAATGGCTTGTACACAGCACTCCAATGTGAAGATTTGTGCATATGCAGATTGTATCTAAACATGAAAACCTGATTATTTTCACTGATTAGGTACATAGATAATTTTTCTGAGCAGCGATGCACATCAAGAAACAAGATGGACTCACTACCTAGTCAACATCTTGCCTGGGAGGCCTAGCTCAATGAAAACCAAAACATAGGGGGTTTTGTTCCATTTTGTTTTTACAGGGAATGAGATTACATCAAACTTGGCACAAGAAATATGTGGCAGATTTCTTTTAAGCATCACTGGTCAATGTTCATTGTTTCTCCTTTCCAATTGCCTGATACTCATCCAGGACAGGCTCACAAAAGGCATTCAGTAACCTGGGAAATCTTATTTAATCTAAGTGATTAGGAGAAAGATCTAATTTTTATGGGATTTTTAATTATCTTCCTGATGAAAGTTCTCTAGGAATCTCATTTTTCTTATAGGAAATGACATAATTGTTTGTACTTCAAATATGACCTTAAGCTCAATTATTTTTTTTTCCTTGCAACCTGCAAAGTTGTTTTACAGAATGGAAACAAAATATTCCCTTTCCAGCTAGGTGCCAGAAGTGTCAAAACTATTGTGATGTCCAGAGAGGGTATTGCTCTCACTTCTGACCAATTAGAACACTAATGCATGTTATAGTGTTGCTCTATGATTCATTGTATCTAATAAACTGTTAAAAGCTTCCTAAATAAGAAATATTTTTTCAATTGAGACTGCTCATATAAGCATGCAAAACTGAGAACCTATTATTCCCTCAATATGAAAGACCAAACTAAAATTTCTCTGCCACCAACAACAAGTATTGAAATATCAATTGTTTTAGATCCAATAGAAACAAATTCTGTTACCTACTTGCTGAAGTTTTAATTTCAAGTAGAACTCCCGCTGTTCATAATCAAATTATTTCTCTACTCTGAAAAAAATTCCAAACTGACAAGTAGTTTCAATTTGAATATTATGCCATACTCTCTGACTATAAAGCAGCAATCACTGGTGAATTTCTATCTAAGATCCTGAGACACTAAGACACATAACATTCAGGACCATTCTTCATACTCTGAAGCCATTTACAGCTGTAAAGGTTACTTTCATTATCAATTTGCACAAATTTGAATTCAGTCACCAAGAATTAAAATATTACCAACATACTTCTGTCTGAAATTGTAATAGTTATAATTCAATGCAACACCATTCCTAATCCTCACAAATATAGAGGAATATTTTTTTCAAGTTCAGTAATTTTGGGCTCTGTATATTCTGTATATGGATCAGTTAACTCTTCCTTTGTGCAAGTTTCAAAAATCATGAAGAGAAGGAGTGAAACAAGGAAACATAAGTGCAGAAGACGTGCAAGACTCTACATGCCTAGAATCTTGAGCTATTTTAGCTAATTAAAAAAACAACCACTGCGTTTCCAGCATATAGTGTTTCTATAAACCAATGGGGAGACTTAGCAATCAAAAATCTTAAGGAAGGATTAAGTTAAGGAAGTTACCTTAACAGAACTCAAAAGGAGACTAAACTCAATGCAAACTTTTGCAGGGAAATAGTTCTTGCTCTACAGTGAATTCTGGGACATAATCTTTTCCCAGCCTTTCCATGTTTTCCTCCTGTAATAGCCCCACAACCCCTGGGTTCAGCCCTTTTACACTGTCAAAACACCATCCCAAGTTACTTTGTCTCTCTACTTTTTTAGATTAAATATTTTACAAATAGTGTTTTTGAACTGTTTTGTGCTGTTTGAGAGTGTTCCTCAACTATTCTAAAATCCCTATAAAACACTCTGTAATAGGTTTATTGTATAGGAGCCCTCTATAAAATTATCTGCCTACCTATAGATTTTCTTGCCTATAGGTAAGAACCGTTGCTGCTAACAAGAACAGATTTTCTAAATTAAAAAAAAAAAAAGTCAATATTTTGGAAATAAAACCTCAAACAAAACAAACAAACTTCCCCCATCCTATTATAAGATGTCCTTCTTTTATTTTTTTTTTTAATTAAAATAAGGCTACCCTGATATTTCTTAATCCTGATTTTCATCCTATGATTTTGACAACATTTCAGGAGGACCTTGGCACAAGAGCAGAACAAAAGAGACAAAAAGTACAAAATACCTGTAACCCATGCAGGATACATTTTCAATGGAGTAAAGCAGAGTTTGTAGGAGGAGTTTTATTTTCAGTTTTCAGAATGACCCATCATTAAAATACATCACTACAGTTTTACAGGAGAAACATATTTACTACCAAGTAATGGCTGTCCAGGGACATTGCCATTTTATCAACCTTCCCCTGGAGCAAACCTTGCATACATTCACGTCTCTGTCAGTGCTATCAATCTTTGTATACCACTAAAGGACAAACTTGATTTTGCCCAGACAGTTTGTCTCTGCTTGAAAAAAAAATAAAAATCAAAGCAGGATTACTTCAGGTTTGATTCCTGCCCTGGAGTACTGAGTAAAAAGAGTTCCCACAGTATCTATACAGTTCTTATGGACACAATTCACATACAAAATGTTACTGCAGAACCTTGCATTATAACCCGTGTGACAGAAGAAGCCTACAAGACTGGAAAGTCCAGAAAACATAGCACAATTTAGTCACAGCTGAATATGTGTTTTGAACCCTTATTAAAATTCAGATGCACTCTGTTGTCTTCTAGAATTCAGCTCTATCTGAATAACCCCATTAGAGGACAAAACCACTAATAAAAGTTGAAAAAAAAATTAAAAATTAAAAACAGAGAAAGGCAAAGAATGACAAGTCAAAACCATTACAGTTCATCTTTAAGCAAATTTTAAAAAAATTCTAGGTATAAGTTAATTAACAACTGTCAGCATTCTTCTGGAATGGGTACAGCTATGTCTGTGAAACTGCAAATTTTGTTCTATTACCTTGTTATACTACACTGGCATACCTATTGCTTGATTTCTATTATTTGGGAATTTTCTATGATTTCTTCCAAATTTTCCTTCATGCTGGTAAAGAGATTTTTAGATAACCTAGTGATGTTCAAGCAACATACCCTAGAGTTTAACCTCAAAAAGCATATGCAGATCATACTTCATCATGGAAAATTAGAAATTAACATCCTTAATACCTCAATAACTATATGTTCTATCATTATGTGAGACAATTCATCACATAGAATTAATCAATAGAACGAGAACAGACAAAGTTCAGTTCACTGCTTCACAGACTATGAAGATATAGAAAAAATCTGAAAGTCAGTTTCAGTTACATGAGAATATGTCTGGTCAGACATATCAACGTCTGGAGGTTAAACTAATTTGCTCTAATGGAACATAGTAGAAAGTATCCTCTGATGTCTGAAATTGTCCAGGTTTGTTGGGGTTTTTTTTGTAGTTGTTTTTTTTTTTTTGGGGGGGGGTCGGTCTTTTTTTTTTTTTTTTTTT
>LTAT01000001.1:77971266-77993214 GCA_003286495.1 Chlorodrepanis virens
TTTTTTTTTTTTTTGGGGGGGGGTTGGTTTTTTTTTTTTTTTTTTTTTTAACTCTGGAAATTTCACCATAGCAAAGCTAATATGCAGTATCTACACAGAGCTAAAATGAAGAATTATGTAATTTGCTACTCTACAGTAATAATGTTAAAGTTTACATATTTTCCAAAAAATAAGAAGGATAAAAAAGTAAGAAAAACTGTAATAAAAATGTGTGAACTTGAAATAACTGTATTATGCACTGAAAAATCAAATGTTTATACTCCTTAGATTTCTATTTTCTTAATTTGAAAAGACTTTCAGATGTTTTTATGAGTGAAGATAATTTACTCCTCCTAATCAGCATCCAAGCCTGTGATGATACAATTTATCAAAGCTGTTTATTATTTGTAAACAGTTTTCAAATATTTCCTCAAAGTTTGTAATGCATTATGAGGCAGTTAATGAAATTATGCATATTTTATTATTTCCTCCTAAAACTTTTTCTCTCCTCCAAATTTTAGGGTGTTTTTATAACCCAGCTTGAAGTGAAATTGAATTATATGAAATGACTGATTGTCAAGGACATCTGAACAAATGAGGTATTCATTTTATTCAGAATCCATTGAAGGATTTCTTGATGTTTTTATTTAATTTGCTTCATATCAAGCAGCTAAGCTCTCCTTCGAGACACATCACAGAAGAAATAAAAGATTAATAAAATCCTAGTAAGTTCTTACAATCTTTCAGAGTTTGACAGAATGCCTTAATATTATTCCATTTCTTTCTCATAGATAAATAGAGACCCGTGTTGTCAATGAAGTGCTCTTTGTCACAAGCTGTCTAGTCCCATGGGTATAGGTACTGTATATACATCAAAATCTAAGAATGATGATAAATAAATCAATTAGAGTACTTTGGAGTTGATATATATGTTTGGAGAATACAGGCTATATAAATTGTTTTATTTATATGGAGCAATGTGTAAAAGCTGTTTAAAACCACAAGCTCTTCCTGTGGTTTCTAACAAATGTGCTGAGTGCTTAGGGTAATGTCAGTTGTGATGCCAACCATTGGAACTCAGAAAGATGTATTATTTTTAAACCTAAGTGAGTATTTGAAAAGTTCAAAGTAATTCAAGTAATTTTATGACAAAGAAAAGCTTAAAAGCCATATTTAAAATATATAACACAACTCAGCACACATAGAGTTGAGTATATTTTCAGGTAATTTAATGTTTGTTTTAATGCCATTTTTAAATTCTCACTTCCCTCTTGGAGTCTATTCCCAGTAGTTTCTTTCTTCATAAATTACTTTAATTTTCTTTAACTAGTTAGCCCTACTTTTCAACAGTTATTCTGTTTTTTTGCACATGATGAATGCATACTTTAAAAAGGTTGTCGTGACCCTTTAATATTTGTCAATGGACAGGCAGTATTGCCTAAGGCCATTTGTATGAAAATGAAAAAATACTGTATGATTTATGGAAAATTTTTATTATAATCCCAGATAGTTTTCAAAAAGCCCATATTATTGCATTATGTGGGGGAGGTAGAACCAGACAGATGTCCCAAATAATATGATTTAGACCCCAGTACTTTCCTTAACAATTTTTTTCAAGGTACGTTAATGGAGACTGCAAGGTTAGGTAGAAAGCTGAGGTTTCTTCACTGAGAAACTTGCTCAGTCATACAGGAAAGCAAGCAATTTACTGAGAAATACTGAAGAATTCCATGACAAGAAAGGAGCTTTTCATAAATACCAACAGATTAAAATTAAGGCATGGAAGCCTGGTAGAAATTCATGTGTGTGAAAAAATGAGTCAGGAAACTGGGAAATTGCTGAAGAGCTGTTCATCTATGTGCAAACACTTCCCCAATACTCCAGCGCAGTTCAGAAGGTTGGATTATCACAGTGGTGTGACAGCCAGCCGTGAAACAAAAAATTTGCTGGAGGCTGGTATTTACTACCCACTTGACATTTAAAAAAATCTGCAGAGTTTTCCCTCATAGATTTCTTTTCTTTGCTTAGTGATGTAGACTGCTGCTTTTATCCTTATTTACTCTCTCAATTTCTTTCAGTGTGTTGTGTACCTATGTACTGTCAGTACAAAATAGATAATTAATCTGCTGAATTTCTGCACAAGACAGAACCAAATAAAAGCTTGGAGAAATAACATAAAGAGTAAATAGAGTAAGATATGAATAATAAATATGACAATGAAATGATATTTTTTTTCAGAGTCCAAACAGATTAAAAGGGCAGTCAGTGTTTGGCCATTTTAATTTTGAAAAAATAAAATTATCAAAAAAGATATGTTATATGGATTCACTATGTTAAGTCAGTAAAATTAAACATCCCAAACTCAACAATTAACATAGGTACTAAACCAGCAGAAGGAAGTAGGAAGTGATAAATTAAAAGACCATCTTTTTGCTGCTGAGGCTACATGCTATCCAGAAGGAAATTTAAATTTGCTACAATGAGCAAACATGAACTTAATTTCATTCTAATTGGTGAACATATTTTAAATTTACTCTATTAGACTAAGTAATCTCTGTTTAAATCCATATTTTGTAAAGTGTTTGTAGCATAGGACTAATATTTGTTCAAGAAAAAGCTATAAGCAAGATAAAAGAAAGCTCTCAAAAGTTACTCTCTCTCTCTTTGATTTATGTACGTGTGGATTCACATGTGTTGAATTGCTGTGAGGAACTAGAAAACATAATTGAATGGAGAACATTTTGGGAAGAAGGAAAATATTGGCCATTTTCTCTGTTCCTTTGAGACACGGCAGAAGAGATTGACACTCACCTCTCTGCAAACTCCCTTCAGGCAGTTGTAGAGAGTGATAAACGCTCCTCTGAGCCTCCTTTTCTCCAGGCTAAACAACCCCAGCTCCCTCAGCCACTCCTCATCACATGTGCTTTCTAGATCTCTAACAGCTTGACTGCCCTTCTGTGGACTCACTCCAGCCCCTCAATATCCTCTTTCCAACTGAGTGGCCCAGAACAGGACACATACCTGAGATATGGCCTCACCAGTGCTGAGTACAGCAGGACAATCAATCCCTGCCCTGCTCCTGCTGGCCACATCAGTGCTGATCCAGGCCAGGATGCCATTGGCCTTCTTGGCCACCTGGGCACACACTGGAGCATGTTCAGCCACCGTTGCCCAGCACCCCCAGGTCCTTTTCTACTGTGCAGCTTTCCAGACAATCTGCTCTATAGGCTTATAGCACTGCCTGGGGCTGTTGTGACCCAAATGCAGAGCCCAGAACTCGGATCGTCCTTCTGATCCTTCTTGTAGATGGGCCTCATATTTGCTATTTTCCAGTCAACTGGGACTTTTCTGAATAATCAGGACTGTTGGTAAATAATTGAGAGAGGCTTGGGGGACTCTTTCACCAGCTCCCTGTTGAGTCCATCCCCTCCAGGCCCATAGACTTGTGGGGATCTAATTGGCATAGCAGATCACTAACCATTCCCTCCTGGATTAAGGGGGTATCACTCAGGTCCCCATCCCTAATTTCCAGCTCTAGGAGTTGGGTATTTTGAGTACTACTGCTTTTGATATTAAAGATTGAGGTAAAGAAGGCACTAAGTATCTCAGACTTTGCGTCATCCTCTGACACTATGGCATATTCTGCACCCAGAAAAGGATGGAGATTCTCACCAAGCCCTCCTTTTGCTGCCAGTGTATTTAGGGAAAATTTTTTGTTTTTTCTTTAACCACAGTGGCCAAATACATGAATGATCTTCGGGCATCTTGCAGCTGGTCTGTATGCCCTAAGTGATATTTAGATGTCTCAGGTGCCTGAGAGTATCAGAGTGGCCACTTGGGTTGAAGCAACTGAACTGATCCCTAAGGAAACAGAGATTGCCTATAAAGGAGATGTGTTTCTCTCTGTCAGTGAAAGAACATCAGAAGGGCAAGGTGGAATAACTGTTCTAAACAAAATACACCAAAAAGGTGTCAGTTTGCACTTCAGCCTTGGCAGATCTAACTATTCTCACAATGTCTGGGTGTTCTAAAAGAAATTGCCACCATGAACAACTTCCCTTTGCCATTTTCTACAGAAAATGCATGCATATACTGAAAAACAATAAAATCATGGTTCTTAAATTAATTAGAGTATTTTTGTTTAGGTTTTTGTTTTTTTTCACACAGTACCCAGAAATAATGCCTTTCTTACCATCATTTCTCAGTGTCAGAGGCGTAGGAGGACTCAAAACTCTGGCATTTGTCACTGTGTTTTTCACCAGGCATATGTAGCTGCCAACATCGGATGTTTGCACCTTGGATATGTAGAGATTGCCTGTCTCCTGAGAGATGAAACGCCTGCTGTCTTCTGCCACAAAAGATGGGAATTCATTAAATACCCAGCTATAGATGATCTCTAAAAGAACACAGAAAGAAAATAAGGTAAAGTAATTGCAGAAGCAATACTGTGTCATGTTAATAGATACACTAAATTAATGTTCATTAGCTTTATTTCAATAATCTATGGGGGAAAAAAGTTAAAGATTTTAAAAACTTTTCATTTGTTTGGTTTAGAATTGAGGAGGATATTTTTTTCTCCCCTTGGGATTTTCAAAATAGCATAAATGTTGAATCCACAAGTTCCTTGTGAAGGCAGACTTAGTTCAGGTGAAATAATTAATTTATTCATCAGACTCAGAAAACAACAATAAGATATTAAATAAATCCCTTTTCTAGTCTTTTGGGCCAAACCAATAATAATATCCAAACAATTCTTTTCTCTACTTGTTCAGATTTGCAGGGAAATATATCAAGACGATTCCTACAGAGCTATGAATGGCTTTGCAATTGTATGTGTACTAAAAAGTTTCATTCTGAATGCTTGTTTGTAAAGTCACTAGATTGTAATAACTGTTCAACCTAACTTGTAGGTACTATTACTGCTATATAGTTCTATCTTTTACATCTGCTTCATTGAAGAATTTCTTAACCTTTCCTTTATGCAGCTTAAATCCCTATGATCACTGAATAATTCCTTAAACCAAAGCTACCAACAAATCAGTGACTTTTAAAAATAGCAGTTAAATCCAGTCCCTCAGTTCTTATCCCATGAGTCATCTATTCTATTTACCCGAACATTATATACTTTTCCTTTTATACTCATAATAATTAGTTGAGGGAAAAAAAGTTATTTCCTATTATTCTGTGTGAGATTATATCATGATTTAATAAAAACCTAGATTCATTTATGCCTCACCATTAGAAGTATCAGTAAAGTTAATGAGAATCTGATTTAGCAGGATGTTCCTTGCAGGGAATTATTCATGTGGAGTTTCACCAACTCTGACTTTAAAGCCTTAACCCTATGTATACTTCTTTACACATTTTTCTCCTTTTGGGCTTATTTTACATTGTTTCATTCTTTCTTCACACTTAAAAATATTGTTCACCACTTAAACTGGCACATCTGATATAAGGTTATTTGTTCTGTAATCTCCCTCCTGTGCAGCCTTCAAAAACCTGGCTTCAAAATGAGAAAAGCTGAAGTTAGTCCAGGATTGGAAAGTCCCCACTACTGCTCCAAGATGCAAAGTGCTCCACTCGTATAACAAATTTCAAGCTTTTAGACTGAAATTTCTTATGTGACTACTCATCTTCAGCAGCAACAGGAAGACAGTCATTTCAAGTATGTGAATCTAGTTCTCTCATACTTTCATCCCCATGAAGTCAAAATGGCTTTTTGAAATAAAGTTAGTTGAAAATGAAAGAGCCAAAGGGGTGAGAGGAAACACCTCAAAATTTAAATTTTGCTATGTGGTTTTCTTCTAATGATAGGAGAGGAACTGGTATAAGAAGTGTGAAACATATTGCATCTTAGGGAGGTGTGCACTTCGACTATAACAGTATGGAGAGAATTAGAAATTCCAACTGATTTGTCCTTTCTATCCTTGTGTTGTACTGTCCCCTGACACCTGGTGAGAAAGGAACAAAGAAGCTCAATGACTACTTTTTCGACCAATATGAGCAAACAGTGCATAGAGTGCTATAAAGATGCAGTATCTTCTGAATCAATTTTTAGGAAGTTTACTCTAATTTTGATGAAAATTCTCTCCTAAAAAAACCCCTGGTGGTATAAAAAAAAAATGCTATGTTAAAAGACTGAACATAGCTGACAGGAGGGGAAGACTGCCTCAAAATCTCGAAATGGGGACTTAAACTGCACACATTGACTTTTTTGCTAAAATCTTTTTTAGATTTATTAGTAATTCTGGTGGCTACACAGGACTCTAAGGAATTAAGAGCTCTCAGAGTGTTCAGATTTTCCTACCTCTTCTGTTATGATTCAGGCAAAATACTAATTATGCCCCCAATATGTCTTGGAAAATTTTATTACCACATTTTGTCATAATGCTTTACCTAGCAAAAAATGATTCATGACAGTACAAAGTTCTACCAAATGATGATGAATACACAAGTTCAAGGAAAATACACAGGCTTTAACTGAAGACCTGTTACCAATTCAAATAGAAAGTAATCAGTCTCACTAATTGCTCTGGTTTAAAAGTAGTTCAGAGCAAATCCAAAACAGTCATCAGTGTGGGTTCACTGGCAGTTCACACAGAAGAGAATTTTCTCCATTAATTGCCTAAAACAACTTACAATTAATTATTCATTTATTGATTAGAATTAATACTAAGGAACAGATTTCAGGCAATAAATTTTTGTGCTTCTAAGGAAATAAAATACTTAGTCTTTACTGGTGCTGAAGCTGGGGAGATACTGTCATTTTGTCGCTTTCTTAATTATTTTTGCTATTAAAAATGGAGTGATGGATGAATGTGTACTGGCATCGTGTACTGAGACAAAAAAAGTAACAGAACTCCTGCCAAACCTGAAACTCAAAGCATTTATGCTATAAAGCTGTGGTTAAGGCTTTTTTTTTTTTTTTTTTTTTTTTTTTTTGTTGCACACCTACAGCATCTGTATTCCAGCCAGGAGCCCAAACTCTGAAGTCCAGAAGGAAGTGCTAGCGGTTTACTTCTTGATTCTTGTCAGCCCATTAACATTGAAATAATAGGTTCTATTTTTCATTTCTAAAAAGCAAAACCCCAGGAATACCCTTTAAAATACCTGAAGAATGCATCTGAATGGTCAGATCTGGAATGCATCTGTAATTCTTGGTCTCCTTTGCAGGTGAAAAGCCCCTTAGACACTTCATGAAATTTTTTTCTCCTATTAAACTCGGTTAATGAGTTCAGCAGATTCTTAAATAAAATTTTGAGGGTCATGTCCATACACTATGCATAGGTTTCAGTGGAAATATCTCAGGAAAATGTTGCAGACCAGTCAGAAACAACCACAGCTGGCTTGGGATCTGGGGACCCCGCAGTTTTTAGCTGACAGAAATAGATGGATGATCTTGCAGAAGTGATTTTACAAAAGGGTGTTCACAGAATGACTGCAATTAAGGGAAAATGGGTGTACCTTGACATTGATCCATTGTGCAAATATCTCACATTTCTAAATTTGCAGCCCAAGAAGAGGAGGAATCATGCATCGCTGTTCACATTCTTGTACTCTGACTGTTTCTACTTTGTATGCCAGCAAAATTACAAGCTAGAGTTTGTAAAAAACAAAATTGCTAACAAAGGCTGGCCAAGTACAAAACCTGGGGGGTTGTTTTGTTTCGCTGGTTTGTTTTTTTACTGTCAGTTTTTAGCATAAGCCAATACCCACATGATTGCAAAGACATACTAAAAGAAAAAAAAATAATAAAAAGACAATAATGGAGAATCAACATTTAAAACATAGCTGTCTCTCTGTAGGCAAGTGTGCCATCTATACTGTACATGCACAATAAAATATTCTGAAACAACAGTGGATGTAGTCACATGTCACAAATCCCACAAGAGTTCAGCACAGGAGCACATGTAAACTGCAAGAAGAAAGGCATTTAAATATTATCTGAAATCCTGCTCATACAAAATGGCAAACTGCTGAGTGAACCTTCAGGATTTCAGAACAAGAAGCTGAAGACCAAACGGATGACACCAGGTCTATTTGTACACAGTCCACTGCAGTTTTTACTAAACTTCAAGCCTGAGTTTTCCTATAATGGTTTATGTTAAAAGTTTTTAGAAACAATGTCACTTGGCCAAGCACAAATACAACTGTCATTGCATTATTTTTCAATGGGATATTGAACTCCAGAGATGCATCTCAAGCCTGACAGATAAATAATGTTGACCTTCAAGAAATTTTTAAGCTAAGTCAATGCTACCAAAATATAAATAAACCAAACCAGAACTTTAAAATCAGAAAGTAATTACTTTAGATATGGACCTTATGAAGTCATCTGCTTTTGAGAAAAACCATTAGTAAATGGTTTTTCCATGCTGTACACAATTTGCTTTCAATAGGGAAAAAGAAGTATAAGACCAAATAAAAAACTAAACACTGCATTATACACAATTTTGGAGTTTTTTTCAGAACATATGCTGGTTTTGTATTTTTTTTTTATGCCCACCTTTTATATTTTTAATATTTTAATGTGACATCAATGACAAAATGGATGCAGAGACCTTCCTGGAAATTATAGCTGTCTGCCAATATAAAGTAAAGTTTTCCACAGATAGTTTGCATCAACACAAACAGAAACAGAGAATAAAAAGGTGGAGAAATTGTGTATTGTAGAACAGCTGTAAATTGAGGTGTGTTGGGCTGAAAAATCTTCTGCTACTAAATTCTCTTACATAGAATATCTTGGTGTAAAAATGATGTAAGTAATTTTGATAACTGCCAGACTGATAGTTCCTTTATGAATGACCAACCTTGTTTACAGAAGGATGTCTCTAAGGAAATATTTATCTTTTTTCTGAAGATGATTTGGAAAGCTTTCCTAATGTAGCCTTCCTAATATCCAATTTGTTTCTGTATTTTATTAAACACTTTTTACTAGGCTATGTAGGTGAAAATCTGGGTCACTTGGGGATGAAGTAGTAAGAAGAGCTCATCTGTTTCCTGAGAGAATTAATTTATAGTGTGAAATCTTACTTCTTATAATTTCCTAAATGATTTTTGTGGTTCTGTTTTCTCTGTTAAACAGCACTAATTCCTGAACTGTCACAATGTGATGTACTTCCCATAATGGATGAAGCAGGAATACTGACATATCAACATTTTTCCTAGTGCTTTTGGAGATATAATCTGATGGAGAAAATGTCAGTACTATGGTAATGCAAAAGTGTTTCTGTCACTGTGGGTCAGGATAAAGTAATGCCTGAAGTATTGTAAAGAGAGCTGTGCTGAAGCATTCAGATAACACCAAATATTCACTCCTGTGTTTGTTACTGCCTGAATGTTTCCCAGATTTGCTTCAGGGATTTTCTCTTTAGAAATTGCTCCATTCATTCTTTTACCATGAGGTTTCTGGACAGCCTTTTCACCAGTCCTGTTAGCTAAGTGGCATTTTGGATGCAAGTGGAGACATAACAAGAAGGTTGTTATATAAACTCTTTCAAGGTCACTGAAAACCTAAGTGCCCATAACATGGCTAAATTTTGCCTATTCGAGGGCAAAGCATGAAAAATACCCATGCCATAATTGCACTTCTGTGGAGTTATAATATTTGTACAGGAAATAATTCCAGTTCTAGACTTCATTTTGTGTTGCAGTGGGAGATCCTGTTGGAAAAATATATTTATCTTCATCCATTTAGAATTTTCTCTGATTACTCTAATTCCACAAGATGGCAGTACTTGATGAATAAATTGTATTGATGCCTGATAGCCAAAATCTGAGATAATCTGGAAGTTTTTGCAAATCTGAAGAATTTTTTATTGCTATATTTTAATTGATAAGTAAAGCAGCAAAAAGTACACTCAAGATTACAGGCTGAATTTACTATATATATTATATAGTAAATTACATATATGTAATTTACTATATATTATATAGTAAATTACATATATTTATATTACATATAAATTACATATGTCAAATATGTATATTAAATATATATATAAAATATGTTGAAATATATATATATATATATATTCCATGTAATTTTCAAGACAGCTTTCCCTTAACATTTAGAACTATTCTGTTTGAATGAAATAAACCGTAAGGAAATATATAGGCTTACATCTCCCCTTCTGAAAATATAAAGCCTAATTTTATACTAAGCTTTGAAATTTTTCCTCACAATATTCTGTACACTATCCAGAGAATAAGCGTGCAATATGCAGTCCCCTCTAATAATGGGGAACACTTCACATTAAGAGGGAAAAGAGGCTTCTTTTCAGCTAAAATGAATGATAACAATGGGTTCTTCCTCCATCCTCCCAGCACAACCAGATAAATAATTGTGGTCCATTCCTTTGTTCTGCTATGGTTTATTATCAGTGCTCAAGAATCCTCCAAGAAAATATTTAATGAACATAATTTGTTTGTTGCATTGTAACACACCCACATAGAGCAAACAGATATTGTCAATTTATCAGTTAGCAATGAAATTGGTTATTTCCTTCTCTGGGGGCTTTGTATCTGCTGCTCACTTATCTGAATCACAATTCTACTAATCACATGTTTGTCTTTCTTCAGATTCAATTATAGTGATAAATCTCCAAATCTTTTCTTTCTTATAACCACTCACACAGCTAATAACTAAAAATATTCTAGAAAAGGTAAATGTAGTGTCAGGATTCATCTTGTTCTGGAGGATGCAAATATTATATTGTTGTTACCAGTGTAGACAGGCTATGTAGTACAAATGTAGTCTCATTTGTACTTTAATATGCATGAAATGTAGCCAGCCACTGAAACGTACAAAGGCTGAAGAAATGTATTTCTCATACATGCACTCTTTAAAAGAGACCACATAGCATACAACAAAAAATACAGCTTTGAAAAGATATTGGATTATCATGTGTATTTGATTGTTATTGGTATGATTCTCATAATAAAAAAGAAACCTCTTTCAGAATGTGTCACAATACTGTTATCAAAACCACACATTATTCTGGCCCTTCTTCTGCCCTCAGGCAAGACCAAATATTGTCAGCCCACTCTCAAAGAATGTTCAGTGATTTATATTCCTAAATATAGATCCTCACAATAACCTTTTTTTTTTTTTGATTGGATAATTGGACAGTTTTCTTTAATATTTGTCTATATTATTTTTTTAATACTGTTTATTGCCTGTACCAAATACCATATTGCAAGTACTGAAAACACATTACTGAAAAGCAATATTAAACTTTTGCAGCTACAGCGGGATACCATTACCCCTGTGCATATCAAACTTTTGTTTGCAAGGCTGGATCAGCCAAATCTCTTCAAATTTTCTTCAGAAGTCCTGATTTTTAATTCTTTATTTAATTTTATTGTTTTCATCTCTACGGCTTTTCTACATCCTATAATGTAGGACCCAAAGTTGGACATCAACACTACTGAGCAGTAGAACAAGAGTCATTCATACTCCATGGGTAGAAGCTCTCTTAGGATGTCCTAGAATTCTACTACTGAATTACCCATTCTACTAAGTATTCTGTCATTTTTTGTAAATGCAATTTTCTAAGGAAAAATGTCATTTAATCACTTATTCTTTTTTATTCTATTTGTAAAATTGATCTTTGAAAAGTGGAGCAATCTGAATTTTGCTGAAATTAGTGTTATTCCTTGTGAGCCATTTCTCCAATGCACTGATCATTTTTGATTTTCATTCCGTGTTCTGCTGTAATTTTAACCTCTTGCAGGGGTCATTCTCAAATGTTAAATATGCTTTTCTTTCCTCTAGATTACATACACTTCAAAAAAAAAAATTATTTTATATATATTCTCAGTAACCCTCTCATTTAAAGAAATGTTTTGACCTACTTTAAGGTCATTTTATCAATATATATTGTTCTTTTATTTAAATAAAGAAGATGGTTTAAATGACAGAAATTTATGGGGAAAAAAGCTGATGGGATTCACAAATAAATTTGTGATAATATTTGAAAGAATTTTTTGAGGAAGACAAACACTGGAAACAGAAAATTCTCAACACAAGGCAGAAAAAAATACATAAAATGTTTAAAAATTATTTTTTGAAGCAATTAAGAGATTTAAAACAACAACATTGCTATTGATATTCTTCTATTTTTTACGTAGGAATGGAAATCAATACTTATATAGAAAATTCCTGAATGCTGCATATAAACTGATGTTCTATGGTTTATAACACACCAGGTAATACAAATGACACTGTATATTGTTATTTGCTGCAAAAATTAGGAAAAAAAATAGGTGATAAAGAACAATAAAGTAAATAATGTAAATAATTAATACTAGAGAATCACTACTGAAACTACTGAAACATCCACAGCCAGCAGGAGCAGGGCAGTGACCGTCCCCCTGCGCTCAGCACTGCTGAGGCCACAGCTCCAATCCTGTGCTCAGTTCTGGGCCCCTCGCTGCAAGAGAGACATTGAGGGGCTGGAGCGTGTCCAGAGAAGGGCAACGGAGCTGGGGAAGGGTCTGGACAGAAATCCTGTGAGGAACCTGTCTCTCGTGTGCCGGGGTCAGGGCAGGACAGACGAGAGGCAGGATCGTAGCAAAGGCGAAGAAGCGCTTCATTCAAAAGAACCGCGCTGTTTTTATAGAGAGGTACGATAGATTCTGTTCTATCGGCTAACTAACAGAAACATCTTTCTCACGCACTGTCCTTGAAAGGAACGGAAAAACAAGGTGGAAAAACGAGGTGGAAAAACAGCACCTGCAAGTTGTTTATGGTCAACAGGTTATCACATCTTTCCAACTCCCTGAAATCTCTCACAAGCCGCTGTGAGAAATGCTTGTCATTTCTCTCTCCCTGTCTCATGGCATCCACAGGAACCTGGGTGTGTTTAGCTGAAGAAAGAGAGTTCAGGGAGATCTCAGTCTCTAAAACTATGTGAAAGGAGATTGTAGCCAGGTGGGGGTCAGTCTCTTTTCTCAAGCAAAAACTGAAATGCTAAGAAGAAAAGGCCTCAGGTTGTGCCAGGGGAAAATTGAATTGGATATTAGAAAATCTTCACCAAAAATGTTGTAGAACATTGGAACAAGCTTTCCAGGGAAATGGAGAAATCACAAACCCTGCAGGTATTTAGAGAACATATAGCCATGGCACTTAGGATTGCTGGATTCTATGATCATAAGGGTCTTCTCCAATCTAAAGGGTTCTATGAATAATAATTTCCAAAGAGAAGAACTAAACTTGGTCTATCATTAGAAAGGGTAATAAAGATGATACACATCATTAAAAATTTATCTGTTTCAATCTTAGATGAAATAGTTCAATGGGTGATATGAGAATTGATTAATATCTAATTTAAAAAGTGAGTTATAATTAACAATATTGGAAGGAAGTGTATCTAGTCAAACTAACCCATTTTTATCATTTGTTGTATTGACCAAGAGAGCAAAGTTTCTGTAATATGTCCAGAGTTCAAATTCATATTTTATAAAAGAACATGTTGACTAAAATATTTAGAATAACCTCAAAATTAACTTAGTGTTCATTGAAGGGAATAAAAGCTGACTGCACAGCATGATCAAGAGGACCAGATGTGGAATTCTTTGTCCTCTGTTACTGACCATTTCAACAATTAAAAGAAACCTATGCATTTGTAATCACTGGTCTACAGGAAATATAAGATTTGTCAAAGACAAATATGCAGAAAATATCACTGATAAACTTTGATTTGAATAGCTTATTATTATTAAAACCTTCTTAATAATGGGAATGTGTTGAATCTACAACACAAGTTGATTGTTTCTTAATTTGAATGAACAAGGATTCTGTGGTAATGCTAAACTAACTATTACATTCATATGAAAAGTGTGGCACTGGAAAATAATGAGTATGTTTAATGCTAGGAAAACATCACTGTGTAGAATATGTGTGGAAATTATTTTCTCTGGCAAAACATTCAACTGAATTAAAAGGGTTTTTTCCTTTTTTTTCCATTCACACTTCAGGTTTCTCTTGTTCCCTGGTTGTGCCATGACACTTGATATTCCCTACAACTGAATGGCACTGGTGATAGTTACTTCAGCACTCTCTGCTCTTCTCAGAGTTTGATGCAGTGGTGAGTATGATGAAATATCCTACTGCAGAGCTTTGTCACTTGTAGTGAACCCAGAGTCCTGCACCCAAGGGGACGACTGCTTTACACGGAATTTTCCTTTTATGACTGCTACAATGATGCCCATAGATAATGCATTTTGAAGACATTAGTATGACATTTTCCAAACCAATAAAAAAGAAGTAATGTTTGCATGATGATAGTCCAAATTTATAGAATATTGTTCTGTCTTAACTCTTTTTCAGCTGAGCAATTCAAAATGCTTAATCTTCTGCTTATTCAGCAGAACAAACTCTGAAAAGCAAATTCTGTAATTTGGCTACAAATACTCACAAGTACTTCAATTATAATAGTATCAGTCTCTCCAGGAGCTTATATATGTGTTCCAGTTCAGTTTCTTGTTCTTACAAGAAAGAAGCAATTTATATTTGTCCCTTTACACCTCAGTCACCTTGATTCCTAATGCCAGGAAGGATTAATAGTAGCAGAAAGATTCCTTTAACAAGATTTAAATTCAGGCTTCTGGGTATAGAAATGAAAAAATAAGGCAAGTAGAGCTCTAGTTTATACTTCAAAACACTCTTTTTTAGCAGAATTCACCAGTCTATACATGTAGCTGTTGTCATAGGAATTGTACATGGGTTCTTGGAGACTGTAGAGTTACCCTTGCATGACTGTACGCACTGAACTTAAGACATAGCCCACTGCCTCTCTGCTTTATAGTCTCTTGATATTAAGTGTTTTAATATAAATATAAAGGCTTTTGCTGGGTCTATCTGCAGGTCAGTGCTTGGTGAATTCCACCATGGGCATGACACAATATGATTGATGAATCTTTCTCGGGCCTGTTTCTTTGGTCCTATAATATTTCTTACCCTAAGGTAAGAAAAGGAAGTGACTTTCCAGCAGTTTTGAATGAAGCCATAGTCAAATGGATATCTCCACTAACACATAATTCTTTTAATTTCTAATATTTGTCCCTCTTCCTCCAGTTCTTTTTACATCTACAAGAAATGCCAAAACACACACACACAAAACTTTATAGCCAATGAATCCTTAGGACCTTTGTGTATGATCATCAGAGATGGGTGGCTAGTCTCTCATCCTCCCTCTAGATATGATTTTCAAATATGTAAAAAACCCAAACAACAAAATAACAGTATAAATCTCATAATCCTTCAGATGTTAGAGGTCTGGTGCTCAGCTCCTTCTTGATATATTTTCTAGTCTTAAATATACCAGGGAATGGATTGGCCATTACATTTTTTCTGAACATAATGGAACTGGTGAACATATGCCTCAGAGAATAGCATAAAACCAATTTTATAGTTCAAAAAATAAATTTTTTATGTACTAGGAATGATGGTGACAGATGATTTTTTCCTGCCTTAATTAAAAAATAAAGTGCAGACGAAGAGAAAGAAACTTCACATTAGCAAATTGTCCCAGAACGCTGATAGTGCTGTTCAACCACGTTGGACAAATAAATCACTACAAATAATGTCAGCAACAATAAATCATTTAAAGTGTAACAGTGTTGAGAATGCAACTCCTACCTGTTTCTACATACAGACATTGCACTGTTGCATCCCTGTGCACACTCTTCTGCACTGCTGGAAACCCAGTGAACTGCTTCCACCCATCTTCTACTTGTCACATAATTGTTATTGAGACATAATCTGTAGCCTTCTGTTGTCTTTTTTTTAGCCTAGACCAGTATTACAGGATTATGTATCCCCTCCTCAAATCCTTAGCAATAGCAGTCAAAGTGAAACATTTTAAATATGTATGATGTGTCCCAGTACACATAGGTATCAAATGGAAGAAGGTATTTGTCCAACTCTCCTATTCTTTTTGTTTATTCTAAAGGAAATATCATTAATAAAATAATGCAAGCAGCAGTCAGTCTGTCATTCTCTTCTACTGACTATGTACGTAATTTTCAGAAGTCTTATTCTGTTTTTCAAAATCCATTTTCATTTAGGAGTAGGAAAGAATTGTGACATGATGCCTGAAGATTTTTAGCTTTTTCATATATTAGTAGCTTTTTATATTTTTAATATATAGCTGTATAGCTTGTAGCACTTTCTTACACTTTAGAATGGTAGTTATCCTTTCTCACAAATCATGTCACACTCTTGAAATTCTGTTTGGTTTTATTTTCAAGGGAAACAGTTTCTAACAAGAGCATCCTGCTTTGCCCCAGCAGCCAGGAGACATAGCAAGATACAGGGCTAAGAGCCCCGATGGAGCAGGTCCAAGGGTGTGTTCAGGACAACCCTTCTCCCTTTGGATGTACTTGCTAGATATACTAATTAGTTAAACTTACAAAAACAGTGAAAATTCAATCCTCTGTGTGTGCACAAGTATATTTTGTGCATTTGAAAGCTTTAACATAAAAGTTGCCATTTAAAAAATTAATTTTAATATTTTTTGGAAAGTTTTCCTTCAGATTCTAGGCAGCAAAAGATCTGGATCTTGTAAAGTCACAAGATCTGGATTGGAAGTCAGTGCAATTTTAGTCTTTCTTTGATGTTTTCTTTATAGATCATCAACTGTTATCTTCTGAATGATAGGTATTGCTTCTTTCTTCTTGCATTTGATAGAGCTGAAAATTGACTCTTCAGGATAGAAACCAGCTTGCTAAACTCCTAAAGGACTTTGTTGTTCTGCAGGAA
Organism: Chlorodrepanis virens; assembly: GCA_003286495.1. NCBI lineage: Eukaryota > Metazoa > Chordata > Aves > Passeriformes > Fringillidae > Chlorodrepanis > Chlorodrepanis virens. The sequence continues at coordinate 77,988,011 of LTAT01000001.1, forward strand.
AAGCCAAGCTGTCAAATATTTTATCAGTATTACCTACATCCTTCCTTTCATTCTCTCTTCGAACTCCTGAATTTTTATCCTTGCAGTCTCCTATAGGACATTTTCTCTCTTATTGAAAGAGGAAAACTAGCATGCAAATTAATGCTTAAATAAACCAATAAATTAAGTAAAATTTTCTTGTTTCAGGTTCTCCACTCTGGGGCAGCAGCATCAAAAAAACAGGTACTGTATCAACTGGCTAAAGAAGTCATCACAATGATTTTAACAGTATTGAAACAGAGCATAAGAACATGGGAGATAGAATGGGTAATCAAATTATCAGAATTAAGTGTGAAAATAATTATTTAATTGTTAAAAAAGATGGCAATTTGGTCATAAAAAGTCACCTTTTCACTATTACTGCTCTGGAAAACATATTTTGTTGTCAGAAGATATAGAATGTACATGTGCTGCTGCACAGTGATTACAGTCTGACTATAATGAGATTGCTGTCTGAACTCTTATGATATTATGCTTATAGTTATCCAGTCATTTTCTCCTTGAAAAATCCCAGCAATTGCCTTTAACATATTTAATGTTAAATTATAGCTACCTTCATGACAGGTATAATTTTATAGTATAGGAAAAAAACCCCATAACACATCCATATATGTGATATATATATGTATTTCTAAACAATTTCTATTTTCCCTTTTGAAAAAGAAAAATGCAAATGAGATATCCCAACCATTCATAACACTTAACTTATTTGGAACAATCTTCCTGAACTGATTAAATCTGGCTTTATGAAAATCTATGTCTCATTAAGCTTTGTATCACCTCAAATGATTGTAAGTTCACTTTCACACTTACAATGACTTTATTATATAAAAAAAACTTATTAATGGAATCTGGCAGAACTCAGATCGGTTCTGTCCAAAGCCTTCTGCCTCTGAATCAAAACTGGTCTCCTAGCATTTACAGTAGTCATCTCTACCAGAATCACCATTGAATTCAGCTAATTATGCCTCGTGTGGGAAGAATTGTATTTTCTGAAAACTCCCGTGTTCATCTTTTTTTTACATCTTTAAGATTTCATCACAATGGTCATGGAGATAAAAAGCTAGAATCCAGAGCCTTAGAAATAGAAAATTTTTCATTTCTTTCTCCTTCTTCTCTTTCCTCTTGTTTCAGCTGTCTGATCAGCATTGTATTTCTGGCTTCTTCTCCTTAGTTGTACAGATTAAGGTATGCATTCTCACTCTATTCTTTTCTGCGATATGGAGAGGTAATTAGGATTAATTAGGAATTTTCTAACTTAAACAAAATGGTCTTTCTGACATTTAGCTAGCTGACATGTGAGTGAAATGGTATTTTTCCAGGCATCAGCTTAGTAAAACATTGGATCTAAACAGTGAATGGATTCTAATGGGAAGGTTACTACGAGTGGGTCAGTTCTGGGAGAGCCCTGCACCTTTGAGATGGTAACTGCTGTATGTGACATCAGTCTTAAATCTGTGAACCTTGGGCTGCTGTTTTACAAATTGTGTAACCATTGCCATGGAAAGCATTTGTGCAACGCTTTAGTTGGTATTTTCAACACAAGCTGAGGAAAAATGGATGTGATGCCATGAGCATCCATTTCTGTTAAACCTGGCAGGACAATGCTGTCTGGTTTAACCCCTAAACGAAGAGGTTTCTGTTAGTTATGTCTAATTGGTTGGGACATATCAGTAACAGGCTAGTAACTTGTCTTGAGGGAAGAGGAGCTTGCCCACTACAGAAGCTTTTCATCATTGTCCTATTTGTCAGGCTGCAGACAAATAGTCATGTACAGCTGGTGCCTGAGAGGCAGTAGTGCATGAGCCTGAGGGCCAACTCACTCCACATATTTTTAAAATTAATTAATCTCTCATGCTTCCCACCTCTTTTCTTGGTCTCTCCTTTCACTTTGTTTCTCCTGAGCTGTCAGCTGGGGTAATATATGCAGACAATACTGTGACTGTGAAACTACAGCACACATCCCTTAAGCAGAGCCCTGTCAGGGCTGACCCCATCATCCATTGTTGTGTGCTGCCTTAATTGGGCAAGGTCAACCATCTTCTTCTCACTACGTTTTCATAGTCCCTGAGGGGAAAAAAACAGCTCTAGCGAGTGATCCAGTGGGTGTAGGGACATATAACTTGCAGTTTCTAGTGTAAGTTAGTGTATTATTTGAAAGAATTACTAGCATTTTTCAGAGGGTGAGGAAGATTTATTAACAGTGGTAATATCTGGAAAATTTTGTGGGTTTTTTTTCTGTTTTTGTTTTTGTGGCTTTTTTTAATACTTACAAATTCCTTGGAAGAATTTACTACAGTTAGACCGGTAATGCATTTTTGTTAATTCATTACATTTCAAATCACAAAAATCCCAACCAACCAACAAAAATAATCCAAAACCCAGAAAAACCCACCAAAACTCCAACAACAACAGAAGAAACCCAATCAAACAAACCATGAGAAAATCTAAACTTATTTTTCCATACACCTACTACACAGACATTGTCTAGAATTTGGGGCACGTGTAATCATTAAAAAGCAATTAAAATCTAATAACAACACATCACCAACAGACTGGGAGTAACTCCACTCTGGCAAATACAGCTTGTTAAAATGCTGCCCTACAGAAAATTTTGTAATTCCCAAACTCTTAAATTTCATATCCTCAGATGAATGCCTTCAACAAGACTGAGGAAGGAAACCTTAAAATGTGCTTCAGGGAAGTCAGCAGCAAAATTACTGGTCATGTATTGAGTAATGAAAAGACCATAGAAGAAAAAAAGTTAATTGCATTTTTTCATTCCATAATGAAAAGTACAGGCATGGTCATCAATCAGTTGTGCAAATAAAGAACACAGATTTTTATGTTAAGTAATGTTAGAAGCCATGGACATCCTATTTAATAATAACACCCATGCGAATTATCACTACTAGACATGAAAGTTTCAAAAGCAGTCCAGTAAAAGTGACAAAATAGATGATGCAAGAGTGAAACAACTTTATGATTCTTCCAAGCAAATATGTGATGTGTGAAGGGATAAGATGACCCTATGAAGTTAACACAAAATTTGGATAGGAATATAAAGGTTATGATACTCTGAACCTGTCCTCTAATGCTTTTTATTCTCCCACTACTGAAAAATTTAAGGTTTATTCAAGTTATCCATAGAAGACAAATCATCACAAGGCTATAGTAAAGTCTTATAGGCGAATGCAGGATCCCTTCAACTCATGATATCTAACTTATTAGATACATACATGGAACTCTCAAACAGAGGTTTTGAAACATTCTGTGTAGATAATTTATAAGCTATCGACATGAAAAGTAGAGATGAGAAAGTTGTCATCTTGTATTTTATATGTGACATAATAAGTGTTTATTAAATGAACCTTTCCATCCTGTGCAGTAAGCAATTATTTTCTACTATTGAAACTTAAGCGGCCTATGTCTGATTCCCAGCATCAGGGTCCTACTAGGAATTAAAACGAGTGAAGAACAAACTATGGCATGCAATTATGAGAAAAACAAAATAGAACTGAGTATTCTGTATGGTCCATATAGATCCCCTTAGTGCAGTTCAACTGCTAGTGAAGTCTAGGATATTAGGATTTTAACAGGAATATAAAACAATACCAACAATAAAAAAACCCCAACCCTCAAACATCAGTGCTCCTCTCAACTTCACTTTTCTTAGTAGAAGAGGAATTATACTGGAGTATTGGACAGTTCTACCTTCTCAGCAAGTCTAGCAGTTAGGAAGAGATGATAACTGCTTACAGTGAATGTGAAACGTTCAACTTGCCAACACCAGCTTCATACATATTGACCTCTACAAACCAAGAGAAGGTACTGAGTGATTAATGAGTTCTGTTTAGCTTATGGGAGAGTCGTGGTTAGAGGCATGACTCGCCCAACTGCTTTGGTAAACTGTGAGTTTCCAGTGCTTTAATAGGTACCAGAAAAGGAATTCTGCCTTTGTCTCAAGGCAAAAGCAGAGATATCACTTTCAGCAGCATACTGGCCTCTCCTGGAAGCAAATTATTTAGCTTTCTATGCTAAAGCTGATTTGAAAATTCAGATTTGAAAAAAAAAAAATCAACCATATGATAGAAAAGAGTCTGGATGTTACTTTACTGCTTAATACATAATATTGTTTAATACAATATAAACCATGGTCAGAAAGAAATCTCACCTCTACTGACATGTTAATGTGATGAATTGCATCCACTCATGCCTAGAGAGAGCTGGAGCATCAATATCTTGGAGAAATCCAAGATATTGAAGTCTTCCTGTGATTTTGAAGAAACTGGTAATGGCTGGATTTACATGTAGGACAGAAGTTTTCTGATGTTGTGGACTGAAATGCCACTGTTGGGTGTCTGGATCCTGGGACTTAATTTTGAAATAACAACACAACCTTAAAAAAACCTTGTGACCTTCAGCTACATATAGACAGACATCTGAGAATTGTATTCCCAAAATCAGCTTAGTAAATTGAGATCCAGAGGGTGCATGGACCCCTTCAGAACAGAATTTGCTGTGTCCTGCATATAGATATGAGCCAATTGCCTACAAACAAGGTAATGAGCACACTAAGAGCCATCCAGCCCAAGTATAACCATCTTGTTATCATAACTAATTTGCCTGGAGAAGTTTACTAACCATTCTCTAGCTGAATGAGGTGATTTACAGACTGTCTTCTTATTTTTATATATAATGTGTGCAGTGTCCAAACCAGGGGAGTTCTAAGGCTATGTTGCACTTCAGTTGGACTTTGTTTCCAACTAGTAGTGAAGCTGCAGCTCAAAACTGCAGATTTAATGCAAATGTAGCTTTCATGTTCCTTTAGCAGACCCTGAACAGGAAGAAGTGATAGGTTTGTGTTTACTTCCAAGGTATATGTCTGACTATGTCTGAAGTACACATAAATAGGATCTTAGAATGACTAAAAGAAACTTTATTTTGTGTGAGTTTCTCCAATTAATATGAGGACCTGTGTAGGTAACAGAAGAGCAGGACAAAGTTTCTAGCACATGGTAGCAGGAGTTTTTTAGCTAGGAGTTTTAGCAGCACAGTATGCAGATATCCAGACATGGATGGGAAGGACTGTGGTCCCATGGCACTGGCATTAATCAGCTTTGATGAAACTTTTCTCATGAAAAATACAGTTTTATAAGAGGTAT
>LTAT01000001.1:78006665-78046305 GCA_003286495.1 Chlorodrepanis virens
TCCTCTCCTCTCCTCTCCTCTCCTCTCCAGCATTATGCAGACTGCCATGTAGAGACAAGGTTGCTCAAAGATGTAATCACAGTCTCTGCTTTAGGAATGTATATCAGGCAGCAATCCCTCAGCAGTTCATCTGATCTTTTAGCTCCTTTGCCATCTGTCACGATTGTATATTATCACCCACAGATCAATAGAAATAAAACTAAAATATGTTTCCTGAACTATGCTGGTTAGGTGCTCCACAATACTGATTGATTTCTTTAAGCAATGTAATAATTGCTTCTCTTTTTAACTGACCTTCTTACAGTAAAGCAAATTGCTACCAAGTATGTTCCAGCCGTAACTTTTTTTAAATGACTTTTGGTACTGAAACTAAATGGTAGCAAAGCTGTAAGGCTGTTGATTTTGAAGCTATGGGCATTTTGTTAGTATTTCTAATGCAGTGGGGAAGAACAGCAGGACAGTTTCTCTTCTCATATGGACTGCTGACAATACAATGTTGGAGAGTATCAAATACTAGACCATGGTGTCTAATCCTGCAGCTATTCCTAACCATAGTAATGTACAATACCTTAAAAACAAACAAACAAACAAACAAACAAACAAACAAAAACCAAAACAAAACAAAAAAATCCTGGACAGATATTCCTGGAGAAGCCAACTGAACTTGCAAACAGGACAGGTCTGGGCATCCTACCAAGGAACCATATTTCCTCCTAATTAATAAAAATGAATTATACAGCATTTGTATAATCACAGTTCTATATTTAGACAAAGCTTTGCCACACGTAAGCATTGGTGCAGTGCAGCTATTGTGTAGTGTGGGTAAAATCAACCACTGAGATGTTAAAAAAAAATAAAAAGGATAAATTTAATGCTGGAGAAGAATTGGGCCCTGAATACATTAATTCTCCATGGAATAAGGAAAACTTCTGTCACAGTAATCAGACCTGTAGTACTGGCCTAGTAGGAAGGTACCATAAAGGAATTACAACAGGTGTTCAGAGAGAGTCAGACATTAAAGAGGATATGGGGGAAATTGTTGAAAGGGTCTAGCCATTTTAAATATAGGATGTGCTTTTGGTAGAACAGAGTAAATACACTATCAGGAAAAGAAGCAAAGGTTCTGTCTTGAATAGACAACATAAAGAAAGCAAAAATTCAATTCAGGAAAACAAAGGAGGCAATGTGTTGAAAAAAATATTCTGGATTTTATACCGATGTCGACCAAATAATTAGAGACTGTGAAATGAAAACTGTAAAGGGGGATCTCTAGATTCTGATATAATGAATTTATGTAAAAAATGAATTGGATAGTAATGAATATCAAAAGGAAAATCTGGGAAACAAAATCCAGGGATTAAGTAGTTACAGATCAACAGTTTTTGCAGCAGTGTTGGCAGATGATCATTGACTAGCTTAGGACAAATAGATCTGTAACCTCAGATGTGCTGAAAGGATTGTTTCTGAATGTGTTATTAATTTGCAAAGTACCTAATACAGCTAACACAAAAATATTAGGTGAAAATTTGCCTCTGTGTGTCTGAAATATTTCAGGGGTAAAATCTTACTCATACCTGTCATCTTCTAGAAAAGTTAACATTATATGCTATAAAAGTAACTTGTTTTTCCCAGCTCCAGTGAGAATGGTAGTTGTTTTCAGCAAAAAGTGCTGGGATTTTGCTGTCTGAAAACCAGGTCCTTTGAAAACTTCTCTGCCAGATAAGTATGATGTGTTTTTCTGATGCCATACTTGTAAAAAGTGGCTGATAAATCTGAAATACTTTAGAGAAAAGTTATGAGATTAATTTGCATTACAGAAAATATCTTACAGTGACAAATGCCTAAACATAAAAAACCCAAAATCTGATAGAGTTAGAGGTGAGAAAAAGAAAAAGAGTTTTCCATAATTTCTTTTTCTTAAAAGAAAATATCTTAGTTTCTGAATCAATCTCCTAGTGAGTTTAACTGATCCTACAAATCAGCTTCATGTGAGTCTTGGGATTCCATCCTAGAAATTGTTCCCTCAGACTCAGTTGGTATAATGATTTAAATAGGTGCAAAATTTTTTCCATAGAGTAGAATATAATTTCTAATATAAATATTCATGCATAAAATTTTTACATGAAAAGTAATAATAAACTAAGAAATACTTTTAAAAATAAAAAATAATAGAAATACGAAGGATTTTCAGTGATATGTGCAACAGATATGTGGGACATCACAGGAAAATGGTACCAGAGTATTGCAGTGCTATTACTTTAATAATGATTGATGAAATCTCTTTTGAAGGAGTGACATGTAAGGACATGGTACCTAAATACCTGGGGAGAGTTGCATCCATACTATCAGTGTAATTTAATATCAACTATTTTGTTTAATTCACTGTAACCCACTCTACATGTTTCACACTGTGAGAATATGAATGAGATTTTTATCAGTGTAATTGTAAATTATTGACAAGAATAACCTCAGTGGTAGTATACATTAATTTCATCCAAGTCAATACTACTAGATAGTATAAGTTTCCAATTAACAATACAAGCATAGATTTTAGATTAAAATTAACTGTAATTAAGTTTGCTATGAGTAAAAACATCATTTTAGAGTATTTAGACTTACTGATTCAGATAGTCATATCATAAATATCTATGGTCTAGCAAATTTAACAAAATGTAAGCAAACCTAAAATGAATGCTATAGTGACTAAATAACGGTGACTAGTATTTGAGGAGGTTCATATGTGATTATACTTATAGATAACAATTTGGTGTTAATGCTGAAAAGGACTTTTTAAATATTTACTTTTACATAAATTATTTTGAATGTAATGAATTAAAATCTTAAATTGTTATCCCTATTATTTGACCTTAATTTTTTTTATTTGAAGGAGTTATTTCCTTCTAACATTTCACCACAAAAGCACAGTTGCTTTATAGCTATATCTGAGCCAGCTATTCTCGTCTTCCTTCCAAGGCAATACAAAGAAATAGACACTTCAAAGGCCTAATTCATTTGACCTATTTTAGATGTCAACTTGATATGAATGAATTGCATCCCAGTAGTGCAACAGATTAAATAGGAAATCAAAACAATTAGATCAGTTGCAGCTGCCTATGGTGTTGACAGTCTGACATGAAAGGAGAATGAATAAAGTGTACTTAGGGGCAATTTACTATTTCCTTGATCTTCAGATAGTTTTCTCAACATAATTATTTTCCCTACGGTGCCCTGAAAAATCTAAGTAGAAGATGGTAAAGGATTCCTCTCATATATGTATCAGAAAAGTAACAAAGGGCAAATATAATTTTTTTAAACTTTGCTGGACCTTTGCAAGTAAACAGCTTCTTATTCTTATCGGTAAAGTCATGATCTAACCAATTTTTTTAAAGCTATACAGGAGATTAAGATATGAGCATAGTAGTTCTGAAATAATGTCTAAACAAAGGTAAATTCAGCCATTAACCTCATAGTCTTTCTCATTGTGGCATTAATTGCATGCTAAGATACTGCCTCTGAGGCAAAAATATGATAGCTCTAAATTTAAAGCAACTTGTATATACACCTAATGTGTTTCATATTGTTCTGCAGTATCTAAATGTTACATGTATTAAAGGATTTTACATTGACATTCAGAAGAACTTTACAATGTGAAGAACTCCATCTTCTGGCTACCTGTTTGGTGATTAATGTACATATAGAGGAAAGCTTCCAGCTCAGTTTGCAAAGTCTGATTGATACCCAGAAAACCTAATCTACTGCACCTTGGGAAGACCCTTACTGGAGAAAAGAGAATAACAGAATTAGCATCACCTTAACGCTGCAATAAATGTGCATCTTAAGATGACTCAGAGATTTCATCCAGCATGCACAAAATCAGCCAGCATTTTCTACTTATTGCTTTTAGTTCCAGTGGAAACAAAAGGCTTTCAAAATAAGAAAGATATATTGTTATATATTGTTATATGTCTACTTTATGGCACTGACTTTTTATAAAGAGTGTAGGAAACTATCTCTCTCTCTTAGAAACACTTGTAATGTCAGAGAAGTGATGCCTTTGGGTAGGTATTGATTTTAAGCAGTCTGCAGAAAAGACATTTGCTTATCATATAAACCTGCTCCTCATCCTCACAAATGCAGCTTGAGTATTTCTACCTGTTAAATCCTTCCTTTTAAATGCCAGCATTATTAAACATTTCCAAATTATCTGAGTGCTTTGTTCTCTTAAATTAGAATTGAATAGGAACTTATTAGATGCATATGATGGGATGTATGTACAAAGGCTAAAATGTTTTCTAATTCGAAGTGGAAGGATTGATTTTTTTTATCTAACAATGATTTCTAATGTAAGTGCAGCTGATGGAAGAAACAAGCTAGTCTTAAATTCTCAAAGTATTTTCCATAGTCATACTCTATTAAATTACAATCCAATCAGTAGTTTTTTTGGCATACCCTAGAAAATTAAAATTCACTCATCTATTTTAGTATCTACAATCAAACTACACCAATGGCAGCTTGGTATACATGACTATCATTAATAAATAATGCTAAATCTGTTGTATGTGAAAAGATATAATTTGTCTTTCATCACTCAATTATCTTATTATTTACTACCTGAGGTTGCACTGCATTATTGGTTAAGTTCCCAATATCTTGTTAGGCAATTTTATATTTCCACTGCTATGAATATACTCTCAATGCTGCTCTGCTAGAAAAAAATATAGTTTCAATTCCCCAATCTGCAATTCTATCCCTTTGAAATTGTAGGTGAATGGGACTATGATGTAATCATTATGGTAAGGAATACACAAACTGTTTAACAAATACTGAATAAATTTGTCAAGCAAAGCTGTAAACACTTATTTCTGTCCAACACTCCTGGAATTCTCAGTGGGTCATAGGAGGTGCTGCAAAATTTTGTTGTTGATCAATAAAAGCCTAGCCCTTTTATGAGGATTTGAACTAAACACTTAAAACTGGAGAAGCAATGTGGGTCATAACTACTTCTGAGAGACAGCACAAGCCAACGTTCTGAAGTTTGGAAATTACTATTGTAAAAAAAGCTACACACACACAGCCCTGCCCAAATAGCAGACTCAAGAGGCCAAAGGCAAAAGAAACAGACACAAGGTAAAATAATATGATAATGGAAATTAAAATAATACAGTGACATCTCATAGAAGAACAGAAATGAGTTCTTTCAAAAATCAGTTTACCTTGAAATATATTAAATTTACTAAAACATAAATAGGGTTAAGTCCTTCAACAAACTACACCCTTTTATGACAATGTTTTAATTACTTTGGTATTACTTTTGATTATCCCCCACTTTATTTGGGTTCTTTGGTTTCCAGTTAGTGGAATGGTTGTGTTCTTGGTCACTGGGATAACTGGAAAAATAAATGGAATTCCAATTTTATTTTCTTTGCAGTTTTTCTAAAGTGTCACTTTGTCTTTTTGCATTACTGCAGTGAATATCTCCGGAAGACTTGTGATTTCCTGAAGCATTTTGTAGACAAACACAATGACTGGTCAGTCTTGTTAGATCTTATAGACACTGCCTTTCAGTAGAGCTGGCACAGATGCTCATGGCACAACGCCTGTAGAGAAAGCACGTCAAATACTTTGGTGATGATGGCAATAAAAATTTTGTTTACCTCCAGCAGACTGCTCAATAGCTTTTGATAAAATAGCTCCTGTCCAGCTTTTCTTACATAATGTAAAATGTAATTTCCAGAATCATTAACTAAAGTAATCTTTCATGAAATGCAATTTAAAAAAAAAAAAGTTTAAACATTTGAATAGATTTTGGTAAAAGCAAGTAAGTGTCTATTGCTTAGCTAGCATCATCCTAAGCATTCACCTTAATGTATCTCAGGTTAAAAAGTCCCAGGGCTGGTTCACAGACTTTCCCGTGTCCTTGTTTTTTATGTTCTTGTGTAAATAAGAGAAGGCAAATGTGATTTATTCAAGGATGCATGTACTCATGCATTTGAGAATATATTCCAAGGTTGTTTCACACTGAGGGCCTACACTAGTCAATTATATCAATGACAAAATAATGCATACAACTTTTGCAAGCATTCTGAAAAGCTTTCTGGTACCCTTCCAGTGCATTTGTGGAAGGCACATATATTTACTCTGGAATGATGACTTGTCATTCAGAAAACATAGAGCCAAAAAACATTTCAGGGGCTGTCATTCAGACTGATTCTGAAACTAGGTTGTTTTTCATTTGCTTGTGAATTTTTTTATGTGGCATCTGATTCCAGGAGCTTTCTTAAGACTCTTCCAAAAGTAGGTGTTCTACAGATGAATTCTAGCCTAAATATGGACTCGAATTGCTTAGCTAGACATGGAAGGTCAAGCTTAGTGAGTCTTCTGATATGAGAGAAAATTTTCAGGTGTAGCTCAGAAAAAATGTAGAACATTTCTCTCGAGAAGGAAGAGCAGGACATCTGCTGTAAGTGGAATCATAATCTTGTATTTAGCATACAAATACAAATTTGAAAAGCCTATTCACTATAGTGGAGTAAAATTTTGTCCCTACTCTATCTTACAGCAAAGAAATTTGCCTACACTTACATTACAATATGCAATTTTTCCTAAAGGTATACCTACTGGTCACAGCATAAAAACTATATTAAAAGGGGAAATTTGAAATTCCTTTGCAATTTTTAATGTAATTAATTTCTGAAAGAACAAGTGCAGTAGACAAATACTCTTTTTTATGCTCTTCTCTATGTTCTTTAATCCCATAAATCCTGGGACATGAATCTGTAGTTTCATAAGGGAAGGATGGCAGGCACAGGATATAGATCTATATTTTATGATTCAGATGATATGTAGAAATGATGGTCAGGTGCTAAGCAGGGAAGAACATGCTCTCCCTTGTGACAGACATCAAGGTAGAAGGTTTGTCTGCATCAAGGTTTGTCTGCATCAAGGCAGAAGGGGAAAATCAGGGAGACTGTGGATGCTTTTTTCTTGAGACTGGATGTCCTTCAACATCTCCACTAGTAAGAAGTATGTTTGCAGCAGATCACAGATGGAGAAACAGAGCTGCTTTCATCTTTTGTCCCCCTGTAAGGAATTGTGGCCAATGGAGCCAGAGCTTTCATTGCAATTTGACCTTCAGATGCCACAGTGCCACAGGACCAGATGACACAAGTCTCACTGTGTAGATGTCTCTTTCCTCTAAGTTTAAAAATCTGTCTTTCATTTCTTTTCAGGGCACATGTAAACTCAGTATTTTAAAACTAAAGCTGATATTTCTTGAGGATACTTTATGTCTTCTACCCCTTATCTATACATTCAGCCAAATGTTCAAAACCTGAAGAGACAGTTTGTCATTTAGATAGTCTGTCATATCAGCTAGCTCACAGGACTGCGGGGAAAAATCTCTTAATGTGCTCACTCTTTATTTTGACTTTCTCCCCTAAACAACCATCAGTTCCTGAAACTCCTAAACCAACAGTAACTCCCTTCCTAACAATAAGTTCAAAAATCTGAAGTTAAGTGATTAATGTTCTATTTTACTTTATTCCTACAGTGAAGGAGTCAAGCCACCTCTAAATGTATTTTCTATATTTAATTCAATACACAGAAGTGCTGGCTTCTTTATTCCAGCTTCTCTGTGTAATCCAAATTGGTGTCAAAGTACTTTCTTGAAAAGTACTTTGACACCAATGCAGAAAATGAAAATACATGTACTTTGTTTGTCTTTTGAATAAACTGAAAATATTGCACTTCACAGCCCTACCCTGAAGTACATTTCACTTAAGTTTAACAATACAGATGTGATACTTCTTACAATACCACAGTCACATTTATTTAGCAGAAGGAGGGACACGCAGAATATGGAAGTCAGAAAAATCAAAGGGTGAGAGAATAATTCAGAGTGGAGTGGGCTCAGGAGGCCCCTGATCACATTCTCTGCTTAAGCCATCCCAAATGTTAGACCAGGTTTCTTGGAACTTCATCTAGTTGGGTCTTGAAAATATCCAAGGACAGATACTGCACAATCTCTTTGGGGAACCTGTGCTACTGCCTAGCTGCCCTCATAGAGAAAATGTTCTTCTCATGACTTTCACTCCAGTTTTTGCCTGTTTTCTCTTTTCTTCCTGGTAATCACCACTTTGAAAAGCCTTATGAACCTCCCGCTAGGCACTGGGGAAATACTGCTAGGTCCCATCTCTGCTCCAGGATGAACAAACCCACCTCCCCCACATTCTTGTCAGGTGGCAAGTACTCCAGCCCTCACCATTTGGTGGATTCTCCTGAATTCTCCTGAGCTTCCTAATGTCTTTACTGCTGGACCTGAAACTGGACAAAATATCAATTTGTCCTTTCATGGAATAAATGTATCTCATCAGCAGACATTGTTATCTGCTGTGTCCAAGTGCTTGATTTTCATCTCTTAAACATTGCTATATTACCATATAAATATAAATAATTATTTTAAAGAGCCTTTAAAATATTTTTAATTGTGATTGAAGTAATCAAAAATAAGTAATTCCTTAAAAAAAAATTACTGCAATTTAGGATCTCAGGGGACAGTTGTGACATTCAAGACACCCTGGCAACAAATTTCACTTCTATCAGACAAATTATGTAATCTAATCACTGTGTGGTTCCTGTTAGAGGCAGGAAGGCACTATCTTTGTAAGCTTAAATTTCTCTCTCATTTGCATCGGCAAGAATTTTACTGATATTATCTCTTCAAAAATCAAGCTGTGAGTCACACACTTATTTTATTACATTTTTCTCTAAATCATTTCTGGGTATTCAACTCTTTCCACTAAAACAGCATCAACACCAGTGCTTAACATTTGCGGGTATGGAAAGTTATCAGCATTAGCACTGCAGAAGAAAACAGTTTAGGAGCTGCTGCTCTTCACAGTATGCAACAGCAGAACACAGCAATACTGGATTTTGTGCACCCTTGAAACTGGAAATGCAGAAGAGCTTTGTGCAGAGACATGGCTTCATGGCTCCAGCTTCCCTTGCATGTGTCACCACCTTCCATACCACTGTACCTCTGTATACAACTATCAGCAGCTCAAGCCAATTCTGTGTTATGTTGTTTCATGCTCACGTCCGATGCAACAGAGATCTTGCATTGTTTTTTTTTTCTATTTGGAGGACAGTAGATGTGGATGGCCAAATTTGAGTCGCAGGTATCCAGCCTACAGCAAGTTAACTTTAATTTAGACTTGGAACTGGAGTCTGACTTGCGCTAAGAAACTTTTCTTTTCTTTTCTCCTCCATAAAACTATCATATAATAATTCAGGTTGGAAGGGACACCTGGAGATTGTGTACAATTGTCTGCAAAAAGCAGGACCAGCCTTGAACAAGTTGCCCTATCTCATCAAGTTTAGGATCTCTGCAAGGAAACTCTGTGCCAGAAGAGTAAAGATAGCAAATTGCTTCTTGGTGCTGGAGAATTTCGGACTAAAATACAGGGAAAATAAAAATGAATTACTAATATTTTTGGTTACATTAGTGGCCACTTACTTTATATCTAAATGTCAGAATCTCTTTTATATGGTTAGACATGGCAAGGTTAGTACTAAGATTGTCACAGAGAATAAATCAGGTACCTTGTATGCAGTTGACTGGAGAAGAGAAAATGCGAAAAGGCAAATTTCAGAAATCCTGTGAGTAAAATGATGAAATGTCAAAGTCAAGCAACTAATCAGACTACATACCCTAAGGTATATCAATAAATCAAACTGTCATAAGTGCTCCTAATGAAGGATCATTTGTGAATTTTTTACCTTTACTGTTTTTAGCCAGCATTCAGCAAATGATTAGCTGCCATATTGTTCCCAACAGAAAATGCAAGGGTCAAAATTATAGAAGGCATTTTTAAACATCTCCAGGTATATTAGGAAGTGATAAATAAGGAATTACCATCCTAATCATCTACTATAACTCCAGTGTAACAGGAACAACAGAAATTCTCAAAATAAATGTTTTGAAATAGATACCTCTTAAAAAAAATTAAATAAAAAGAAGAAAAATTTGCACTCATTCTCTAGACAAGTTCCCCCAATGGTTCTTTTTCCTCTCTGTGAGGCTGACATTTATACCCAATAAAAACCAGTACTTTTAAGTTTCAAATGCTTGAATATTTTTCTCCTTCTGCTAAATTGTAGTCTTACTGCTTATATATCAGTGTGCCAGTATCTTTCCAATGTAGAGCTAAAAAAAAAAAAAATTAATTTTGGAAAACAAAGTCTGTTTTCTACTCCTACAAATCTTTCCCAATCCATCAAGATGCTTTTTAAGTTGTACACACCAGGGTATGCTCTCCAGGATGGAAAGGAAGATCAGGAATATTCATGCTGTCAGTATGGAAGAAAAACCTTGATTTTTGATTAAGAGTTCCAATAAAATGGAAGCTGGAATAATTCAAAATAATCATTCCCTTAGAATAGAAGTGCCATGGAGACACAGACTGCCAACAAGAGCTGATCCATATGATAATGTGACTCATGAAAGAGCAACAAAGAACAGCACCCTAGGAAACACTGTACCACATCCTAAAGCTTATAGGTGCCAATAATACAAGACCTCTTAAATTCTTTCAGACAAAAGAGCTCAAGAACTCAAAGATCCTGACCCTTCTAAGTCTCAGTTGGGAAATACTACAGATAGATACAGAAGAGAAATTAAACTTCTGTTGAAAATTTACAACTATTTTTTTCTCATGAAGTTTTGGGGTTTTTTTTAAATCCAAAACTGCTTTCTGTGAGCAGTTGAACTTCATGGGAAGATCTGTGTTCTTTGGACTTCATGCAGGGTGGCAAAAGCCATAGGTCAATCCAGTTCCTTAGCAATTTCTGTGGTTCTCCATCAGTCTTAAAGCAGTTGTGATGACAGGTACATAGTAAGTAGATTGCTGTGTAAGAAGAATAGGTGAATTTTTCTTGATATTCCTCTCACAGGACTAGAAAAGAGACCCTACAATCATTAATTATGGGGATATTTTTATATTGTTTTCATGAAAATCTTCATAAGAATTGGAGCTTTTTAACCTACCTAACTGAACCTGTTTGAAGACAGTCTACTAAATACAAAATTTTGCATCTCTTCAGTCTATATTCAGAAAGAATCAATGATTTATCTTCTGATGGTAAGGGGATTCATGGTCAACTTATTGCAGGAGGAGCCAGTCCCTTGAAAGTTTGGAATAACCTCAAGATGCTATCTCAGTCATCTCCAGAGAAAGAAAAATCGTTGAAGATTTAATTTAACAGAGGGAAATTTTAAGGCCAACAGCAGGCAATGACCATTACAATATTTCGCAAATTCAGTGGTTCACATCTCCTTCACATTACATGTTACTTTATCAGAAGATCTCGATGTACTTCTCAGCCTTGGAATCCCCCACTATTACCTGGCTCAGCTGCTACTTTACAAAAGCTTGAACAAATATGGCCCAATGAATATAGAGAAAGAGTCAATAGCATAAAAAGTTGTCAAATAAATCAGTCCTATATAGAGTGACATTAAGTATAGAAGTCTGGGAATAATGACTGGCTCAGAAATTGAAAATTTATGTGTATATGTACATGTATACGTATATATATTTATATATATATATACACGTTTCTGTATTCATATTTATCAGCTAGATAAATATAAAGCATATATTGCATTTTGAATACATGTATATGCTTACACATTGCTTCTGTGACATTTCACTAGTTGATTAACAACAATTTCAACAGGGTTAATTAGTTGTTATTAGTTCACACTAATGTTAGCTCACACTTTAAAATCCAGACCTATGTGCTTACCGTGAGATGTAGAAAAGCTGCAAACTGCCAATTTTAGGTGAGCCAATAAATTATAACAGAGCTCAAAAAGTGATGTTATGCCATTATATAATATCTGATACAGGTAGATTGAAAAATCTGAGTTCAGATATTGAGATGCTGCAAGGAAGAGCATAAAAAAATTAAAAGATGTGTGCTGTGGTTACTGTGAAGAGGTGGATTACTATCTACTTGCTTTCTTTTAGGAAAGAATTTGTGAGATATGGAGCTCTAGATCAGGGAAAAAATCCTCTGGTGTAAACCCAGGAAACATTATGTCATCCAAATTCATGCAAATGGAATGTGGGTTCACAGTCCTTATGAGTAGCAGAGATTTCTTTCTTATGATAGTTATGACAACAACACATAGCAGTTCAGGATGAAAGGAAAATTACTGCAAAGTACATTAAGAGACTGCCTAGTGTTATTTTAATGCTCAAAATGCTTCTACATTTATTTAATACTTAGGGGAAATCACAGTTTGAACTGACATTGCTTGCAAGAATAAACTGAGAAAGAAAGAAAGAAAGAATAAGCTGAGAAAGTATAGTATAAAGTATAAAAAGCACAGTGCTTTTGTTGTTATTGGGGTTATTTGAAACATTTTTGCCTTTAGCTTCCTTTAATATTTTTGGATGCTTCTGCTTGTGAACAAAAAGAGGGATAGAAGAGGTGTGAAAGACTCATAACTTTTTTGAAGAAATGATGCAACATTTCCTCTCTAGTCATCCTTGTAATAGTATGTGGAAGAAGAGGGACTCCTTCTTTAAGAATATCTGGTTATGGTCCTTTCTCAATGCAAAACGACATAATGAGAAGAGGAGTAAGTCAGAAACAAAACATACAAAGCAGTCATGAGAACAAAATTTGGTTGACCACACTAATTGATGAAGGCAAGTGAGATTGTAAGAGCATTTATTCCAGCAAGGTTATCTGTCAGCAGACCTTGTCATCTAGGAAGGAAATTAAATGGAAAGAGGGAAACCAAAAAAAAAAAAAAAAAAAATCTAAGGAGATACACACCTGAACAAATAAATGCGGAGAAAATGAGAGGAAACAAATCTCAGCAGTTACACTAATTGATGGACTATCAAGAAAACACAGGCACCATTTCCAGTGAGATCAACCTGGACTTTGCAGCACTGTAAGATTGTAAACCAGGGCAACCCAGACAGGGACCACTTTGGACAACATGTTCTAGTGCCTTACAACCCTCACAGTAAAGAATCTCTTCCTAATAGCTAATCTAAATCTACCCTCTTCCTGTTTTCTCTTGTCCTACCATTATGGACCCTGGTAAAAAGTCCATTATATCTTTCGTATAAGCCCCCTTGATACATGGACTATTCTATTCTATTCTATTCTATTCTATTCTATTCTATTCTATTCTATTCTATTCATTCAATTCTGTTCCATTCATTCAATTTCAATTCTATACTCCTGTGATGGGTGGGACTTAATTTTGACAGTTCCTGCCTGGAGATTCTGGGATTCAAAAGATATGAGAAGAAATTTCCAGTGTAAAACCGAGGCAAAATAGAGTTTTTGGATACATCATTTTTTTACACGCCAACTGTCATCAGATCAATTGCCTCATTTTCAGTGTTTATATGTTATCTCAAACAATTTGTTCAGTTTGTTATGTTTGGCCTTTTCTTAGCCAGAAAATACAGTAATGGAAAATAATATTCGCCCTTCTGACCCAAATCTAGAATGTGATAGAATTTGGGAACTCTTACAGAAACGGTAATCAGTTTTCTGCTTATACTCTAGTCATTTACTCACAGCTCTCATGGGTAACAATCACTGAGAAATGAGATGACAGCTAAGCTGTCCTGTGTAGTTGTCCTAGGGTGATGTTATGATTGTTTCCCCATTCATGTGTTCTGTTTATGCTGGATATTATGTTCTGTGCCTTCAAAACTGGCTATGAAGAGTGAAATTTTGTTTTGTTTTGTTATCAGCTGCTCCCCCACTGGATGGATGCAGAGACAGGGCAGTACAGAGTGCTGCTTTTGCTTTTTGCTTGGCTTTCGCTTTGCTCTTGCTCCAGCTTTGCTCCTGCTTTGCTCTTGCTTTTGCTTCTGCTCATTAGTTAGTTAGCTAAGCAGTCTGAATTTTCCTGGACTGTTTTTCCTTTCCTTTTCTTGGAACCACTCGAGCCTGCTCCGGACTGGGACCTGGGAAACACCGAGAGTTTGCACCCTGTGGCTGCAGCAGCTGCCCCAGCGCCGGAGGGACTGATAACAGACCGGCCACCCCCAAGAGAGACTTTCTGAATTTGTCATCTTTTTCAGAGCGGTGAAAGAGTGGTGTCATCCGGTATTGCTCCTTTTGTGTGCTGGGGGGTGCTGTGCCTGTTAAATAAACAGGTTCTTTCCGCTTCTCTTCGAAGAATGTTTCCCAAACTGGTTGTGGGGAGGGGCCGTGTGGGTTTGCTTTCTGGAGGGGCCCCCCTTTTGGAGGTTTTTTTTCCAAATTTGCCCTAAACAAGGACAGTAGTACTTAAACCTATTTTGTTTAATGACGCATCTTCAGAAAATGGAAAAATCATCTAGCAAAGTTCAGAGTGAATATCCTGGAAGTGCCAAATCAGACCAAACACACAGTTTCAAAGTGTTTTTTTGGGTTTTTTTCTGCCTTACATTTCTCCAGGCAACTCTGGTTTCTGCATGTTGTTGCAAAATGTTTCCACTATTTTTCATTAAATAAAAGAAAAATTGCAGTGCATTCTGCTTATGGAATCTGAGATTACCACAGTTCTTCCACACCTTCAACCCTTTTTGTCTTAATGCACATTCTTGAAATAAGAATGATGACATAGCATCCACAAGAGTTTCCATGAAAAAAGTAAAGAATAATATGATTTATGAGAACTAAACCTGTTCTGCTTTTACCAAGTAAATTATGCAAAGAGCCTGCATAAACGTAAATAGAAGTTTTATAAATCAGACCTTAAGTGCATAAATGCATTCCCATTTCAAGCCGTATTTTGAAGAGCTGAAGCAGAAACATCATCTTTGCAGGCATTATAATTCAAACATTGAAACTTGTAAACTTTTTATTATAGTCCTTTTTCAAAATGCCTATGCTTAAGTACAAAAGATTTTTATACTTTTTGCAACTTTTTCTATCAGACAGGTACAAACCGTGAATGTAAAGTTGCTCCTGTAGGTATTTTACTTGTAGGCAATGTCAGTAAGATATATAAAATCCACCCTTTTTGTAATTGCTTCCAACTTAATTTTAGGTATCATATCACATTAATCTTTCACACCCTTGGTGTTTGCACCTCAGATAAATTACATAAAATCAACAAAGAAGACCCTTCTATTGGCAAAACAAGCCATGGATACAAATTCCAGGTTGTATGTTCCATTGATGTGATAACGCAGAATAGACAGAGATGTGAGATGCTTACTAATGATTTAGTTTGGGAACTAGGTTTCTAGATGTTGCCTGTTGGCTCCTTTCTTGAAAATCGGTGTCACTGATTTCAGCTGTCTGCTTTGCACAGAAAAAATAATTACTAACACTGAAGAAAGTAAAATGTCTTTAATACACAAACTACTTGCATTTCGATCTCTGTCCACATATTTATTTTTACCAAGGCATTCCCAGGACCTTGTATGAACAAATTACTTTAAGTAAAAAAAAAAAAAAAAAAAGGAAATGTACAGTTTACCATAGTGAGAAGACATTTGGAAAAGCTTTTTCCAAATTACTGATGGAAAATGATTTTCACAGTGTTTGTTTTCCCCTTCTAGAGTTCTACAGAAATCTCTTTTTTTCAGTTTGGGACCAAAGTCTGATATTTCACCCTGGCTGGCTGAGGAGAATGTGCTTTCCAGCTGCTTTGTATTGCAGCTGGAAAGCACATTTGTATTGCTACAGTATTGGCCCATGTGTGCCAGTATCGTGGTGCTCACAATGAGCAGTGGATCAAAACCCCAATTGAGTTTGCAGCTCATAAAATGTTAATTCCCCTAAAGGTGACCCAATCTGTCAAACAAAATGACCACCTGATTTCACTAAGTTCAGTATAAATATTTCATTTCAGTATTAAGGTAGATTTGAGCAAACCCAGAAGTAAATCCTCTGGAATCTAAAACATTTACAAAATGAAGACTCACATTGCATATTGCAGCATATTGCAGCAGTGACCTAGTTCACTTGCATTTTCATAGCAATAACAGACATATCTGCAGTCCTTGCTTAAAAGACATCAGTCATAATTACTATCTGGAAAAAAGGATCAGTTGAAGTGGATGAAAGCATTTTAAGACCATCAATACTGAAAGCATGGAACTCTATGGCAAACAAAATTTACAGATTTTTCAGCTGCTAAGCCACAGTTTTTCTTGCTTTTAGAAAATATTTGGTTTGGGTTTTATGCATCAGTGACTGATGCACTTGCCTTGACTGGTTTTTATTAACTGAGATAGGAATAAACAAGAAAATATAAGTAATATCTTAGGAAACTCATCATACTTCAGGATACTCAATAAGAGTAAAATAAAAAGAGGGACTAAAACTTGGCAGTCCTAATTGAAGTAGACTGGTGAATGCTGTCTTGATTTCAATGCACTGCCACAGAGTGCTAGGCTCTAAATTGATAAAGTTTGAAGATACGAAATCTTTGTAACTGATCTGAAAAGCTTGGTTATCTAAAAAAACAAACCCAAAGCCATTTAGAGTTTAGATGAACATTGTATAGCGTTTATATGAAACATTTTATAGAGTTTAGATGACCATTATATATTTTACAGATCTTCAAATATTTTTGTATGAAGTGAAAGAACTGCAAAACAAGCTTATTAGATAGAGTTGCAAACCATTAGATGTAGAAAATAACTGATGTCAGGAATTATTATTTTTCAGATAGTATTGCTCTCAGAAAGATGAAAAGCACAGTTTTATGCCCTGATATGTGTCCAAATGTAATACTTAAAAAACAGATGTACTCAAAAAAAAATTCTGTCTGGTGAGGATATCACCATTTTATTCTTCATGAAGAGGTCATTTGGTCTGTTCAGCCTGGAGAAGAGGAGACTGAGGGGAGACCTCACTGCAGTCTGCAGCTTCCTTGTGAGGGGAAGAGGAGGGCAGGCACTGATCTCTGCTCTGTGGCAACCAGTGACAGGACCTGAGGGAATGGCCTGAGTCAGGGGAGGTTTAGGTTGGGTATCAGGAAAGGTTCTTCACCATGGGGATGGTTGGGTACTGGACCGCCGGGCAGTGGTCACAGCACCAGCCTGACAGAGTTCAAGAAGGATTTGGACAATGCTCTTGGGCACATGGGGTGACTCTTGAGGATGGGTCTGTGTAGAGCCAAGAACTGGAGCTGATGACCTTTGAGGGTCACTTCCAACTGTGATTCTATGATTCTGTGATTCTGTGTTACTTTAGAGGATAATATATGACTGTTTTGAAAAGGAATGCCAAGAGGCCTACAGGAGAGATGGGAAGAGACTCATTATCAGGAAGGCTAGCGACAGCACAAGGGGAAATGGCTTTAAACTGTGAAAGGGAGTAGGTTTATATTACATATTAGGAAGAAATTAATTACTGTGAGGATGTTAAGCACTGTAACAGATTGCCCAGAGAAACTGTGGATGCCCCACCCCTGGAAGTATTCAAAGTCAGATCAGACAGGGCTTTGAGAAACCTTGTCCAGTGCAAGGCATCCCTGACAGCGGCAGAAGGGTTGGAAGTAGATGATATCTCAGGTCCCTTCAAATCCAACCATTCTTTGTTTCTGTGATATGACTGCAACAAGTCCTTAAAATACTCTAATTTCAAAATGCTCATTGATTCAATTCAGTGTTTTTTACATCTATTCAATTAATCATAGAGCATTTCAAGTCAGAACATAACCAAAAGGATCATAGAGTCCAACTCACATGATTTATTTAAATTTATTGGAGAAAATATTTTATTTAAATTTAATAAGGTACCTGGGATGCTGTGAAAGTAAACATTTGAATTCTATTTCTTTTCCTTCAAGGTTCAGCAAATTTTATATATAATTTAGTTCTATGTCTCCAAAAGATACTCTGTTCAATTTGCTCTCAAATAATGTGGGAATATTTTATATGGTAGTTTACTCTCTTTCTTAAATGATCTTTGTAAAGCATGTTTCTTTTCATGTTTTTGGTTTGATAAAAAGTTCATTTAAAACAGTCAGAGAATCCACAGGTATTGTATTTTGATAGTTTTTCTTTTCTGTTTCTAGTATTCTTTCTCTTCTGTTTCTAATATTTTTTACTCTACATTATTTTTTGTAAATCTTTACCCCAGGGAAAGGTTTGGATATGTATTATGGTCACAGATTTAGGAGTGTATACACAATAACAAGAAATAAAGGTAAGCTTCTGAGCTGCAAGTTTCACTGTAGGTCTGTGTGATAAGTGGAATGGCTGTTCCACTTTCCAATGTGCACACCTTTCTCATCAGGTAGGTAAAGTGAACAAGAAAGGTTTAAAGACTGTGGGTCTATTTAAGGACAAGCAGTATGGAAGAGCTGGGTGGAAGAGAGGAAGAGAGGGAGGGAGTGTAGATGAACAGTGTCAGTTTCACTACGACTTCATATGGCGCCTTTCTTTCCTTATTAGATTACCTTCTTATAACTTCACTCCAACAGTTGAATAACTAGAACAGAATTTAGAGACTTAGTGTCACACTTTCCAGAAAAAAATTAAGATCATTATAATGGCATTTCTGTCTCAGTGTATTTTACCATTCTTATATATAAAAATGGTTATTTAGGCTTTTAGTTTTGACAGTACTGGGTCAAGTTTTGCCATGTCTATATACACATAACATATAGATATGAATTTCTTATATTTGCAGTATAACATGGTACAAAGTCAAACTTGAAGTATTCAAACTGCTGTCAAAACTACTTTATTTCCATATAATAGGATATTCTTTACCAATGTATAAAAAGAATTGATTTCATTGAAAAACCATATTTCATTGACTCCAAAATATACTGCTTTGGAATCTTACTATGAAAGAAATTTAAAAAAAGGGTCAATTTTAGAAATACAGAAGTGCTTAAATCAGCTGTGGAACTAGTATCCCAGTAATTAAACATCCCTCTTTTGCATAGTACAAAACTCTGTATGTTTTAGAGAACTTTGACCAAAACGTACAGCAAAGATCTTTATCCTGAATACTACCCCAGTGACTTAGAGTGAACTGCTGGCAACAGTGTTTGGCGGGATAAAGTACTTAAAGGATTGTTTTTTCTATTGAGATTGCCACAAGGCAATCTTGAATTGAAAATACTTTCTTTCATTCCGCTAGCTATGATTTTCTTACCAATATTTCTGCACAAATTTTACATTCACTGACATATTTTATCCATGATAATTTCACTTTTTTAAGCAGATCTGATTTTAATGAGGTAATGAGAGTTTTAAGATTTAATCAAAAATTAATGGCTGTTCCACTTTCCAATATCAGAGCATTACACGTTACCAGACCTTATATAACCAGCTCTGAAACTAAGAAAAATTTTTAAAGTGTTTTTTCTCACATTTGTGGCACATCATGGCTAGTAATAATCATACACTAGGATTTTCCCTATTTATCACACTTCAATTTCATTTGTGAGCCATAAAGTCGGCAATGACAGGAAAAAAATGGAATTCGGAAGATGATTGAATAAAGGCTGACTTAAAATGACAGTCTTGCAGTCACTCACCAAAACACAGAGTTAATCTCTGTTAATGAGTGAAGATGGTTGAAATCTCATAGTAAAAAAATAAATGTTTATAAATGGAAAGTAATTAAGTAGAAGTGTCATTCCAGGCAGAAATTTATCCAAGGGGTACCTGTTTCATTACAGTGTCATCTGTAGTAATAATTTAATAATTTATAAGAGAAAACACTGAATTATCAGTAGAAGGTCTTACTGAATGTATTGTAAGATTGCCATTCAAATATTTGGCCCACTTATGAGAGCTAATGGAAGGGCAATTTAAGTTATTTAGCCTGAAGATATATAAAAAATTCTAATTAAAAAAATCCATTCTGTCAATGGATATTCATACTGTCAGGAAATCCATGCATTATTATAAACACCGCAGATAGCAAGTACAGTGGTTAAGATGGCAAAATCTCTCAATTGGAAGATTCTATTTTAGTTACTCTCAGTTCTAGTTAAAATGTAACTAAGTGTTCATTCAGTCTGTTCAGTATGCAGCAGTTTATGGAAAGAAAAAGCATATTATAGAAGGTATTGAATAAGGACAAGGAAGGAGAGCTTGGGAGTCTGGAAGTGGGAAATATGAGACAGAGGAACTGCAGGCAATTAAACAAAATGTGTACATGGAGACTAAAATAGACCTAGAGAGATGCTGCTATCCTTTTTGATGAAACAGATGCTTTCAGTAAATAAGGAGAATGGAACTGGGATCAGTATCCTTATTGATAATAGGAGAGAGATCAGAAACCAGATGCAGGGTTGAGATATGACAGATACAAAGGCTGAGAAAAAGATTGGTCATAGAGATGAATAGTAGAGTGATCAGTTCTGGCTCCTCTAAGCATTTGGGAAAAGCAGCTTGTGTTGAGCTCATGTACAGTTCCCCAAATTACTGGATATTTTACATTAATATCTCATGTCTTTGTTTTCCATTTATAAAAAGGAGATAGTAATATCTGCTCAGTTCATAGGAACACTGTAAAAATAAATGTATTAATGTTCATGAAGCACTTAGATGATGTAATGATGAGCACCATAAAAGGCTTTTGAGGAAATTAATTTTGTCCTCAGAGTAGGTTTTGAATAGTCTGAATTAATGAAGGCAGGAGGCTGTGCACTGAACAATAGAAAATAGAACACTGTTCAGAAGTGCACAGTAATTCTTCTGTGACCTGAAAGAGTCTAGTGTGTCTAATATAAAATAAAAAGGAAAAAAAGGAAAAAAAGAAAAAAAAAAACCAGAAAAAACCAGATTGTGTGACAATTCTATATTTCAAAACTCCAGCATTCAAGACAAAATTCAGACTGTATGGACAATAATGAATCCCTCATCCTGTAGCTTGGATGTTTGACCTTGCAACTCTAATAAAATTTACTTTAAGATTTAATGTGTAGCTAGACACACAGTATATAAATTTCTGACTTAATGCATTTTGTTTTAATTAGTGTGGTATGTATGTGGGTGGGCTCAGGATTTACATATTTATAGAATCCTGAGGACATTTTTACATGTTTCCATGCTTGATGAGATATAAGGCTGAAACCTAATTAAAAGGTTTGTTTGGGGGAATATTTTTTTAAGCTGTGTGTTTGCTTGTGTGTATTTGTATATGGAGACAGATTACAGTACATTTTATAGAAAGAATTTGCTTATATATATATACCATGTCCTATGAACACAACTTCTAACATGTGACATTTAAAACCGGAGTAGAAGAAACTATAAACTGCTAGATGCTGATGGCAGACATGAAAAAACTACCCAATCTCACAGGATTTAAGACTATAATGTTACAGAACTTGACACTATCATCATATGGGGATTATCTGCAAGGGCTTTTGATGTTATCATTATCAATGGTCAGTATTTTTTTTTGGAAATTATTTTGATTTTGTTTTCAAAATAATTACAAGAAATGACAAACAAATCAACAGTTATATTGCCATGTTCACAATTTTGAATGCAAAAGGCTATAAATAAAATACATAATTATTCAGTTGAGAATACAACTTCCATGTTGACCAAACTTCCCATCTTGGCAGCTTTAGGTGATTTAATTAAGAGTTCTACTGTGAACACTAGTGACAATGTCAAGAGGGACAAAAGACAAATTGGTCTTGCAATTGCACATTGTTGTGAAGTTTAGTCACTGAAGTACTAAATTTCATGAATGGAACTGATGGATGTTGGGACTAGTTTAAGTTTGGATTTACTCTTACATTCTTGTCTTCTCCCATTCCCAAAGTAAATGAAATTTTCTGTTACTGGTATCTCATGCTTCATATGGAAACAGATGTGTAAGCTGCTCTGTCCTTATAGAAAACTGAACAAAGGTGACCACTGAAGTTGGTGTCATATGTAGATAAACTTTAATTCTATCCCACTATCTTTTATTTTTGATTTTTCGTAATCTAAGTAAAGAATTTATCTGTATTCTTTTTCATTTCCTTTGCCAGGCTAACACAACTTTTCTAATTCTCATTTATCCATGTGTTTCACAACCTTCCAGATGTTTTCTTTGATGATCAATCTCCTTTATTCATTGTAGGTTTCTATTCATAATAACATAACACTAGTAACACTTCTTCAGTGTTATTAACTCAGACAGAATACTAATATACTTTTTCCTAGAAGTTTTCCTCCCTGGGTTCCAAAGTATCATCAAAAGTGGCTCCACTGCTTTTATAGAGTACAGTTCCTAAATCAGCTTAAATGCCCTGTCTACTTCTCTCTTCTTCCCTTCCAGTAGTGAGCTGCTCTTTCCTTTGTGTTATCAGAAGTACCTGTGCCCCTGAATTTATAAACAGAAGAATAACCAGTCAGACCACTTTACTTTTCAATGAGACCAGCAGCCTGATTTGTTTCTCAGAAAAGCCATAATACATCCGTGTGACGATGAAGGCGGGAGAAAAATGAGAGCAGGAATGTCATGGTAGCACTACAAATTCCATGCAAGAAATTTCAAGTAAAACTTTTCATTTGAAAGAATTTACAATTGTGGTCACCACTATGTGCCACACCTGGAAGGGTCTAAGTAGAGAGATGACACAGTAATTTCCAAAAGTCAGTCTGAGCTAGAAATTGTGAGGGAATTTACAAAGTATTATCTGGTCTTGGCACAAAATCCTCCTTCATCCTTTTAAAATTTCTCCTGTTTAGTAATGCTGCTGTTAATTACTGTCATCTATATTTAAATGCCAAGTCTAATGATTCATTAGCATGATAGATTATATTGTGAAGGATAGGTGAGATAGGTTATGGGCAGGTTAAACACCAGCCTCCCAGTCCTGCAGAGAAATGCACAATGCTAAAATGAGAAGTCAGTAGATGTACTATGCATCTCTAAATGATTGCTGTAATTACATTTCAAACTGTGTCTCTCTACATGACTGACTTCTATTAATTCTTCCAAGAACAAGAAATATAAAATGTATTGTGTGAAGTACATTTTCAGAATAAAAAGACTAAGCAGAACTTACACCTCAGAATACTTTTGGCTTCAAAACTTATGTAGCAATAAATGAACTTGACAAGATTATTAAATCTCATTTCTACTTAAATAGTTGGAAATCATAACTTTTTTGGTGTTTGATGGATATGAGGATCAATGAGACTGACGTTATCCCTATGTGCAATTCAAATGGAATGAGATAATAAATGTTACTCAATGGAGTACATCTAGAACTGATACCCCTTTCTGAAGCTAGTAATTTATCCTAGTAAGTATCAAATCTGCTCTGTATTGGTGTATAATCCCTAATCTGGGATCTGACCTCAACTTTTCACACTGCCTTCATTCTAGTGCTATCATGCAAATCAATAAATGTTAGTTTTAATTAAGAATAAAAGATTTGCTGTATTAGATCTTCCTGAGTTTTGTTTCTCAGTGTTGTCAAAATTTCCCTCTCAGGCTGAGGTGATGTATGATTTCACCACAGAAAATTCAAGTGGATGAAGTTTAGGAATGAGTGAGTTGTTTCTAAGGGCAAAGAGGAACCAACTTCTTTTGGGAGAAAAAGGAAAGTCTTATATCTTTGCCTTTCAGACAAAATTTTTGTCTATACTAACATAGTGAAAGGTATAAAGAAATAATCTCCTGGACTGGATTTTCATCACAGATAGTGTCACTGTGTTGGAAGAGTACCTGGGATTCTTTGGTGGGACCACAGCTTTCTCCAGGACAATTCTTGTCACAGTTTGGGTGTTAGCAGAATTGACTAGGGGGCGTTCTCAAAAGGTAATTTAGAATTACTCAGTGTCTTGGAAGGTAAGTCAATTTAGAATTAAGGATGTGGACCTTTACATATGAATTGCTCTCAGTGCTAGGGAATACTTACTTTACTAGCACAAAGAACCCCTTTTAGAAATGACTGGATACTGTTTTGAGACAACAAAGATGAGAAGATGAAAGAATTTTTCCGCTCTCCTCTTGTCTTTGTGAAAGAAAGCTCCTGCTTTTGTGGATAGGAAAGGATTGGGTTTCCTTTGCTCTTAAAGTGTTCTAATGGAGAGGCAAGGTCTTTAAATGCTGATGTAGCAATGGAAAAATGGAAATTGACTGCAATTTTCAGACAGCTTCAAAAGCAGAGCGGAAGGGACAGAAACATAGAGAAGTCTGTTAGAGCTGATCTCACGCTATTACAGACAGGCTGCTGTTGATAGGGTCAGGAGACCATTTCCAAAGGCATGTTGTGGAAGGGGAGCTCCAGGAAACAAGTTGCTTTTTTTTTGACAAAGCTTTCACTGGACACCACTTCTGAATACAGCTGAATTCCCAGAGGGTTTACTGTTTGGCAATACTCAATGATTTCTTTGGAAATTTGAACAACATAAAATTCATTGATTTTGCCATTCTTTCAGAAAGAGTGGGTGCTGTCTTCACCGTTTTAGATGACCCGCTTATTTTACTGATTTCACCATACTTGTTTTCAGACTTGGATTCTGAAATTGACATTGGAGGCAAGTTTTCATTGAAGATTCACCATAGCCACAACAGAGAACGAAGATATGTAATTTCCAACAGGAGAGCTTTGAGAAATGCCGCTTAAAATGAGATGCGATGAGTTCTGCTATTTTTTTATTCCTAAAGTTTATTATCCTAAGGTATTTATTCACTTTGAGAAGAAAGAATCAAGAAATGAATGACAGAAGGCTTAATTAAACCCATTATGTGTCTGTCATGATGACACTGGCAACAAATCCACACAGATTGTTTCAAATCTTGCTTCGGGAAGCCTTATGTTTAACAACAACAAAGAGTTTAAGCATGTGCTGAATTTTAAGGATGTACATCACCCCCCTAGCTTCAAAAGGATTATGAAGATACTTTAAGATGAAATGCCTTTTTAGACTAGAGCCAAGGTTCTTAGCATTTTGCGCCACTTATAGTTATATAAGCTGAATATTTCACTAAACAAAAAAGTATCACCACAGCTAAAATTCAAACAATTTCATTTTCCAGACTTCTACTTTGACTGAAAACATACTTTTTTCAACATCTTTGTATGAAAAAAATATATATTTCAGTTAATGAATTCCCTGAACCTCTTAAGAAAAGAAAGGGCTAGATTTGCAGAATTTTAAAGTAGATATGTGCAAGTGGTTTGAACATTTATGTAGGAAACTGGAAAGAACAGCTGAAACGGTAGGTAGAGTTTGACAAATTCACATTAATTTCAAATTCACTGAGTGATACTCTTAAATTAATACATTATTTATTAATAAAGTGCGAACAGTTATACACAAAATTTACTCTTTTTGGCATTTACATATGGTTTTCAGGTACCTTTAAAGCATATATTTTCTGAAGACAGCATATTGAGATAGTGAAGAAAACAATCCAAAAATATTCTAGTGCAAGTCAGTCTTGTAGGTGCAGCTATTCTTAACTGACATAGTAACATTCTTCACACAGCTATGATGCTTTCAGAGCAAAGCAGTCACACACTTAAAAGTTTATTACAGAATGATGAGGGGCATTTTTGAAACTGAAAGTATAACAGCCTGCATTTTCATTTCTTTTCTCACTTCAGTTTTCACCTTTCATTTATAGTACCTAAAACTGTTTAGATTGATATTATTTTGAAGTTAAATGCTGCTATTGTAATGCCATTTTGTAATTCTGCATCTTCTGGAATGAACACGAGAAACAAGGCCTTTTCTCAAGTCTAGAGGGTTTAAATAAATCAACTCTTAACAAATTAATGCTAGGAAATTATGATATATACCCAATAAGATGTCCAGGGAGCATGGTTTGCAGGAGAGAACCACAGGTGATTAAACTCATTTCTTAGCAGGTGAAATCAATTAAAAGGTTGACAAAAGTGTGCTGTGATAGAATGGGCAGTGTGCAGGCTGTTTCCTCAGGAAACTATTGAATTCTATGTCTGCAGCATGGGTGACTTCTTATTCTGTACATCATTGGTCAGTCATCGTTAATCATCCATTGGAAAAGGACATTTAAATTAAATCTAATCAATACCTTTCTCTGCAGATTAAAGGGAATAAAACAGATTTAGTAAAAGAAAAAAGGAAATGATGCAAAGAAGTCAGTGACAATTGGTTTAATAAAATTGCGGTGCGGAGTTCCATAAATGACAGGTGAGAACTTGTTTTCCCTTACCACTTTTGGGTTTTAGCCCAGGCTGTAAATATCACTGAGATGGTAGGCTTGTGAAAGGCTGAATAATCCACAGATAAAGGAAAGCAATTTTGTTTTGTGACCTAATGGAAAATAGAGATTGCACATGTGGCAAAGGTAAGCACAAAATACATCTGCTGTTGTAGCCAAAGTTATTAGGACACTGCTCCAAAGAGAAGCTGTGGAACCACATACAAGAATATGCAGTTGTTTTGCAGTAAGGCAGATAGACCTAGTCAAGCTGAAATATTTTCTCAATTATGCATCAAGTTTTGTTTTTGTTGAAAAAATATACTTCAAATTTCATTTACAGTATGTGATAGTTTTCTTTTATTTTTTTTTGGTTGCTTTCTAAAAATAGCATAAAGCAGCATGACCTTGGGTATGAGACATCATAGGAAGTGCAAAGAAGAAAAAAGAGAACTTTTATAGAGTTTAAATCTTCATAAGTATTTACTGTGGTAGTTTAAAGTTTCAAGCAGACCTTTAACTGCACATAACTGGTCTTCCAATTTTGCTCCATAAAAATAACCAGTGATAGAGTGGGCTATTCCAAGTATTATATCTCTAAACATATACAGAGCAATGTTCATTTTATATCTCTTTTTCTTTAAAATCCAAAGACTTGATGTAAGTATCTCAGAGTATTTCCTATTTTAACTGTGCACACATATGCAAATAATACAGTACATAAACATTTATATTTGCAATGCATCACCAGTGCTGAATTACATGATAACCATAGCAACGGGGCTTTTGACCATGGAACTGGGAGAGAACTAAGAGCTGGTATGATAAACATGCTCTCCTTTTTTGGGTTTCATGGTGTTTTTGCATAGGCACCTTAGAGTACACACTTTTTCTGTTATATGGTATCAAAGGCCTTGGTTAATGGTCCCTGCTCCATTTTGAGCTGCATGTAATTCCCCTTTTAATTAGAAGAACAGCTTTCAAGTCGCAAAGATGTAACTATTTTCCACAGAGGTACAACTAATTGTTTGAATTGCACTCAAATGATTACATGAACTTAATTTTTGGGGTTTTCTTTCCTGTGAAAGTGGTAAGTTTCTAAGATTTTGGGATCAACATTCATGGTTTTCAGCAACAAAAAGGAAAATGAAGGCCATTATGTGTAGCTCTGTATCTCATAGTCAGAAATGGCTTTGTTTTTCCTTGGCATTATAAATTATCCTGTGAGCCATTAGATCCCAGTAAAACTGTAGAGCACCAACTACTCTAATGACTTAAAGGTTATGACATTTCCTTAAAAAATCTATTCTGATACTTTTCTTTTTGTCTTACTGAAATCAATCAGACACCTGCAGGCCAGCCTTTAACAAGAAATACTTCCCCATTAAGGTGGTGAGGCACTGGAAGAGGTGGCCATTGGATCTGACTTAAAACAACTTTTCAGTGATACAAGCTTCTGGTATGTTAG
The DNA here is from genome assembly GCA_003286495.1 of Chlorodrepanis virens. NCBI lineage: Eukaryota > Metazoa > Chordata > Aves > Passeriformes > Fringillidae > Chlorodrepanis > Chlorodrepanis virens. The sequence continues at coordinate 78,034,282 of LTAT01000001.1, forward strand.
TATGAGCTTACAGTGTGGTGGCATCATGAAACTTGAATTAACTTAAAAAATATTAAAATCTGAGATGCTGCATAATGCAAATATTATTTCAACATGAGCACCAACTATTTAAGATCAGGGAATTGAAGGAGCATTAAAACAGGATTGGAAGAAAAAGTACCATGCCACATAGAAATCAAGCTACAAATACACATTGAACTTGAAATTGCTCTTGTGAACAAGTTTCTCACAAACTTCTAAAAGAGCTTCAATCAGTTATTACTCTAACATTTAAAAAATATTTTATATCCTTATAACAGCTTTTTCTCTCATGCAAGTCCTGCAGCATTTTTTACTACACCTCAGCACTTGCAAATAGCATTCTGCCATTAAATTTTCCTAAGAAACTTACCCAAGAATTTCCAAATACTTTAATGAGCAGAAATCACATTCCAGACAATAAAATTTAATAATTTTGATATATGCAAAGGTAGGTGTGTAAGATAATGCAAACTTAAAACTCAAATTAAAATAAACCCACTAAACCAAATCTCTTCCTTTTTTTTTTTTCTCACTTTATCTAAATTGATTTCATTGATTGATTTCATTCGAGCACATAATAATATGGGGCCCTGAATGAACTATTGGATGTGGATGGATCTACTGAAACTCATAGGTCTTCAGTTGGAGGTTAAATAGCCACCTCTTGGCTCTACTCTTAAGCTGGGAAGAGCAATCTGAGGTTCAGACAGTGGAACCATGTATTTTTACCATTGGTTGGGTTCTCTAACCAAGAGATTTGTTGTAGGATAATTTTCTCGTCTAAAAGATAAAATGCAGCTGAATTTTCTCGGAAGCTACCTTTAAGACTGATGTCCAGTAATACCATGATACTCTTGTGGTGCTTAGAGTTTTAAACATGCTGCCCTGGCATGAGCAAACTTTTACAAATGTCATTATTCTTCCCAGCTCAGAAGTAGGTGGATAGTCCCATGATCTCCTAACAAACACCTTGATGGAATATGCAGCAGATAAGAATTAAGCAATAAATTAAAGAGGTCTGACTTGACCAGGGAGGGGTGGATTAAGGGAAGATCAGACCTCACCACTGAGATCTTGGCAACACCAGGTGTGTTAGTAGACATGCAGATGGCGACTTCTCCTTAAACCCATTTATCCAGCTGTGGCTATATGAAGATCTGCCTCATATTTCATGGTATTGTCTTATTTTCAGTGGGATCTGAGAAACTAGGATGGAGTTCTTTTTGCACTCCTCTTCTTAAAAACCACTCATGGTAGGATTTATCAAGATAAAATATTAAAACTATGTTGTATTTCTTCCTGCAAAGTGCTGAGGGGAAGTTAGGGTTGAAGAGAAATCCTGGGCTTGTTTTTCTTGCTAGTATGTTTGAAGCAGAGCATGCTATTGATCAACCATAGTGTTTACTTGGAATCATGAACTATTGATAACTTCTGAAAAGTATATTGCAGTGAGTGATTACAAAAGCTAAGACATTTTTGGTTTCCATTAATGACTATAAAAACCCCTTAATTTTTATATTGTGTGAAAGTATATGTATATGTATATGTATGAAAGGATATGTATGCAAAAACAAGAACATAAACCATATATATTTACATACATATATACATAAAAAGGAGTAATTAAGGTGCATATCATTCAACAGATATATAGGCACTTTATCTCATTCTATTCCTAAGTTTACAGTTCTTTCTTTCCTGCTCAGTGTGGCAGAATGATAGATGTTTCAGGAAACAAGACATGAGTGAAATATCAGAGTATTCAACTATGCCATTAAAGTACAGCATTTGGGATCATGTTCTAGAGTTATTTTCCCTGATGATTCTATTTTAAAAGTAACAAGTCTACAGAAAATCTCTCTCTTATACTAAGTATTTTATTTCTTATTTTGAGATTCCAGCTCAACAATCTCAGTGTCACTTGTATAACATATTCAAATTAAAATTTAATGCCTTATCAAGCAATGTAAAGGTCTGATTTATCAATATTTTAAAAAATGTTACTCACATGCAAACTGAAGAACTGCCTCTCTGCTTAAAATACTGCCAAACATGTTGGTAGTTAAACATTGGTACTGTCCAGAATCTTTCATTTCACTGGGGTTGCTGATGATCAAACTTCCTTCTATTAAACTGAAGCGATAATCACTTTCAATGTCGATTTCAGTTCCATTTCGAAGCCATCTTAGGGGAAAAAAGCAAAAAAACCCACTCAAAAACTCCTTGAACATTTAATAGCCAAGTGAAGGTATCAAGCTTAGGACACAGAATCTGGCAGCTCCAGTTGTAATTACAGCTATTCAAAGATATCCTGTGCAGGAACACATTAATCTGGAAAAACTTGAAAGCAAAAACCACAAGCAAAACCTGATATTCAGCCTTTGAAGGAAAAGGATATTCTTTGTTTTGCCTATGCTGAATGAAAATAATGATCTCTTCTTTTTTTCTTCTTTTTCCCCCCAAAAAATGAATTTTCACAAAGGTTTAGGACTTGAAAACTGCATAGCAGATGCATCCTTTATGTCAAAAATGGAAATTTTACTGTGCTTATGATAACCAAAGTTTTAATTCATATTCTGTCATTAAAGCCTTAGGCCCAGCTGAGCTCACAGGTACTGCACTGCATACAAACAAGGAAAGATTTTTTCCATTCTTTCAGCATTGGATCTTCTCAGCCCAAGAAACAGAGACACCTAATTTAAATACAGAAGCAAGAAGGGCAAGACCTGTGAAGAGCAGGGAGGCAGATTGATGTACATAGGCTGTTATGCAATATAGCATTTTGGCAACAGACAAAGGTGAAATAATATCATCTGAACCAGGATACACAAAATTCAGACTGGAATTAACTGCTGGGTGGCCAAGCTACTAGGTACATGGGAACTAAGAACAAATAAACAGTCTGAACAAAGAATGCTGAGTTAGGGACGTATTTGGAAATGTAATAATAAGACTAAGCAGAATATTCAAGGATGGGAGTGAAGATAAGATGGAAAAAGCCAGGCTGTAGGAAACATTGAAAGTATCCCAAGTGACGTGAAGTTTTGAATTATTCCTGAATAAACATTTATTTTTATGAGGTTTCAGAAGAAACCTAAGAGTCATAATTTTTCAGTTGTGCAAGTGGTTTTATAGGTTATGTTTCCCACCTGTCCCAGATATTGTCTACCAAAAAGCCTCAGCCTCCTGTACATCTCAAAAGACTGAAGCAACAAACCCTGGAATAGTCCACTGGCTGCAAGAGAAAATATTTTGTGTGGTAGATTAATCGACTTCAGCAGTCTGGAATAACCTCTTATATGTGTTTGTTTGCAGTTTCTGAATAAAAGAAAAACATCCACATATGAAGGCTTTTAGATTTTCTTTTTTGTCAAAGTATAATTACATGAAATTGTAAGAAGAATGCAAAGAAGAGATAAGCAGTGTAAACAGATAGGGTACAATTATTATAATGCCCAGATATTTCTTTCATTACTCTTTTGCTGTCATTCTGCAGCTTCAAAGTTGGCTTGGGAAATTTCCAGGAACTTGCAAGCTTTGCCAGAGATCAGCAAAGACTGGAAGAACTTGGCAACATTTAGACTCCAGAGACAGCTTTAACAAAGCAAAATAATTATTAATTCACTCTATCTTGTTAACATTCATGGTGAATAGGGTACAGAGAGCAGAATTCAGCTGCAGTCGTGGTGAATATTTCTTAATCCAAGGGTCAGAATTGTCAGAATTTGAATGAGCGGTGAATCTCCTATTTATCCCTTCTTTTCACAATTGGGCTGTTGATTGCAGAGCACTTCTGCTTCGCTGAATGTTAGAAATGAAACAGCATTGAAAATTTATTTATATTTTAAAGGAGAACAGGGGAAGTTTGTTAGGATTAACTAAATTCTTAAATAGATAACAGACGTAGATGAGGTAAATAGGAAAGGAATTTTTAATCTGGACAAGTGATTAATTAGTTTATATTTTGAATGAAATCATAACAAAAGCTAATTTTTTATACATATATCCTTGTCTATATATGTGAAAAAGGCAAAAGTAATTGATCTTGAATAGAAATTTAGACAGGGAAAAAGAAAAAAAAAAATCTTTTTTTGCCATTTCCAAATGAGAACTGCCACAAAATTCAGTTAAACCAGCTTTTTTCCTTTAATTCCTTTCTCAGCTAAGTTCAATTAAAAAAATATGTTCTTTGCATTCTACCTCAAAATGGATCTTGATAGCAACCCGCCTTCATATCTTGGCGTCCACCCTGAGGGATTGTATTCCCCTCATTTAATCTATGCACATTACAGGAAAAGAAACACTGAATTAGGTGACTTTTTTCCTAGGTAACCTGACTGATCTAGAAGAACAGAACCCAAAATATAACACTTCCAAGGTCACAGATTGTTAGGAAATCTCAGACGCATTTTTTTCTTGAAGAAAACGGACAGATGACATTTCATATTACTATAATCTGGTTTAAGCAGACAAAAAATAATTTTAAAAAACTTTTTCAGTTGCAGTAAATGATACTGACAAAACAATTACTACCCAGCTTATGTTTGTCCTAAGTAAAAGAGTCCATGGAGTGTTTCACAATCAGTGAAAGCCGTGTAGTTAAGTGGCATCTCAGGGAATTCAACACCTGCTTGTAGCTCAGTAACTCTGCTGACCTGTGAGATCCCAAAGGAAGTTTGTGAATGCCTGTATTCATCGTCAAAGGGATTGCAGTTAACATCTTCATTGTACTGCCCCTGACTTGTGATGATTTGCAGAAATGCTAAACAAACAGAATCAGTTTATCTCAGGGAGTTATTCCCTAAAACTATGCATCAAAATACCTTAAAGACTGAAAGTCAATTAATTAAAACCTGTTATTTCAGGGTAGGGTTTGGACAAGGGGAAACAAAGTTTTTTGAAAGGAAGAACATCTGAAATGATGTGAACCTTCTCCATTCCATTAAAACAAAGTCATTTCCAAGAACAACAACAACAAAAAAAAAAATTTTAAACAGGTTATGAACACTGGGGCACAAATTACATAGACGAAAGAAATTATTTGTAAAAAGGCAGAGATAACTAAACATTGAATTTTTTGAGTGCTTCACGTGTTCTTTTAAAATGAGTTTAAATAAATGCATACTGTGTTTTGGTTTGGGCCAAAAATAATTCTTAGCAGCACATGCCTCAGAGCACATGTAAATAAAGGTCCCGTGCAGCTGGCCAGGGACTTTGGTAATGTGGTTAGCTAGTGGCATACTCAAATATCTCTTGTATATCTCTTGATCTTTTGAGGCTAAATGCCCTCTGCATTTATCCTGGAGGATAGAATCTTCCTCAGAGAGTAATTTTTACTTCTTTTCCCTCCCTAGTGTGCATTGCAAATGCTGTGCAGACAAGTGGCAGCAACAGAAGGAGAAGTTAAACTGTGCTGTTTGAGTTAGGCCTTGTGGGTTTAACCTCTCCTTCCATGAGCAACAGTCAGGAAAGTTTGATTATGAGGCTGCTGACACCAATTAATCTCTGGAGAACTGAAGAAATGGATATCAAAAAACCATAAAACAGCCCAGGTTGTAAGAGATGTTAAAAAATCATTTTCTCCAGTGTTATATGGAAAGTGAAGCCTAGAGGAGATAATCAAACATTTTGTTTGTTTGCATCTTGAAAGGCTTCAGTGATTACTGAGGAGAAGGAAACCTTCTTGCCTCTTGCCTTCTCCATGTAGTTCCCTGTGAAGAAAGAGTCTCTATCTTCCTTGTAGTCACCCTTTAGAACATGCTAAAAGTCTGTATTTTTTGATTGCATTCCACTGGGAAAATGCAAAAAACAGTTGGATGAAGAAAGAAAGGAGATGGCAAAAGTTCTCCGCAGACAAAATTTCTACAAGAGTAATGAGGTTTTCTGGGAGACTTGAATATAGGACTCTCCTCTTTTCAGGGTGAATTTGTGCCTTTTCCCCATAGTCATAGTCTATGTTTAATGGACTGACAACACTTTCACAATGTGTGGCACTAATACCCCTTTTTTTTTCCTCTTTTTTATTATCAAAAATCCCCAGTAGGTAACAGAATTTACACACAGAATGTCAGTAAAGAAGAATGCAAGATAGCTCTCATACCACATAGTGAGGAATTCATGATATTCTAGTTTGGAGAATTTCTGGGTAGTCATTCTCAATCCCATGTTACATGTTTTAGTCATGCCTGTGCTGTTGGGGTGGGGGTGGCTTGTTTAATGCATCAGATCCATTTAATGAGTCCTTATGTTGCAAAGAGGCAGATTGAGTGGTAGGAATGTCTAAGGATGGGACTGCTTCTGGATTTCTTCAAGTTATAGAAATGCAAGAGCTCTGATTCAAAGAGCTCTAAGGAAAACTCAACCAGGATTCTGAAGAAGCCACAAGCTAAATAAGGGTAAAAGGCAAAAGACAAAAGGCGGAATTGATGATTGCCACCTATGATAAAACACAATAAGAGTCCTTATGTTCCCTTTGTAATTGAAGAATGACTCTATGAGAAAAGATGAAGGGTGTGTGGGAAAAAATAACCAACCATATGTTCCCCCAGCCCTCTTACATCACTAGTAATTTACATAAAATATGAGTAGAGATGGATATAGCAAAGGGGTAAGGTGACTGCAACATACTGCTACCACCTGTAAGTGAACACCATCAATAAACTGCACTCTGAGGTTCACAGGGGTGTCATCACAGGCCTGAATAATGGATAACTGTGGCCTACAAGTCTGTATGGAAAAATAAGCAACAGGTGATGGCTGCAGAGGAATAAAATGGTAGGCTTGTGAGTGAAAAACCACCAGACTTGATGCAGCCATGGTATCTTGTAGTGCCAAGTCGCGTCATTTAATGTACATATACTTTGCTGCCTTCCCTATATGTTGGGATAGTATTTTGTAGCTTTATAGATGTTTAGAAATAAAAAAGAAACCCAAAGAATTAAACATTTTTTTGTCAGTTGTCGTGGACACAATTCAATAAACTGGACAAAAGGAGTGTCTCCACATGGATAGAAATGATGCAGAGAGTATATAATTTGAAACTTAAAATATGGCTTTGCCTTAATAACTGCCATTTCTGCTTATTGCTTATTCAGAATCACAAAAAGCATTCAATCAGGCAAACTACTAGTGTCAGAGAGCTGTTTCTTTTGTTTCCCACGAAAATACATTGATTCTCAGAGTAGGATTGCAGTGGGTAATATTCTGAAAGCCAAAAAAAAATAAAATTCTAAAACAGGTACCTGTATGTAGGAGTAGGATTTCCTCGTGCTTGACAATTCAGAGACACTTTCTTTTCCTCAGAATCAGTTGGAAAAATCATATCATCTGGCTCTTGTACAAACACCGGCCCATAATCAACACTTTCTGTTAAAAAAAGAAGTGTTACTTTTTAGGAAAGCTCAAAAAATGCAAATGTTTTATAGATTTTATAATGTGAGATTAAAGTATGCATAATTATATTTGTTTTCCAAAGGTTCATGTTCCATTACTTTGGATGTTGTATTAAAAAGCAACTATTAAAAGGAAAAAAAAAAAGACAAGAAATATAAAATATATTACTAAGTGAAGCATAAAACATATAGTATGATTTAAGTGTTTATTATGCCTAAGAATGGATTTCTCATCAGATATATTTTGGCCTGAAGTCTAGTGAGAAGCTCAAAAGACTTAAGAGGAATTAACTCTGCTTATAGAGAGCAAGGTAAACAAAAAATTTCCTACTGCTTGGAGCAGCTTATATCACAGAAAATTAATACACAAGTTTCCCCTTTATGTCAAGGAGTGCTAAGAAAAATCACTTGGAAAATTAATGGCAGCAAATGGTGTCTGTTATTAAATAATATATAGCTAAATCTGACATTTCATTTTCCTCCACTGTCTTGTCTAATTTTGGCATGTACCTTTATCTTGATAGGAATTTACATTTCTGAACTAAAAAAAGCTGTACAGACCCATAGAGCACGTCTGTGATTCCAGTTCATTCATATTATCAAGTGAGAAGTGTAAGCCTTCAGAAAAGTAAAAGGTCACAAGCAGACTATTCCTGTCATGTTGGTCTGAATGAATAAAATTCTCACTCTGCACCAGAAGCCTGTGGAATTTTAATAATTTTAGGCTTACTCCAGACTTGTGGATGATTTAATCACATGGTGCTCTTTGTCTTTAAAACACCAGCCTGTCTGCAGAGAGTGAGTGGCATTGTCCTGCTACTCGCAATGAAACATATGGGAGCAGGGTTTTCTCTGTTGGTTGTAGGGTTTCATATGTTCATGGGATAGATGCCCTCCAGTTCTTACCGAGGACAGCACACCACATTAAGCATTTCACAACATCCTGCTGTATTTGTCCTCCCAACAGCAGCTTGAGGTGAAAAAAGGTGTACCAGGAAACTTGGGGTTTGGTCACTCACCTGAAAATTATTTACTACATTGTTTTACCAACTCCACACAACTTCAACCACTTTATGGTTTCACAGTTTTGGGAACTTATCATATGAATGTAATACTTTGTCATACTAATAATAGCCTTTATCAAATTATCTGAGGCTAACAGCCTCCAAAAATCTGAGTAGACAGGAAAAGGTACATGGGGTTACAAGTCTTGGTACAGAAAAAAAAGACTTGGAGTCTGAAAAAGGATGAGAATTGTGGGAGATATAGATCATAGCACATTAGTTTTGAGATGCAAATTTCCATGTCTTGAAATTCTTCCATTTGGGATTTCTCAACTCTCTTATCATACAGTAAAAAGATGACATAAGACCACATTATGCTTTTCAAGCTTTCTTTTTAGTGACTACACACTTATTATACACTTCAGTTTTGTACTCAAATGCAGATTTTGAAAATACCTATGTTATCAGGTGTGTATGCTTCTGCTGGAATAGATTCAAATCAAATAGGAGCAGAAGCAATTAGTAGTGTCTCTTTTCCATAATTTTCCAGCTTATTAGCCCTACTTGTAGGACTGTGTAAAAGAGTATGGATTGCTGTTTTGCATATTTATATTAATATGTAGTTACATTGCTTTGCTTGGGTTTATTGGCAGAAATGTGTGTTCTGGAACAAATATCTGCATTATTTAGAAAAAAACCCAAAACCAACCCACAAACAAATCAATCACAATAAGTGACTTCTGATATGTACTGATATTATTGAAGACAAAATAACTCCAGTAATAAATTTTGAGAAGTACATCTTAAAATGCTATGGGGGAAATGGATTCAGACAGAAAAACTTATTTTAAGAAAGGAAAATGTTGGTACAATCATACTGTGTGGATTTTTTATAATTTGGTCACCTACTTCTTGCATTGCACAAAAGAAAATACTAATGAATGCAGGTGTAAATAAACGGAAGTGACATTGAGCTAGAGTTTAGAAAAACCAAAAATTAATTAAGGATAAAAAATCTAAATCATAGCTTTATATTTAAGTGTTATTTCATGCAGATTAGTAGGCATATGGATAGGGTGAATATTAATGAAGATTAATGATTTTATCTTCTCCCTAGGAGGCACTCTGGAGATAAAATATGATATCACGATCTAGGACTGCTGGAAAGAAAAGAAAAAGATGCAAGGCTAGGTGCAGGACCAGACCATGGCACACTCTTGTCCTCTCCCTAAGCCACTCAGACAGAGATTTCTGCAGCTTTCGACTCAGCCATCGACCTTAGGACAAGGAAACAGCTCCAGCCCCAGCCTGCAGCGCACCACGGTCCCACAGACAGCTGGAAACTCCCCCCAAGCCACAGAGAAGAGAGCAACCCAACCCCTCTGTGTGACATTGAAACAAAACTTTCTGATTCACGAACAATTGGCTGGCTCTTCTGCTTTGTGTGGTCTTTTTGGGGATCTATCCCTGACCTTATCCTTATTGCCCTCATTTTCTTAGTGTGTTTATGTATATATCTTTGTACATATGGATATATAAGCTCATGTATGGTTTCTGATGTCTTCAGGGATTCAAAGGCATCGGGGTTTTTGCACCCATGCTTTTTTTTCACCTACAGGTCACAGCTGTGACCCATGCTCTTCAACAGGGCAGTCCTTCATGAGTTTGCATGGCACGATTTGAGCTCCACGCCTATTTTTTCTTCCTAAATTATCAAGAACATAAAATTTAATAATTATTCAACATAAATACTAGCATACATATATTTTAATTTACTATTATCATTTCTCAAGGGAAATATTTCTGTTCCTCATAGAGGCTTTTACTAAATAAGACACATGTATCTTATCTTACTAAATAAGATACAGAAAAGTAGTTGCTTTGCTATCGTATATAAGAACAGTGATTCACCACAGAGTCTTGGGAATACAGGTGTGCACTGCAACCAGCAGCACAACAGCTAGTCTGTCATCCCCTTACCACTTTTAAGAATGGCAAGGATATGGAAAACATTCAAAATATAAAAAACATGCCTCTTTGAAATTCTTCAGAGCAGTGCTTAAATTTTGAGTGCCAGTGTTTTCCTTCCAGCACCTCTACGCATAAAATTTCTCAAACATGTGACTTCTTAGTACCAAGTATTTAAATCCTCATGGGGACACAAATTGGAATTAGTATCCTGCAAATCAGACAGTAGCAAAAGTGTGGTTTGTCTCCTTCTTATCTACAACATTCTTTCATACTTTCATTCTCACCCTCAGTTACTGATGAAGAAAAAAAATCAGATGTTCTTTAGTTCTTCTTTCTGAGCAATGCAGATATCATAACAAGAAACTGCAGATGAGAATAAAGTTTCCTGTACTTTAAATCTTGTAGTAATTGAAATAGTGTAATTCCTCAACAGCTGCTTTCTTGCCACCATTGTTGATAAAAATACAGGTCAATTATTACACTGAGAAAATGAATTAATTCCTGGAACCCTGGGAACACAGAAGTGGGCAGGAAAGAAATATGACCCTGTTCAAACTCCTGCATTGGAGCTGCAATGGCACTATATAACTTTAAGTGTCTGATAATTCTAAGTGCAGTACTTCTAAAGAGGAAAAGGAATGAAGTTATTATAAATGTTTTCCTAAATAAGTACCCTCCAAGATACATGACTGGCCTAATCAGTCTTGGAGCCATCCTCTCAGTCTGAGCTACTGGTGGGGAGAAACAGAAGACACGTTATGTGAGAGGATATGCTCAGGCAGCCTTTGTATATGGGGGAAGAAAGTATTCTTTCAGGTCTTCTCCCCTTCTTCAGCTCATGCCCCTTTAGGTGCACTTTTAACAGGACCAGGAAGAAAGTTTTCCTATTGCTCTATTTTCCACCCCCATGTTTCAAAGATTTCTTGAGCCCATGAAGAGATGGAAGAATTTTCTAAAGAAAAGCGATGCAAGGAATATGAAATTATAGAAATGAGGGATCACTTCCATAGTAACATACAGTTGATTGTAGTCTGCATACAGGGCCTATCCAGAAAAGTACCTACTTGACACAATGCAGACCAAACTACATCCCTATGACCTAGGTATTAATGTGTTCAGGACACACTAATAAGGTTGAAGAAATTGTTGTTGATAAGGATATACATGTTGCTGAAATCTACATATAAGAAGAAGTAATTAAAATTAAGCAAAGTTATTTCATTTCAGATTGGTCCTACAAATTGAAAGATTCTTTTTGGTATAGGTGGATCAAACTATGATGCTACTCTCTATCAACCTTGGTTTTGAATTTCTCTCTTTCCATTCTTGGTTTTGAGTTTATGCTTGTTGTATGAACTTCAGGTGTTGACTCTAAGGGATCATCAGATTACCTTTGTTATCATGGAACCAGACAGGAAACCTGTTCAGTATACTCAGAAATATTTTTGATGTATATTGACACTGATTTAAATGGAAACCTATTGCTTTCCCCAGGTAAAAGCTGGAAGCTATTTTGGTTTTTTGTTTAAACACTGAAAAACGTGCATTAACTTCAGTGGCAATATTTATTTTACAGGTAGGTCCTATGACATAACATTTCATCTTTTCACTCAAGAAATAAAAAATACTATTTATTT
>LTAT01000001.1:78046318-78063356 GCA_003286495.1 Chlorodrepanis virens
AAAAATACTATTTATTTTAATATCACTAGCATATGTCAAAATATTACGTATTTCAAAATTTCAATAAAATAGAAAAAAAGCCCGCAAATTCATCAAGGCAAAATATGTTTCAGTGATTAAATCTCTGTGTAAAATATTTTGAAATTAACAAAAGTTGCTGAAATTTACAATAATTACTTTGCATATATAGAAGCAGAGACATTTTATACATATATATATATATACACATATTCACATGCATATGCACTCATGTGCATTTGTAAAATATGCATTTCTAAAAAAAATTTTAATTTTTAAACTGTGAAACTGTGTTTCAGTCAACTTGAAAGCTGAGAAACTTTGAGACTGCTTTTGAGGTAAACTGAGGCTGATACACATGCCTCAAGGAAAAATATATTGATTCTAGTGTGCTGCATGGTGGAACATTGTACAGTACATGCATTATTAAGTTTATACCGCAAAGAAGATTAAATTATTTTCTCATATTTTCAGATTTACCTTTTCTGAGACAAGTTTATTTGCTTAATAAGCAAGACGATAGAAGATTTTACTGTTTCTTGAAAATGCTTTCTCTATTCTGAAACAAATAAATCTGTTCTAAGTTTAGCTTATAATATCTAAACTGCATGCCATATGAATCAATGTTGTAAAATATTTTTAGCAACAGAAAAAAAATTAGTAGTTTGTGTCTATTATTCAGACTGGTAAGTGCTGAATCTAGTAGATGGTGGGGAAACAGGAATTCTCATTTTACAAAAATTAGATTCAAATCTTGCATATCTTGGGGTTCATTGATTCAAACACTTGCAGTTGTGACAGACTCTGTTTTTCATTTTCTTGCAAAACGTGTCAAACCAAAGATGAAAGGACAAAGAGAGTCCTTATTCAAGGTTAAGTTCAATTATCTTTACTGCAGCAATTCCAAAAGTTTTTGGAACAGTAAGAAAATATAAGAGTTTGCAGTTTTATGATTCTTCAAGAGTATTTAATGAATAATTCATACTTTTTATTCATTTTTAGTCATGACTTTACACACTGATACATAGTTTGAAGAGAAGGACCACATTGCCTGAGCTGCATGTTTACGCTAAATAATTCCAGATAAAGTCAGCAGTGAGCTAAAGCACAGCTCTTTTAATTTAAGATATCAGGAAACACATGTTGAATTGAAAGTGCAAATGAAATAGCATCAAGTCAGCATAAAAGGATCTTTATTAAAAGCCATGTCAGGTGTTTGAACATGTCTGTCGGGAAATAATTTGAGAAGTCACTTGAGAACTGGTATAATTAAGCAGCTAGTAAAAATATTCTTGGGTGTTTTTTATGACAAACTTCACTCCTGAATTTATGCCATATATTAGACTTTTGAATTATGCAAATTCTACATTATAATAATCTAAAACATGTTTTGTCTCTTCCTAAAAATGACCTCTCACTTGAAGCAGTGGTGCCTTATTACCACAGGATGCTGTAACATTTCCTCATTTAGGAAGCCTTGGCTGGTAAACATGACTACTAAACTCTATCTTCATAGAGGATACTAGAATATCCTTACTTCAAGACCTGTAAAAAAAATAAAATGAAATAAAATAAAAAAAGAACCAAAAATATACCTTTAGACTAAATAAAAAGCAAGAAACTTAGAAAGGATAAGGATAACTAGAATATCCTTACTTCAAGACCTGTAAAAATAAAATAAAATAAAAAAAAGAACCAAAAATATATCTTTAGACTAAATAAAAAGCAAGAAACTCAGAAATACAAGTGTAATGATAGATAATTGAAATAGTTACTTCTTCTCATAATATTCTGTAGAAAATTCTCAGTTTCTAAATATCAAAGATATTTATTCAGGGATCAAGATATTAACAGAACTGAGAGAGGTTTAGAAAATAAGTTACATTCAGCTGCCATGACAGATGTGTTCAAGTCCTCTTAGATGATGCAGATTATCCTACTTGGTCATGTGCTGATCTAGTCTAAATACTGTCTCATACCTAAGCTTGTGCTATGCAGGCACTTCAGTTAATCAAGGGCTTTTAAAACACCATCAAGTGTTTTAAAATCACCCTCAGATTTACCTATTTGTACAAGCGTCTACACAGCTGGATACACCAAGATCTGTAAGTGAAATGTCTCCCAAGGCTATTTTATGCAGTCTTTAGAAGAATGTTTTCCTCTCTTCTTGGTCAAATACTCTGTTCATTAGGCCTTATGAGGAACGGCCCTTTCGCAATTTTGTCTACAGTCAGTGGTTTTTCACTTGCTCCTGAGAAACTGATGAATCTCAACTGCTGAGCTGCAGTGTGGCCCCAGTGTTTTGAGGAGAGTCATGATTGCTGACCTAAATCATAGATCATATCTGTGGTACAGTGATCATCCCTGAGCTATGATCTCACTGTGCTTTTGGGATATGTCCAGGATTTCTAGTTCTATCTTGCACTATATCATTCAAATAATCTGTATTTTTTTGCTTTCTCCTTCAGTTTTTAGACATTCATGCTGTAAAAGATCAGGATAATAGACTATAGTTCTAATAATGGACATTAATTTTAACCTGCTCTTAAATGGTTGTCAGGGAGGAGTTTCCAGTGTCTGGTGAATGGGGAAAAACTGTGTTTACTCTAGTTGCTGCCTAAAAGAATATTACAGTGGAAGGACAAATGTAGAAACATGCCCCTATCCCAGAAATGGTATCAAACAGAATTTAGCTGCTGACAGGATCAAATTGTTTCTTTTCTAGATCAAACTTTACTCAGAGAACACATTTATGCTTGTATATGGTTGTATATATGGGAACATATTTATGGTTGTATATAAACCATTTTCTTACACAAACCACATGCATATACCATTAATTTTCAATAAATGCAAGACATTTTCTGGGGAAAAAAAATAAGACTTTGCAGAGTCAAAAAGTAACCTGTTGTCACACTCATGAGATTGTGTGAATTTCATTGAACTGCACACTATAAATCACAATTCTTTCCTGTTTTACATCCTTAGATCTAAATGAGGAATATACTTATAATATGCTTATGTATCCTCTAGTCTTTCCCTCCCTCCCCACCTCCTTCTCCTTTTTTTCTTTCTTTCTTTCTTTCTTTCTGGCTTTCTATCTTTTTTGACTGCAATTCAGGTAATCGTTGTCGCTGAAGAAATAGTATTAGAAATGTGGCTCCTTAAAATGTAACCAAACATGGGAAAATATCTATTGCTCCTATGAATTATTGCATTTAGAGGTGAATGACACATCACACCAGAAACTATCCAAGCATGCACGTAAGTACATGCATGACACAGAGGACTACACAGAAGAGATGATTTAGAGAAAAAGTAGTTTTACAAGACTTACACTTCATGTTTAATTTATATTACTGGCATTCATGATAAAATAAAAAATATTCCAAGGAGAAAAAAAGTGGCTTAGATTTTACTACTAGATGAAATTGTGCTGGAATGGAATTTCAAATCACTGGTTTGCTATTTTCATGTAGCAACGCCTGCATAAAACAATTCTGCATAGGAATCTTTAACAAAGGATATTTTAATTGGTGACTTTAAGGCTGTTCTGAATAACCTAAAGGAAAGCAGCTTTTTCCACCTTGTGACATTTAACAAAATTCAAAACTGTGTCTGAGAAATACTGAAGTAAGCTGACAAAAATACACTGATTTCGAAAAATGTTTCCAAGTTTTAGAGGGGGAGGCTACACTTACCATCGTGTTTGAAGGTCTCTGAGAAGTGGTAGAGGTTTGTTGGGGAGTGATAATGTTGTGTGGCTCCCCTCCAGCCTGGTGAAGATACACTTCCTAATGAAGGACTGCTTAATCGTGGTCTGTTCTTTGAATTAAATGAGGCTAAAGATGAACTACCAGATTTGATTCTTAGGATAGCAGCATATGATGTGGGGAGACCAGGAACAGCTTCTGAATAATCTGGAAAAAAATTCAAAAATACCAAGATGTGAACACTGAATAGAGACTAAGTCTGTCACTTTGCAAAGAATGTTTAGTTAAGCAGTAGAAAAGCAAAAAAAAAATTTATCTATAAAAGGAGTGACAGCAACATACCAAGCTTGATGAGAGACTCAGCTTCTGGAAAGAATTGGGTAGCAGCATGGAGCTCTAAGAAAATTTCCTTGCAGCTTCACCATAACATAGAAATCAGGTATTCACTAAATTTCTTACTTTTGGAAACATGAGTTTTCAATGTTTTAAATTCTATTTCTATGACCCTATATTTCTATCTCATGGTGGAAAAGTGTCTGCCAGGCCACCATCTTTCCTTCACAGCCTTCCTTCCCTTTGTATGTGCAATGTAGAAACACTGACTGAAAGTAAATTGCTTCTCAATTCAACACTAATCTGCAAATCAAGCAGGCTAGCTAAATGGGCCAAGAGTACATATATGTACAAATGCTTTTCCCAAAAACATACATATGCTAAAGTCACCTCCTCTGCTGACTCTTCAAGTTCCCTTTTTTGCCTTTTCTGACTCTATTTACGATTTCAGTGTTTGCAAATAAGTAGAGTGCTCAAGTTTTTGGTGTCTTTATAATGTCAAATATAAAGAAAATAAATTACGTTACAATAGATTAAAAACTATAACTCAGGACCTGCAGGAACAAAGCAAGCAGAAGTATTGAAATCAGTTGTCCTGAAAATGCAACAATATTAAGAAGGTTAGAAGAGCATTCAAAAATATATTCAGAGATGAGCAAAGGGATGCAGACTACATATCCTGTGCCTATGAAAGAACAGATCTTTTGGAGGACAATTGGAAGTGTAAAAGAAGAAAAAATGATCACTGTTCTGTCATCTCTGCTGGTGATAAATATTTAAAAAGGGACATCCTTTTCACATTGGCATAGTATATAACATTTGTCATTTTTAGGCTGTGACTCTCCTTTTTGTTTGTGTATGTAACACAAAGAAACACTCTAGTAAATAGGATTCAACAACACTTAAATAGTCCTGACAACTTCTTTTTGCTGAAATATTTTGTGTGGTCAAATTCGTGAAATGAAGTTGTTCTGTGCAGCCTCATCAAGTTAAGAAGACAGCAGTTCTTCTTCTGCTTAAAAATAAAAAATGATTCTATAATTCTTTATTATCTATCAGAGTGGAGATCACTACTTCTGCAGTGGTAGTCTCAGGGTTTGAAAGACGAAAAGAATCTACAAGATCTCAGATGGTATGAATGCAAAGTACCATGGGAAGAAAGAGAAGGAAAGGATACAAAAGTCACTCAACATGGTGAAAAGGTCCTGCAGTAATGATAGTATTATGTAATCTGTTTTCTGACCTTCTGTGGTATAATTGCTTCGTTTGGCTGGGATTAATGATCAATGTGAAATTTCACCCTGACTCCAGTTGCTCTGTCATGCTCACTGGGATGCTGTATCTGAGTAAAGTTTCTCTTGTAAAACATAACTGAAAATGGTCAATAAATTATACATAAGGAAATACTTCTTGTTTTGTTTACTCAAAGTCTGTAGCCTGTGATCATTACTGACAACTACAGCAGAAAACACACTCACCTGAAAAAAAGCCTACTTCCTAATTTGAGCATTCACCTTCAGAGATTTAGACTTCTGAACTGCCTAGTTACAGTGCCTTAATTAGAATATATTTTTATTGGAGTACTATTTACAGTAAAATTATTCCTTTAATTTGGTTTGGATTAGACTTCTGAGATTTGGGAGAATAAATTTATATATTCCATTATTTAAGTACATAGTAGTTAAACTGCTGGAGAATATAGATATTACTCTCTAATGTGCTTTTTTATTTTACCAGTCCACCCTAAAAATCCTTGAGAAATTTCATCAAAACTACTATGGGTAGGTCTTAAAATGCAGCTGTACTTGATCTTCACTATGAAATTATGTTTTCCCTAGTCTCATTCTGAGAAATAAATTAAGCATTTGGGATGAAAAATCCAAAAGTCCCTTCAGTTGCCAGACACAGATAAGGAAGATATAGGCCCAAATGGTAAGGATATAAAGCAACTAGAAACCAGCCACAATAAAATCAGTGATTTGGGTTAGCCTTCATATTTCTTTGAACTAGAACGATCAGATTTATAGTAATTTTAACAATGGTATGACACTTTTGAGATAGACTATTTCTATTTCATTTTCTTAATGGATTTCCAACAGCAAATTGATATAATTTTGGTAATTTTTTAATGAAACTGTATCAATTCAAGAAATTATTCACGCATCTCTTATTATTTCCAGCACACGCTGCTCTTCAGCCAAATTGATCAGAAGCAAGACAACAAGGAAAACAACAGTGCCACAGGTAATAGAGAGCCTGTCTTCCACTGATTACTGAGGGGGTTTTTTGGTCTTAGAAAAAACCAAAAATATGAATTCCAAAATAATGTGAAAGAATCTTATTCCTGTAGTTTGTAATATCTATGTCAGGTTAAATTCAACTTTATTTCATGTATGCTGTTGTGGTAGAACAAAGCTAACTCTGAGGGAAAGGGGATCACAAGACAGCAAATGTTTACACAAGTTCCTTGGGTACAGTCCATAGGTGCAAATATCAACCACAAATACTACCCTGTTATATTTTATAGTTTGTTTTTAAAGGCATAGCATAGCTCAGTAAAGCTCAAATAATGGTGCACAGTAATTTGAACAAAATGCATTTTTTCTTTAAACAGAGAAAAGTGACAAGGAAAATTCATGGAATCAACCCCAAAATTTCTTTGAAAATGAAAGAATGTAATGTTTGAACTTTTTAGAGAGTAAAGGATTCTGACTTTTGGTGTGATGTTTTGTTTTCCTTTATTCCTTTTTTTCTATAAGTGACTCCTGGTCAGTTACTAACTCATTGACATTTCTCAACTATCTAATTAAAATGTAGACTGTCTTATAATACTTGCAAATGTGACCTTCATTTGTGTATTTTTGCGAGCTAGCATGTTTAATCAAATGTCACTAAGAATGATAACCCATTTTTTTCATTGTAGCTTTTAATTACATTGTTTCAGTGGAAGTTTTCAGTCTTCTAAGCTTATGGAAATATGTGCATTCATTCTGCACAGTGGATTGTATCAGTGCTGCTCCTCAAGTTTTTAAACAGACATATACTTTCTGCTGCTGGTCTGTGCATGTACATTGATTTCCTCTTAGACTGCTCAATGACATGTAGCTTGACAATAACTTGGGAGAAAGATGCAAAAATAGCAGAAATCTGTTGTTGATAAGGTGTCCATCCAGGTCATCTCCTATGAGAACTAGGATCACTACTAAAAAAGAGCAAATAAATAATTTTTTTCTGATGAAATTGTAATAACTATTACAAAAAAGAACCCAAAGCAGACCCAGCAAAACACCAAAACCAAACAGTAGCATACACAAAAAAAACTTCAACTAAAAGCTAAGAAACCAAACACACACACACAAAAATCCACCAGAACTAAGTGGAAGCCAAGAGATTTCTCAAGAACTTGTTAGTTCATCTGATCCTCATCTGTGTATTTCCCACTGTGGTAGTTTAGTTTATCTGAGAGAGATTTTATTCCAAAGTTGCTACTCTATCCCACTTATCACTGAAAGTAATAGACAATGCAATATCATTGCATTGTCTATTGACATTGTCTATTGACATTGGATTGTCAAAATCATCAAAATCAAACAAACCATGAGATGGAAACCTTCAATGGAGACCTCATTTTAAATATTTGGATTCTGGATGTCAGCATGTAAGGTAATGAGGCTACACTCACTTTACAGGCAGTAAAAAGGAAGAGGAAAATGACATGTGATATGATAGGCAGTCTCAATAAATAACTACTTCTTGCCCCAGAATGTAAAGGAAAGTAAAATGAATAGCTAAGAAGAGAAATTTTCAATTTTTCAGGTCTCAGTTGTCTTAGTCATAGAATTATAGACTCATAAATGTTGGAAAAGACCTCCAAGACTACCAAGTCCAACGTTTGACCTATCCCAGAACAACAGACCATAGCACTACGTCCTGTATCTAGTCATTTCTTGGCACCTCCAGACACAGCAATTCCACCACCTCCCTGGGCAAAGCACGCCAATGCTTAAGCACCTTCCCAGCAAAGAAATTCTTTGTGATGCACAATGTGAACACTCTCTGATGCAGCTTGTGGTTACGTCCTCTTGTCCTGTCACTAGTTGCCTGGGAGAAGTGGCTGACCCTGATTTTGTTGCAACGTCCTTTCAGGTAGTTGTAGAGAGTGACAAGGTACACCCAGAGCCTCCTTCTCTCTAGTTCTCTCATCGTAAATAAATCAAGCTTAATTTGTGTCTTTTCTGCTCAAAATATTTGGTTCTTCTGCAAAGGAGTGAAAAATCAAGAAATTTGAATTGTTTTCCAAAGAAGCAGTGGGGGATGACTTAGAAGCGGGAAGTTCTCAAGGAAAATATTTTGGTGGTCCTTATCAGCCCTTTTATCCACAGATATGATAGCATGAGAAAGGGAGAAAAGTTACGTATGCAAGGTGGTCTTTCTTTGGGGAAAAATATATTTTTTGCCATCTCTTTGGCAAAAATAAGGAAATTTTCAATCCAAAAAGTGTTCTGTTGAGCTTTTCAGTTGTCCGCTATTTAAGGAAGATGCATGATAATTTTGCTTGAAAATCTGCAATAGCTTCTCACTTTATAGAATTTGTTTTTTTCTTAGAAATCTGGTCATACAAGGCATCAAATTAAAGAACATAGAACATAGACAAACATGGGAAAAATAATTAGGGATGTATTTTATTTTCCTTTAAAATAACAAAGAGGAAGTGATTTGAAGACTTAAAACATTGACTCAGAGATGGTAAAGAATATTTCCCGTGGCTATTAGCAATTGAATCAACATCGTTGGAATATTATACTGTTAGAGCTAATTTAAATGTCATGAATTTTTATGAGGAATTATTTTGAATAATATAAAGATGCTTTTGTAGAGTTAGTCATTGCTTCCTTTCCTACTCAAAAAATAATCTATTTTTCATCTTACTTCCACTTCATACTCATAATTCAGCAAATAGATTACTCAATATATGCCCAATTATTCCCACTTTGCATCCAACATATGACAAATACCAGAGCCAAAAAAATGTACTTTAATACTGAACACCTTCTGCTGAACACTTCTTCTGCTAGAGAATGCTTCTGACTGCAGAAGTACAAATAATAAAAATAATAATATATTCCAATTATGGAAAAACATTTGTCAAAAGTAAACAAATGTTTTGAACTGAGAAAAAGGCTTTGAGTTTATTGTCATATATTTTCTATTGAAACACTTAATTTTGTCTCGTTTAAAGCATGCTAATGTAATATACTGAAGAAAATGAGCTAGGGTGTGTTTCTGCCATAACATAGGCTTCAAACACACCTTTTTTTGAAATTCACTGAAGTCATCTAATGAAAAGTGCTTTTTAGAGGTAAAAAATTTTGAAGACTCTTCTAATGGTATTAATGAAAAAAAATTACTCCAAAGAATAGCAACAAACCCTTATTTATTTATTCCATCTAGTTCAACATTTATTACTTCTGGTTTTTGCATTCTTAAAGACCACAGGTGTGTCTGACACTTTACCACCACGTGGATTGTTTCGGTCTGTCTAACAAAAAGGAGTTTTAGGCCAGTTTTTCCTGACAAATAAGACTTTAAGTAAACAGTGAAGATAGCTGAGGGGATCCAAGAAATACAATGTAAGAACTAGCTTATTTTAAATACCTTGTGATCTTTGACCTGAAAGAGGTGTGATTTGTTGACATGTATGAACATGTGCTCTAAGACACCTGT
Source organism: Chlorodrepanis virens (assembly GCA_003286495.1). NCBI lineage: Eukaryota > Metazoa > Chordata > Aves > Passeriformes > Fringillidae > Chlorodrepanis > Chlorodrepanis virens. The sequence continues at coordinate 78,056,107 of LTAT01000001.1, forward strand.
GTAGGTTTGGTTTGTCAATTTTAAGATATACTTCACCATAGTACTTCTTCAGGTGCTTTCCATCTGATATTTTTTGAGCCCAAACATGATACATATTCTCTAGCAGGGAAACACTGAGCATTACTAATGTGAGATCCATAGAGTAGCCTACACTGCATGCTTTTAATTGAAATCTTAACTTATTTTCCCCATGGCTGGTGATCATCAGAGTGAGCTGTCAATTCTGAATGTGAAGGGAGAACGTAGTACTAAAGGTCAACTATTTCAGAACAAATCAATTAAACTAATTAGATGGAGAGAAATCCTTATTTATATCTCTTCCTTCCTGCAATGATATGCATATCAATGTTAGGGGGAAAAATAATAGATCAATCCACAGCAAAGAAGAAATTTGTAATTTACTATTTTAATATGAAATGTAAATATAAAATTACTTGGCTGATTTATTAATACCATATTCAAGCAGTTAAAATTCTAATAATCAATTAAGCAATCAATCAATTAGCAAACATAATGTAAATTTTTCTGTTTCCTGTTATACACATCCTTACATATTATCCCAATTTGGTGTGTTTGTATGTCCATCAGAAACACAATCTTTCATCCCTTTCAAAAAAATCTATCTCCAGGTTAAAAACCTTTTTGTTTTTTTTAGGCAGATAATATATTCTTCCCCACCCTTGGCTCCTCCTGTAGTTCTTTGTGGTTTGCTTTAATGTTTGCTAAATATTTTACAGTGCACTCTTTACCCTGGCTTGCATCTTTGAGACCTTTTTGTGGCTTAGTCTTCCCTTAGGAATCCTGTGAATTAATCACTGGATGTACTGTCAGTGTAAACAACTATTGTAGCAATTAAACAACTCCTATACACATAGAGTGAAATTCATTCTCGTGCTCAGGACAAAGTGTCTTGCAAAACATATCTTAAGTATTTTTAAATACTTAAAGTGGCACCCAGAACTACAGATTGTTAAGGAGGCAGTATTTTATGCCACTTCTGAACTGTTTTTAAAAATAATAAAGAAAATAAAAACTTTAAAAATCTCCACCCTGTTTTGATGGACATTGTTCCACTGTCCTCCTGCCTGGAGGCAGCAGTGCCATGCAAATGTCCATGCCAAAACACGTCTCGTCTTCTTATCTGAGATGTACCGATAAAGATGAAAGACATAAAACCCTTCAAAACACCAAAACCTCCAGGATTTGCAATGAAATAGAATGCACTGTGCAGGCATTTGTGTTCTCATAGGGTAAATCTGTAACACAGTCACATCTGCATGCTACGAACATCCCACAGTCTCTCCATGTGATTCTTCTTCTTTATTCCTATGGTTGGTTTTAACTACAGGACCTGGTGCCTGCTTGTGTGCATTTCCAACTGCAAGCCTGTTCTGGTGGTGACCCTGGCCCCCTCAGTGAAGGGTTTGCAAATTCAAAGGAAAGCCATCAAAGGATGCAGGCACTGAGACAGACTAGCAGCTCCTTGAAGGACACAGACTTGAGCTGTTCCTACAGTCCTTTACAATGAGAAAAAGAGAGTCTGTACAAGGGATCTCTAACAAAGAGTGAATTATTTCAAGACAGTAATAGAAGCTCTAATATAATTTCCAAACGAAACTCTTTTGTCACACAGAAAAAGAGATAAGTGTGGTTTAATAATTAGCTAGCTGGTGGTTTCCTAAAGTTTAGAAATGTTGACTTTAATTTTCAAGTTCAGCAACAGGTTTTAGGGATGTGAGGCTACTTGGAATAATATTGCTTTTTCAATAACTTTTAGAAAATTGAAGGATCTATTTTAGAGGTGTCAAATTATGTCAGTAGAGGTGTCATATATGTTTATGGTAATTTGCAATTATTGTTCTTATATTTACATATTATAGAAAGCTTAGCCTATTTGAGCAAACTGGACAAGGTATTACATAAATTTCCAGTTGCTAAGAATAATGCTTAACACACAAGAGGGAAATTATTATGTTTTACGTGTTAAAAGTAGGCAGATTATAACTATTTTACTTATTATACATACAAGTTAAAGATCTCAGCATTACAGGGAAACCTCACAATTTTATTCTACAGGGTGTTTGAGGGAGAATGGAGGTCTGAATTCTCAAATGAAGTGCCACATTCTAAATGATATGACAATATCATAATGCAGCTCAAGGAAATACCCTGTAACATCATTCCATCCAGCAGTGGGCAGCCACACACCTCTTTATAGACTAGTCAATAACTTGTTACAGCTCCAAAGAAATTATCAAGAGTTCTTTGCCTCATGTTTCAATAAAGTCATCCTGAGGAATTACAATTAGGAATTAAAAAGAAGAAATACATGATAAGATATTTATGAAATTGGATCAAAAGCATGTTTTCTTATTACTGACAGCAACAAAAGGTCTGAAAATAAAATTAACCTGGCAAACAAAAGCATTATAAATTTTCATGCAAAATTCTAGTAAAATCTAAAAATGTGTTAGAAAATCTCTGTGAAAAACAAATAATCTGTAAGCATTGACACTGTAGCAGATGCAATTTTACTGCAGTTGGGCCAGCACTGAAGTAGCATGACAGACACACTTGGCCTTTATATGTACATCAAATGACTAAGCAATGAAAACACAAAATACAGCAGAAAAAAATCAGCACAGTTGATTTTAGAAGTTAAGACAGAGGACTTTTCTAAAGCAATCAGAATTACATTTCAAAGTAGCATTATTTGGTCAAGGGCTTACATGAGTACACATGGGAAACAGTAAGGAAAGACTTGTCATGTCCTGAATTGTTTTGGATTTATAACTGATTTCCATTTCAAAAGTAGTTTCAAATATATAAACATGGAATATAGCTGGAATTTTTAAATAAAAAAAAATTGAAATCAATCAAGTTTGACTAAAATGTAGATATCTTTCAAAGAGAATTTATAATAGTTCTTTCCACTGCAACCTAATTTACTGCTGTCATATAAGTAAATTTTTAAGTATGAATAAGACTGAACAGAAAGATTTATTCTAAATCATCTATTTGTTATATGGAACTTTACTGTAAACACAGTTAGTGTGCCTGTTTTGAAGCCTGAGGTTATAGCTTTCATTTCAAAATCCTCTCCATAAAGAAAAGACAGTGAATCAGTAAGCCTTGTCATTTCAAGGGAATTTGCATTCTGAGGGTTATATGTTCCCATCTATGGTTTTGCATACCTAAATGACAATGAATTTCAATCATCATAGAGAAAAATCTCTTCTTACCTGAAATTTCTCTTTCTTTGAAATAATTAAGTTTAGAGAACTGTTATTCTGAGAGGTTTCAGCTAGTGCAGCCCAGTCAGACAAGACCCATCAGTCACAAGTAGGGAGGGCATATTTTGGGACACATTTACAGGCACTTGATTTCTAGAGCCAAAGTATTTCTACCCAGTTTTGATGCAAAGCAGCTTGAGGGGAGAAAGGTAGAATAACTTCTTATGAAGCATAGGGGAAATTCAACTGTGCAATAACACAATAAAATCTTTCTTAGCGTAGTTCCAATCTCTATTTATCTCTAAAGCAGGTCGAATTCGTGGACCTAATTACTCAAGAAAGTCAACTTCATGTAACTCTCTTTTATTTGTTTTCAGACTGCAGTCCACAGATCTGTGACAATAGAACCTCCCCCACGGGGAACACATGGGTCACCTATGGCATAATTCTGACGCTTTGGTCTCCTAATTTTAGCAAGAAAAACCTGTATTTCTAGTATGTGCTTCTTACATGTGGCTAATTTAGAATTTGTGTTTTCTGCTAAGCAGACAGAGATTTCTGTTTTGGGACCTTTGAACATTTACACAGGCCATAGGTAAATTTCAGAATTGTCACCATCGCCCTGTGTATTCAGATTTCAAAATTTTGCAAACTCCCTTTGAAAAATTCTTCACTCAAAGGTCAAGCAATGTTTTAAATTACTAAGTTGGATTGCATCAGACATACCAACAGTTCCTAGAAATACTTTTAAAATTTTATTCTTGTGTGAAAAAGGTTTGCATTTTTGACAGTTACTGTTTTTATATTTCATTCTTAAACTCTATTTGAGCTGCTGGCCCTCTTGTCCTAGAGGAAAATATCATAAAGGCACATCTGGAAAGATTCAAATATATTTTTTTCCTCATGTCTTTTTAATTAATTTTACATCCCTTGTGTATAATTGGGTAAAACTAGGTCCGAAGTATTATCTCCCTAGGCCTTCCATGAGGACAAAAAAATAAAAATTTGATATTTTATTATTCATTTGTTTACATTTTTGTAATTTCCCCCGGAGGGAGGGAACTTAAGCAGAGATATTTTAGAGCATGCAACTGGCTCTCTCATTTTCCCAGGCCTGAAACTTTTTGCTTCCTTTCTTACATTTTAACACCTTTGAGAGGCTCTCTCAAAGAGAGCAAAAGCTCTTATCCCTGCTGCTGTATGGGATCTGTGTGGGTCAGATATTTCTATGCCTGTACTTTTTCGCTGTCAACACAGAATGCAAATTGAATTTCTGAAAGCCTTGGTAAGTGGCAGCAGGGAAGGACTGTTTCTTTCAATTGTCATTTAAGAACAACTGATGCTGGAGCTCTCCATCCTCCATTCTTTGTCTTCTGTAAGGGAGCTTCTGGGATGCAGAAAGTTAGTGGGAATAAACTTTGTGGTCTGATCCTGTGGGCAGCAGAATCAAAGAGGTTCATTCATTTCTTGTGCTGTTTAACAAGATTTCCATTTATCCAACTGTTTCAATCTCCATTATTTCTTCAAAGGAAGAAACGAGGAGGCCCTATGAAACTGAAAATTCTTATTCACTCTGCCTAAGCTCAGAGACTTGAAAATACAACTTTTTAAAATGGGAGAGTGTCTTATGTTTATGCTCATTATTAGCCAGTGGAACCACATATGAAGGCAAATCTCTGCAGGATTTTAAACTTCAATATTACTTTCATTTTTTTATCCTTTCACATTCCCCATAGATGACTGACACCAAACAGCATTGGAACCAAGAAAAGAAAGAGAATAAATAAATACAGGAGGGAAACTGTCAAATTTTAGGTTATGGAAGATACATAGACTTAAGAAGAAAATGAAAGTGGCTCAGTTGTGTCTCTCCCTTCTGCAATTCACAAAAATCACTTTATTCCTGCCAACGGAGTAGAGCAGAAGGGAATATTGAACACATGAAGAGAATCAGAAAAATCAGATATAGTGAAAACAGAGAAGTAAAAAGAATCACAGTATATTGATGATGGTTGCAATAAAGATTAAAGTCTGTCTGGATACATTTGTTACTTTCCTATAACTGGCAACAACAGAAACAGGAACAAAATACACAGTCACCATCATAGTATCCCTAGAGTTAATAAATAATTATATGGACAAGATTGCACCCAGTCCATTAATACAGGTGAGCAAATAATTCTAAAAAGTATAAAAATTCTACACCAGCAGATGTACTGTATGATACTTAGCAAAAACACCTGGTTTTTTGTAGAATCAGATATGGCCATTAGGTTATTGATGAGCACTCACTAACACAGCAAAAAATAAATATCAGCTGCTGCTATTACGTTAACCTCTAAAAATACATGGTTCAGGCTAAAAAAATAACACCAGCTCTCTTGTGCTTAGTAATTTAAAACATTGCTTGACCTTTGAGTGAAGACCTTTTTCAAAGGGAGTTTGCAAAATTTTGAAATCTGAATACACAGGGCGATGGTGACAATACTGAAATTTACCTATAGGCTGTGTAAATGTTCAAAGGTCCCAAAACAGAAATCTCTGTCTGTTTGTAAGACAGCACCAATTTTTCCATATAGACATTGCAGAAGGAAAGAAAGGTCTCTTGCTTGTATACATTGCCGTATTTGTAGTAAGATTTTCCACCAGCTTTTCTTCAAAAAATCTCTTTTCAAAGATTTTTGCACCAGGCTATTGCTACAGTTACACTGAGACAGCTGAGCTTACATCCACCACATGGCTTGATTCCACCACAATTCCACCACAGAATTGATTGAGAGCACAAATGCCCAACAATGACCTTTACTAGGAGTTTACTTCTGTAGAGCTTACAAAACCCCACTCTGTTCTTCTTACTACTTCTTTGCTGTCTCCTTTTTCCAGACCAAATCACTACTAGCAAAACCCTGAGGCAGGAGCATTGGAACTATATGATCTTTAAAAGTGCTTCCCAACAAAAATCATTCTGGGATTCTAGAAAGAGAAGACGATCAAAGATTCAAAGATTTCTGATTAGATGGGCAGATCCCACAGAAGAATCATGCACAACACTATGACTAACTCAGACTTCCAGAAGAACCAAGTGTCAGTGCCAATTTCGCTTGAGATTTTGGTGTATTTATTAGTGGGTTCTGGAGAATACACTGATCCCAGACAAAAATTGTGGGCCATGATGACATGGAGGATATTTATAGAAAGCTATCCAATTTTTATAGGACATATGAAGGCATCATAAATTGCTCTGAAGCAGCCCATTGGTATCTCTTCAAGAGTGCATGGGCTAAAGGAGAAACTTCCTGCAAAAAGGGTAGTAGAAATAATTTTTTCTTCTTTTTTTCTTTTTTACACCCTTCAGTGACTGTCTTTTACAGTTATCCTGTAGGTCCAATTCTCTTTGTAATAATCCAGATTTCTCATGATTTAGTAAATTGTGTGTTTGCCAATAATACCAAGGCTTATGAAGAGTAACAACCCAATAGATCACAGGACGTGTTTTTTTCATTTCCTCTGGACTGTTCCTGCAAGTGAGGTTTTGGATTCTTATGAACTTGCTGTGGCAATAAAGGTCCAAGTTTGAAAAGATAAAATAAAAAAAAAAATAGTCTGAAGTAAATAAATCTGAAAACTCTCCCTTTCAGAATATGAATTGTAGCAGGTAGGGCTGTCATCATGTAAGGAGCTGTTCATAAAAACCTGAGGTCAATTTTTCTGTAGAAAATGTTCCTAAGGATATAACAGTTCTCATCTAGAAGAAAAAAAAAATGTCCTTTTGTGTCATACTGCTCAGCTTTCCACCCATGGTGGAAACAGCTCACCCGTTTATTCTGGAGTTTATTCTGGAGTATTAAATAATACCTAATAATTTTAGGTATTATTTAATTAGAAGACACCTTTTTACCAAAATTTAAAAAAAAATACATTGACATATCATTTGGGAAGATTTTTTTTTCTGAAATAACTTCTTAAATACTATACAATCCTAGAATACCCAGAAGCTTAGCTATATCTGGCATTCAC
>LTAT01000001.1:78065767-78096910 GCA_003286495.1 Chlorodrepanis virens
GAAAAATATAAAAACTAAAACCTGAGGCATCAATTGTAGTTGCACTTGTCTCTAGTGTTTTTAATCAACTAACTTCAAAACAAACAAACAAAAAAAAACCCCACTAAGATAAAGATTAATTATATGTATTTTTAAGCAAAATTTTTTTACAGTTCTAGGAAAAGAGAAAGGAAGCAATTTACTTCTCTTAGCTTTCAAAATCAGAACCAGAGGCACTTTATGACTCATTCACCTCTGCAGTGTAAGGTCAAACAAATAGTACTGAAGTTATTGCAGGCTATTTTAACTGATATAAGAAGACAAACTACTCAGAAAACTTTCTGAGAGATCTGTTGCATAGCAGCCCTGTTTCCCTAGAAAAGTTATGAGAACTTGATTTCACGCACAGAATTAACAAAAATAGCGTTTCGTTTGCTGGGTGCGTAAGAGTTTTGAAGTTTTAATATGTCATTTGCTTGATAAAATATTAGATACCATGATGCTATTAAAACAATGAAATCCAACTTTTTCAAATAGGTTCCAATTTCTCATCCAAAGGACAGAAATTGACCTTTCACTAGCAAGCAGTAATCCCATTGTGTAAACTGAAAATAGACTTTGTAATTAGAAGGCCAAGTAATAGTGTTTGCTGATGCAAATGCAAATCCTTTTTTAAGTCAGTGAAACAAAGCCTGGTTGTCCCTGAATGATTTTTGATAAAACTCTTTGGGTGACTCTACCCTTTCTTATTCAGAAGGACACCAGTCTCCTGCTAAATCTAATCTTACAATAGGCACACCACAGTTGCTTCAAAATAAAATATGCTTCATTTTAAAGACACAACCATATTCAAAATTAGGTTTAATAGAAAAGAATACCTGAGGCAGATGCTTTGTCATTTCATAGATACAAATCACAAGGTACAACATTAAATAGAAAAATGTATGATGGGGTGAATAGTTTAAGTGTATATAGAGAGAGTAATTCATTGCACTCAAAAACATTTTTTCACACTTAAGGAAAATATATTTCTTCTAGCTTTTGTGGCTTTCAGTCATTTCATTTTGTATTTATTTTCTCTGTTTGAGGAGTGTTATTGACAATGGAATACTACAGAGATGCAGCTCTTTGCTGCTGTAAGGGGGAAAATTTGTGTGTCCAAAGCTCAACTGGAGTTGAAGTTGGCCACTACTGCGGGGGACAGTCTAAGCTCTCTGAGAAAGGAGAATAATGCTCCCAAGAGCAGCAGCTCTCATGTTCATACATGCATACGACACAAACTGAGGAGAAGCCAAATGCAGTGAACAGTCTGAACACTTGATTATCTCAACCAGCTCTTCTGGTCACATTGAAATGAGAATTTCTGTATTGTAAGACTTACTAAAATAAGAAAGGCTATTGTGAATCTTACTAAAAGAAGAAACCTCTGGCTCTGTATGCCAGCTCATAATACAAAGCAGTTGTCCATTGGTGAATTTATGTCATGCTTGAATTTTAGGTCGTGATTCAGGTGGTCTGTCTCCATGTTAGAAAGTTTTTTATCTTTTATAATAATTTCCTTCATATAAGAATATTCTGTAGCATTTCTGAGAAATGCAATGAAAATCACATTTTGAAAGTGCTGAATGGAGATTTTCTCTGAAGCACAATGTGATGACAGCTGAGCAGCATAAGCCAGGACTAATGTCAAAATGTTAGGGCAGGAAGAAAAAGATGTATTTGTTCTTTGTCTAAATGTAGCCTTCTGTATTGGAAAGATCACACAGAGATGGGCAGCCTTGCAGAGAGGTTTTATCAGCCTAAAAGGATATTCCTCATGTACATTTGACAAATGACTGGCACTTCAGACTAGAAACTTTCCATAAAATAAAATATTTCATAACTATTTTCAGAGCACTGATTATGTCAAAAAGCATATTTTGGCTAGGCAGGCAAGTAAAGGGATATGGAATTTTAAAATATCATGATTTTAAAATTATTACAGCTGTTCATCAGGTCATAGTTTCCTCACTTACTGTTTAAAACTGATCAGCAGTTATTTTAAAAATAAGAAATTAATCTGCTAGTAATCTACTAAGAAAATGTTTTGAGCATCTGTGTTTTATTTGCAATTCTTATGTATGTAATAATATTTTTATAAATTTTGCAGTGAATAAAAATGAAAAAGGGGGAAGAGTTTTAAACTGGAGTAAAGAGTTTTAAACTGGAAAGTAGCTGTTAGGAAGAAATTCTTCACTGTGAGGGTGGTGGGACACTGGAACAAGCTGCTCAGAGAAGTCATGGATGCCCCATCCCTGGAAATGTTCAAGGCCAGGCTGGATGGAGCTCTGATCAAACCAGTCTATCAGAAGGTGCCAGGCAGAAGAGCTAAATGGAATGATTTTTAATGTCCCTTGCAACCCAAATTGTTCTATAATTCTATGAAATTGCATGCAAGCAGACTGGATATTCAACACTGAAGAGCTATGTTTCTCTTTCAAGTTAAATTCTAATTTTTTTATGCAGGCAAAGTTTCAAAATATAACTTATTCCAAAGAAAGATGTGTCATTCTTTAATATTTCCTCTAGACTAGTGTCTTTTTTCCTGTCACTAGCCTGTGTTCAAAACCTTAAATGTACATTTTGACTAAGAATCTGTAAAATAAATCTTATGTAAGTGGGAAATAATTAATTTGTAGTTTCTTCATGTGTCAATATTCCTGCACTAGGCTTACAAAGCTTTTCCAGCAGGTAGAATAGAGGAAGTTGGGTTGGTCTTTATGAAGCTTGACTGCACTCAATGTCATATCTAATATCTAATATTATAGGTAGGTATAGAAATTTACCCAAATCACTGCTAAACTTAATTTAGTCAAAGCAGAGAAATTTCAGTTGAAGATTAGATAGCAGATATAGGACATGACCAGCAAAAGAAAAAAAACTTGAGCTCTCCAGGTCGGTCCTAAAGCACAAGGGTCAAAGAAAAATGGTTTGAGATATTTTTGCCTGAACTCTGGTGTGCTTTAAACCATCAGTCAAACTGTATGCAAACATAATTCACATGATTAGAAAGAGATGATGTTTTAATTCTTCAAAGTTCTATATTTTAAAATTATAGCTTATTGTAGAATGTTGTGCTCAAAACAGCTTTTAAAAACTTTCAATTTCTTTTTCATACAAATCTGCTCTAATATAATTATAAGTAAGTATTTTATAATCAGATTTCACTGAAAAATGTCACTGTCAGAAATTCCTGGTTATTAAAGGAAGGACCGGCATACTGTACACCATCTGTAGTTAGCTCTCAGCAAAAGGTTTCTTTGAACAATGCAACTTCTCTTTTTGTCTTGGAATACTTCTGCAAACAAAATTTTTTTTTATGCAAATTTTTCAGGGTTTTCATTCTTCAAATGTGATTAGGAGAAGACAATTTTTCATGTTTGGTCCTGGGGTTGGAAAGCTAAGTGAGATAATTCATCTGGGCTTGATCACATGCACATATATTTCTTTTCCTTGGCTAGATTCAGATATTGATGATTTCAGAAGTTCAACAGTACTGTATAGAGCTAGAATTCTGCTTTTTGGACTATTCAGCACTGCAGCATTTTGAATATTCCCAGGGCCAATTTTGCAGCCTAGTAGCAGTCAGACACTTAACCACTCACCAGGAAGGTGCAGCCAAAGACAGTGTTACTGCAGCTTGTGAATATCCACAATCTTTTGGAAATCACACTGTTTTCATCACACAAAATTCTTTTCTTTTTTTCATAAAGAACATAATTAATAACAAGACAATGAAAGCACAGGAATCAACATGGTTCCTTCCCGTTACATATAGGTAAAGCTTTATAGAAAAAGGGTCTTGTTACCCTTGTAGAATTATGGCTCAGATCTTCTACTTTGGCTAAGCAGAAAAGAACTATAGGAAAGTGACTCAGCTGAGTTGGAAGTAGAAAAAACAAATGATATAACCATTACAGGTTCACATTGTGGTTTATAGTTGTTGGTTGGATTATGTTTGTTATGTTTCAAAACGATGTAATTGATATTGGGTTAACTGCTTACAAAGACCAGGTGTCTGCAATAAAGTGCCTCTCCTTTGCCCCAGCCTGGGGATTCTGTGTCATTTTATTTTGTACACCTTCCCATGTAGTGAGAAGGAATTATCTAACAAAGTTTATGGCAAAAGCACAGAGGAGAAAACAAGGAGTGTTTGACTTCAGATCCCTTTCTTTTTTTTCTTTTTTCTGTCAGTACATGTTTGCAGGGTTTATTGGTCTTCTGCCTGGATATCAATTATCACAGAGCTTGAGGAGCTCAGCGGTCTCTGAGACTTCTCTTTGTCCATCCTGGCAGAAATCATTCACTTGGTGAATGTGCTATCACAGAAAGAGCTAAAATGATGATAAAATAAATAATAAACCCAGAAATAATGGCCAAATTATTTCTCTGCTTTGTACTTTGAGGGCTTTGCCTTAAATCTCCACATCATTTTTACTTCCAGCAGGGGCACACTGCAGTTTCACTACACGTAACCCAAGAAGAGGTAACTGTATTTTCAAAACAGTAGAAAATAATACACTGATAATGAATTTGCTAAAGTAGGTTTTTAAAAAAATTTTAAATCTGCTTTAAGGGGAACCTTTCCTGTGCTTGCACCACTTAAGTTTCCGTATTACTTGGTCAAAACATGTTTGAGATGAGTGAAAATCTTAATATTAGATGTAAATAATCCAAAGTGCATTTTATATTTATGCAAAGTGCAAAGCAATTTGCATAAATATAAAATGTTCTCAAAGTTGTGAGGAAACCGATAAAAAGAGAAATTAATATATTCTTGTGAAAGTCATATGCTTAGCATTAACACTTTAGGAACCTTTGTTAAACTTCCTTCTATATATTATAGAACTAAGTAAAAATAAAGATCAAAGAGGTGCCTCAAGAGATGTTATCATCTAATTGTATGCCTGGTGTATTTGTATTACCTAGCACTTACCCTTGAGCTACAGTACAACATTGGTTTTAGGTAAAATGGAAAGTTTGGAAAAAAAGCTTTAATCCTTTTGCTATTAAAAGAAAATAATACAAGCATAACCTCTGTCTCACCTTTCCACTCCCTGTAAAATTATATCAGAAACACAGCAAATTTTCAGTGTAAGTTTTCTGATTTAAGCTCTCTAATAATTCTCTTGAAGAAGTGACCCATGTGTCTAAGAAAGTTACATGAATTCTTTTTTATCTTTTTTTTTCTCCCTTTAGGAAACCTAATTCCAATTATATTTATTAAAACATCATCCTTATCTTGGAAGGAACTTGTTGTACATTGAAAGGTTCATATCTCAAGGTAAGATGATTTGTGGGAAGGAGTACAGAAAGGACTTTTGTATTGTTACAAAGCTTGAACTTCAGAAAATGAGGCTTACTGATGCAGCAGTAGGAGTAAAGATAGCTTCTAATATAACCCATGATACTCCATGGAAGTGAGAGAAAAAGAAATACTCCTCCCTTTAAAACAAGTGAGTGTTCCTTGTGTGTCATATCTCAATGAAGGCACATTGCAGAAGTCAAAAGAACTTCAGATGGAAGAGAAAGACAACATCAGTAGCATAGATGTCTCACCTGAGAAAACATGAAAATGTCCCTACTGGTATTCACAAGCTCAAAAGCAGACCTCAGGACTATGTGACTCTTTAGGCTGCACATTTTTATACAGTACAGAAGTAATAACTTCAAGTTAATTATGCATTCTTTCCTGTGTGGGGGACAGGTCAAATGAAGAGTGTAAGAAAAACTGTTTTTTCAAGGCTACTTAGAGCAGATAGTTCAAGGACTCCAGGATGACACTTCAGTATTCATTTAGATAATAAGAAAAGGTTTTGCTTAGTTCAAGTATTACATATTGAATCATGTCATGTTTAAAAAAACAAAGGTTCTTTGTAAGAAACCACAAAAATAATTACTATTATATTTGCGCTGAAAGGTTGGAGTAGATTTTGCATTATGAATTATGCTGAAAGTGCATCTGATGCTGTGTAGGAGCATTTTTAAAAAAACTGGTTTTTCCTATTATTTTTTTATGACTGAAACCTGAAGATCCATAACCATTCTCAGGAATTCAGTGCTTTGTAGAGAAGTTTATTGATGACTTTTATTTGTGAATTATGCAATATATAGTTAAATATTGGTATCTTGAAGTCTAGAACATTTCATTAAATTTCTAACTGTGTGGAATAAGTGCATTTGGGGTGTTATTCAGTGATTAATGCTGTAGAAAGTTGTGGAGGAATGTAGTTCAGGAAGTTCTTTTCCAGTGACACAAGTGATCTTCAAAAGATCTCTCTGCGAGAAACAGATTTGAATTTAAAGTTCTCATTTAAAAAAATGGAGAAAAGAAGTGAAAATATCATTAAAATTGAGCTCATACAATAAACAAGAACAATCTCTATTACTTCATTTTTTCTTCCACTAAAAATTACAAAACAAATGCAGCAATTTTTGACTCTAGAGAAAGCGACTACATATTGAAGTCATGTAATTTTTGTCTTAAATCCATTTGCTTTTTCAAAAGTAGAATTGCTGTGAGAAAGCCTTTCTTATCAGGCTAACATCATCCTAATTATTAAAACTGTTACACTGACTACAACTGTGATTAAATATTTATTGAGGTGTTTATTATCAGTATTTATAGGCATCAATAAACTACTCCCTAAAATTTTATTCAGTCAACAAATATTCTTCTATATTTAATTAATTTCAAATATGTGTTTACTAGGTGCTGATGTTTTTGAAATTACCCTTATAGGTGGCCTTCAAATTTTCAATATACGTTTTTATTTAATAATGAAGTATTTTATTGAATAATTCAAGTATTTAAGTCTCATTAAATTAGCATCACTATGTGCTGCACTTTCATAATGTCATAAGTGAAATAGCATTCCTGGTTTACAAAGACAAAATAACCTGGACTGCTTAATAAAAAATAGAAGATCTTTAACTCCAAATATACTGTTGTATTACCTAGGTATACACCTCTTTTTCCTCAAATTCCAGACATTTGGCAAGATGGATAAACCTTACTTTAATAATTTTAGAGATGAAGCAGCATAAATGGTCTTAAAAATATTAATGAACTTCTTGATATTCAATTATTTGAAAATCCAAGTACCTTAAAGAGGCCAGAGGTCACTGTTAGTGACAAATACCCGTACTTTTAGTGACTTTTGATTTAACAACTTGAAAAAGGAACAAAACCAATACAAGAAAGAAACAACTCAGCTCTATGAGTAAGACACAAGAATTGCTTCAAAGTTTCTAATATTAGTCACACCACGTTGAAGTCTTTCTGGTTTAGTTTTCCATTTTTGGGAGGAAAGATGCCAGCTCTGTATTGCTAAACTGCTTTTGTATGGGCAAGAAGCAGCATAAAAGACAGAAAATTTATTTACTGGAGGAATTAAAAAAAAAGAAAGTGCAATAAATTACAAAGTAGTTTTGAAATTTTCTTTAAAATGACCCACTACTACTGCTACCAATATTTTCCTAGCTTTGCATTTTAGAAATGTTCATGCTTTTTTTTCAATTTTCAGCATCAATGGTTTTTGTAAAAAAAAAATATTGTTTAAATACACTCCAAGATCAGCGCTGAACACTGAAATAATGACTGGCTTTTATGGCTAATTCCAATAACAGGAAAATCCAATAGTCTCTCTCTGCTTCAGCTTCATCATTTGTAATATTGGGATAATCTTGAAATTTTTTGCAAGAAAATGTGTTAAACTCCATTAGCTTCCAGGGAAAAACAAATAAATATATTTTCCATACTGAGAATAAGTGCATGCTTAATCTTCATGACAGATATCAGAAAAAGGCCAGTGTAGTGTGTTTTGGGCTCTGATGAGACCAGTTTAAATACTGAGTCTTTCATTTCAACCATAAACCCAGCAGTTTTTAAAAAAACAAATGTTCCCATTTTTAGCTTCACAAATATTTACATTAAAATGACAGACAGCACTAAATGAGGCTGCTAAGGTTGTAATTTACATCACAGGTAGGAGCTTTCCAGTGTTGTTTTTGACCCACTGTGTATATTCTCTAGATATCAAAAAGTTGCAGTGGGTTTTGTAGAAGTGCACTTATTTTCACTTCATCAGTTTAAAAACCTGATCAGCAAAATTATTTTAAGCACTAGAATAACTTATGGCCTATGAGAAAAGTCTGACCTCATCCCACAGTAGGATGTTTTCCTCTCGCTAAGAAATGGTAGAACTCTGGTCCATTAAAGTATAGTAGTGCTCAGCATCTGTCCCTGTGGTGCTGAGTTTGGGGTCCCAGACAAGAAAATCAAAATTAAAATCTTGGGAGCTCAGGAGATAATGATTTACACCCTTAGACTTTCTGAAGCAGGTGTGCAGCCTGCTGTTGAAGTTAATTACCAATCATTATCAGTGAAGCTGGCATATTGCCACTTTTGTAAAAGTAATTTTTTTCTTCCATTGTAGGCTGAAAAATACTCTTCACTTCAGTCTTCCCCCCACTTATGTGTGTCCAAGACTTCACCTTCAGATTAATCACCTTCAAATAACAATAAACCATAGCTAATTACTAGTTTATAAAACATTAAAAAACCACCAAATAGGAAAAAAAAAAAATCCCAGTGCCCTACAGCTTAATTCATATACTTTTGCTAGGAACCATGAGTTCAATGGATGACTGAAATATTTAATTCAAATACTTTTATTTGTGAAGTCTATTAATAATTTTGGATACAAATTTATAAATGAAATGTTAGCAATAATATTCAGGAATTAAACTATAGACTAAGTAAGTCTTTTGTTGCAGGTTCTGTTACTGAGAGAGTCTAATGAGTTGGCATACAATAGTTTGAACAGAAATACATTTCCAAATCAGAAATGTGGTGTCATACAATGCACAGTGAATTTTCTATGGATAATGGCAGAGCTCATATTGGCAAATCTTGTCTCTCTTATATGAATACCTGAGAAATATACAAAATTCTTGTATTTCACCTTACAAAGACTTCAGGGAGGAAATAAGAAAAAAAGTCATTGAAGCGTAGTTATGACATAAGGATTTCTTACAGTCAGGGTTAGAAAGCGGATGGTTAGAAAATAGACGATTAAAATTAAATGATAAAGTGAAAAAATCAAATTGCTAAGTCTCGATTTTTATTTTGAAACTATTAACTCCAAAAGAAGAAATTACTAACTTTTCCCCATCATTATTTTCTTTGATAAAAATTCTACCATTAAAAGCATCTTCAGATCTCTGTTTGACTGTAATGCCACTTGCAATGTGGGACTGTAAATGATACTTGCAATGTGGGCATTATAGATAAGTGATGACCTTTTAAAACTACATTTCATGATAAACAGTGAATACCCTGTAATATTAAAATATTAAAATATTAAAATCACTTGAAGCGACAACACATCACTCCTAAAGTATAAAGGCAATAGGATGGGATCCACACAGTCAAGTACAGGTGTCTACATCAAGCAAATCACTCAGAAACATTTTGCATAGTGAAAGAAAATAAATACATCTGAGATGAAGAGCATAATTAATCTCCCACTGAAGTGGATTAATTTTATTCTTTAAGTTATTTTTTCCCAAATTATTAGTATAACTACTTCAGAAGTGGAAACGTAAAAATGGGTAAAATAAATTACACATAATATATCTAGTTTTAAAATCAGAAGGAAAACATAGGAGGTTTTTTTGTGTATTTTGGTTTGGGGTTTTGTTTGTTTGGTTGGTTTTGGTTGTAATTTTTTGGATTTTTTGTGTATTTAAGACTGCTTATCATATGATTTTAAAAATATTTTGAGTTTTTAATTCCTTATAAAATAGCACATTTATCTCTACTTTAATAAAGCATTTATGCCAGCAATGTTTATGGGGTTCTAATTATGTGCTTCTAGCCATGATAATAAAAGGAAACCAGTTCAGAAGTTGCCTCTTCATTAAATTAAAAGAGAATAATATATTCTCATTTTTTTATATTTCCAGAGAATATAGCATTAGAATGCTAATAAAAACCATTAAGAAGTGATTTAATGTCTATAATAACAGAAAAAAATTAAAAAGTAATATTTGAGCAACTTGTTAAGATACTTTTGATGAACTTTTTCTTCTTTTTAAAAGCAAAAGCAGAATATAGTGTGTAATGTGAATTTTATTAAAGTCTATAGAACAGCAAGACTAATGCATACTACATCATTTTGACATGTCCTGTAAGACCAAGAAAAATCTAAACAGAAAAATAGTTAAAGATGGTCTTTGGGGATTTAGAAATATCTGTAGCATTACACTTTGAAAATGCTGTTCCTTGAAACACACAGCAGATCTAATTTTTTCCTCAGTACCAAATATATAAGCTATGTTACCTCATACTACTCTGTTTTATGTACACTTAATATACATAAATCCAAGTAGCCTATTTAATATTTATAGTAAAATGCAGAGTCTATGGTTATGAGGGAGTTGAGATCTTCATTAAGGTCAACCAGTCAAGGACCTTTGCACGGCAGAAGGGGACAATTTGTGAAGTTAAGCAATGAACAAGAGTAGCAGGAGATGCAAACCTGATAGAAACAGGAAAACTGAGATGATACAAAGCCAGAAGGAAAAAGAGAAACTACTTTTAATGTACATGATGCTGTCAGTGAAGGTAAGAGCTCTCCTTTTGTGGTGGTACCAGTCGTCGGTTTCTCTGGTCTGGATTGAAGGCACTTGAGACAGTAATTCGTGTTTGGACTCAAGTGTTTATTATTTCTTATCAGTAAAACAGTCTCTCTACTGTGACTTTGGCAGCTTTTCATTAGCAAGGCACAAAATGGCCAACAATCTCTTGTTACAAGAGATTTTTAAGAGACTAAACTGTCTTTTAAGACTAAACTGTCCAATTAAGAACTGACACCTAGATTATTTGCCCTTTTAACCCAATAACTGATCCCTCAAAGCCCGCAATGCAGACTTTTCTGTCCAATTACAAAACATCACCCAAACCCATGAAGAAGAAGGAAGAAGAAGGATGAAGAAGAAACGCAGGACAACACCCTGTGCTCTCCATCTTGCTTCCATCCACAGCATACTAAAAATCCCAAAACCTAAATTTCTCACCAAGTGATACACTACAATACTCTCTATAATCTATTTCACACTTTTGTGGATTCTATTTTATCTTGAGGTCTAGGGAACTTTCCCCATGAATGAGGCTCAAAGTCAGTGCTCCCCTGGGCGTCCGGGCACCCCAGAACGGGCACAGAAATATTCCCGGTGCCCTGGGTTTCCACATCCTTTAGTACACTGAAACTGCAATCCCCCCGAAGTAATGATCTTGCAAAACTGCTCTTGTACACTTGGCCACAGACAAGGTGTCCTGAGAGGTTCCACTGAGTCACAGGTCACATGCATCCTATTGGTGTACTTTTCTGGAGCATACTTCTTATACTTCAAGTTTACAAAATTCAAAGATCAGTTTAGGGATTATTATTGTTCTGAGTGACAATAGTAACATGGAGAGAAAAGATGTCAATTCTCTTCCACTTCTGACAGCAGAAATGACAGAAGCCTGTGAAGTTGGGGTGCAGGAAGGATGATGTATGGATGACACCTCTGTGTGTTTAGCTCTATAAAAGTTTGCTGAAATTAACTTTTTTTTTTTCCTTCCTATTTGTGCAAGACATTTAGGTCCTATTGGGCTAAATCCACACACACTTTGACATGCCTCAGCAATCATATATTAAATTAAGTCACGTAATTCTGTGTCTGCAGGCTTTCTTATGCTGCTAGTGTGCATAATTGCTAGACTAACATTTAAGTTTAATGGTGTTAGAGGAGAGTCAGGGGTTACAACTGCTTCACAAATAGCAAGACAATATATTTTTTATTACAATTCTTAAAAAAAACCCGTTGCATTTTTTGCCTTTTTTAATTAAGACTATCCTAGTAATCTACTATTTGAACTTGCTTGCCTTTACTTATTCAAAGTGAAGACAAAAACAATCAGCTTTTGGATTTTTCTTTTTACTGATGTATCCTGGTTACACAAGAGCTGCAGGCTGGGGAGCAGCTTTCAGGTAACCATGAGCCCTCAGAGGGCCTTGGCAGCAAAAATGACTGGAGGAGAATGGGCTGTGGTATAAAGGACAGAGCCAGAAGACACTGGAAAGTGTTTTCCCTCCCTACCTGGCATTTGTAACAATCTACCTAGAAACTGTGTCTGGTTTTGTACTCTCCTCTATAAGAAAGACATTAACCAACTAAATGGATACCAGGGCAGGAGCTGGAGCATTTGCCCTGTGAGGGGAGGCTGGGACAGCTGGGCTTGTGCATCCTGGAGCAGAGATGGCTTAGGGATGACCCAACAGGAAGCCAAGTGGCTGTGGGAGGTTCTGGGGTGATGGATGGAGCCTGCACTTTTCACAGAGGGTTGGGTGGGAGGGTGAAATAAAGTGGACACAGATTGATAAGACAGAAGTGCAGAGTGGATATAGGAAGCAATTTCTACTCAGAAAGGTCCAGCAGTGACACAGCTTGGACAAAAATCCTGTGGAGTCACTATCACTGGAGGCTGTGAAGACCTGACTAGATAAAATGTCCTGAGTAACCTGGTTTGTCCCTAGAGCTCACCCTGCCCTGAGTAGGTGGTTGGATTGGACTCTTCCTGAGATCTCTCTCAGGATGTCTTGATGATGGCGTGATCCTGTGATTCTTTGATGATATTTAACTCTACTGTTCGCAGCACCAGTCATGCTTTTAACTGCATCTGCTTTCTGCTCACATTCATTTACAGCCATTGATAAAATTACACATAGAAATTTCTTCAGCAGTTGTTTAAAGGTAAGCTTTATTTCAAATAATCAGGTTCTTAAGGGAGCTGGAGAAAATAATTTTTCTATTTTCTATAGGGACTGGGGGATTTTTTTTTTTTCTTAAAGATATTATGATATTTCTTCTGGTATTACCAAGATTTATCCTCATTTACGTCAGTAGGTTATCCTTTCTTGACCTGAAAGAGGAAGATCAAGTGCAAAATTGTTTAGAATACAAAAATAATTTGTAAAAGCAGATGTCTGGATTCAATGTTTTTGAATTTTTTTTCTTCTCAAGTAAAGAATAACATTTAAACTTGTATGGAGTAGACAGTACTTTCACTAATGGTGGCCACATGGAGTTTTGCTGCTGCAGTGAGATAAGACAAGAGCAAGCAGGTGGAGTGAACAAAAACACAGGTGCTCACTTTGTCACCTCAGCTTTAATTAAAATAACATAGCATTGGATATTTTAATCCCAGGACAAGAGAACAACTGGCACAGCAAATCAAGATCAGAAATCATGCAGGTGTGTGTTCTGTGGACTCAGCTTTTTAAACAGTATTAGTAGTTAGTAGGCTGACATGGAAAAAACAACAGATAACCTGTTTCCAGAAAATTCTGCATTATCTTTTGTGAAGTCATGATGTAAAGAAAATGGCAGAGCTGCTGGAATGCTTTGATAAAAATTTTTAGGAAGGCAGTATTCTGGATTTAAAGAGAAGACAAAGCTACCTGTGAATAAGATGAATAGTTTCAAATTTCCTGAATTTCTGATTCAGATTCAAGTAGGGAAATTGATCCTCCTGTTCGGCCAGACAGCCTACACATGAAGCACACATTGTTCTCAGGACTGGTTCCCTCAGGTTTTCTGATCAAATCTTCTCTAGCTAATTAATTGAGAATTCTTGAGGCAGAGGAGAGAGAATAAGAAAGCTTAATAATGGCATTAATGTGGAAATGCAGGAGTCTAGATTCTTTTCAAAACCAGCTTATTCACTTATTCAAGAAACACAAATTTATTTGTGTTTTCGCACATTCGCTTAATTTTCTTCATAGAAATTAGCAGTTTAAGAGCAAAATGTAGGACTCCTGAACTGTCTCTGCAAGCCCCCTGATGATGGGAAGTTTATTATTCTGTACAGATTTGAGTGGCAGTTTCTGAGAATGCTGTAGGTGGTTTTGGGGTTTACCCTAACATTTCTTTCTCCTTCCTTGCTGCAAACCTTTAGCACATCTAATCCTCTTTCCTTTATCTCCAGCTAAAGCTAGACAATCTATATTTTGAAAGTGCAAGGGGAAACTGTTGCTCGAAAGCGGCTTATAAGGTATTCAGAAGGTATTGTGGGTCAAAACATTTTTCCGGTTGAAGAAACAGTCTTCGAATTTACCCCTTTCTTCCTCAGGCACTAGTATCTCCTCTTATGCTGAACACTGTTTTCTTAACAATTAAATAGTATATATCTGGAAATACAATTGTTCTGCAGATTGTTTAGTTCTGTGAAGTTCCTTATATGTAATTTGAAGCAAATGAATGTGGTACATTGAAGAAAATGCTAGAAGTCTTCACATATTTCATGCAAATTAAGGCAGTCAGTGTATGAAAAGAGTTTTAATAATTAAAATTTTTAAAATTTAAAACTTTAAATACTATTTTTCCCTGCTTCAAACAGTGGTTAACACTGATTTGATACTAATAACATAATTTATCATGCTCTGCAGGTAGAAGGGTATCAAACCCAGAGAGGGAATTTCTTGGTCAGCTCTCTGCAACCAAACAGCCAAAAACTGTGAGAGAAGGAAACAAGATCACCTTTATGTGCAATTGAATATAGTCATTAATGACAGCTAAGATTAAAATTGTGTTTAGTCCCAATACCAGTCCAGCTCTTTATGCAAATATCACCACATGCACCTTTTTGGTCGGGATGCTCAGTTACTTTGCTGTGACCTATTCCATCTGAAATCCAGCACTGATCAGAGACCTAACAGCTTGTAACATCACCACAGTGTATTTCAGGTTCTAAATACCGAAAATAATCAAATAATAACTTGATAGATATATTATAAAGACATGGAAAAACCTGAGTAGCTGGCTAGGAGGCATATAAAATCTGTATTTCAGAATAATTTGCATAAAAATTATAAATATGTGGTTTCAGTTACTTATGTCCAGATCTGAAAACCCTCTGCTGGTATCATTCTCAATTGCATTAGGCAGTTGGTCTGCTCTCCTGCTGACTACAGACTTTGGGGTGATAAATTCTTTGCAAGAGTTACTTGCTCTGAATTTGTAAAATGCCCAGCATAACAGGCTCCTAGGAACTGCTATATTTTTGACAATATTATAACCTCCTGGTATTTTATGTCAGTGGATGCATAAGGTTGGATTGCTTTTGCTGGTTTTAGTTTTCCTTACTTCTTCTTACTTACTTACTTCTAGTGCCTACAAGAAATTAAACTCTCAAAGAAGCACTTCTCTAGGGGATAATGTACTTCTTAGGTAAAGCACTTGACCTCAGGACTTGAAGCATATTTCTTATTCTTGTTTGTGTGTCTCTGGAGGGCGTTCAGCAGTTACCTAGAAGCATGGTGTCTGATTTGTCTTGAAGCATTTTGCCACTTTCTGTCATGTGCTTCAAAACATTAGCAGCAGTTTGTGACTGATATGACTTCTTATGAAGGTTTTCAAAAGATAAGCAACAATAAATCCAAATAAGTCTTTCAGCTTGTGATGCACTTGCAATTTAAAAATAAAACAGTGTTTAGCAAAGTTTAGAAATGGACCACTACTCTTACACAGAATTCAGTATAACAGGGAACACGCACTATGAAATGAAACTTCCAAATTGTAACTGTGACATATGTAATGTATGGCACAATCAGCTGCTTTTTCTGACTTGGGCATGTATAATTCATAAGTGATTGAGATTTTCCAATAACTTTTCCTTTACACCCACCATTTTTCTTATGTCCACCATATATGAACTATACTTTTGAAATTATGCTGCTGAATATATGCATGATCATCAGCTGGTACTGAATTTTTTTTTTAAATAATTTATTTTTCTGGTATCTTACAATAATCTCATTCTTATAATAATTTTAAAATCTTGAAATTATTTTAGCATGGTTATTTAGTAACAGATAGACCTGAAGGACATTTGAAAGCCCTGTAAACAGAAACCTTTAGACTATGTTTTTTGTCAGTTTACATCTACATTTGAATGAGAGATTCTTACAGGAAAATTCTGCATAAATTTGGTTTGATGAGTCTACTGATACAGCCTGCCATATTTTGGTAAACTTATGATTTTATTATATGGTCCTCAACAAGACCCCAGAATGTGATTGGAGTATCTAGCTCCTCTCCTTCTCCACTGCCTCCCTACCTCCTCCAGGCATTAAAATTCCAAGGACTATACACCAACACTGATCAATGAACACGCCAGTGAAATGTAGCTGCTCTAAACCAGCTTTTGCTCGTTAGAAAAAATGGAGCAATCAGGCTGTAAATCACCAGAACAGCAGTTTTGTCTGTCAAAAATCTGTGAGCTCCAAGCAGAGGCTTTTCAAGCATTCATCTGACAGGAAGCCTGGAAAGTTGTGAAAGGTCAGGGATGGTGCCCATCAATCCTAAGAGTCAGCCAGAGATGTCTCTGCCAGACAGCTGTGAGACAAACACTACATGCCTGAATGCAGAGAGACCTTGACACACTCCCACAGGAATGAGAAGTTAAATTAAGGAGCAATGCATTAGGAAAATAATAAACATGCTAATTTATTTTATTTCCTTTAAGCAAAGCATCATCACATTCAGCAATTCTGTGCAAAGCCTATTTACTTGTAGCTGTACACTTTTAACTCTTCTTATGTCCTCTTAAACCAAAGACATCTTTTAAGCAATGTTTGGAGAAAAGAAAAGTCTGCTTGGTCTTTACTGCAAATCCCAGGCATTAGTGCAGCAATGGTATTGAGGAATACAGAGAGTTAAACAGAAATTCTTCCCTTTAAAAGTATTGAGCTTGAAGTATAGCATCAGTTGCCTTTACAGACCCAAGAGACTTGAAACTCCAAGATTCAGTGTCTGGATCATCTGCTAACAGTCTCCTGATGGGATGGAAAGTGTTTTATCCCAGGATGTAATTAGCAGAATGACAATGCTAAGGCAATTTCTAGGCCAACTGAGCTTACTGGAGTTACTCCAGATTTAAAAAGTTTTGCTGTAAAATGGAATTTAGCCCTTAATGTATGTCTAAATGGCATGAACCTAAATTAATGCAGGTTTTCTCAGTTAAGCTTTTACTTGAAAAGATAAAAAATGAATGAAGTTAATACAATCATATTCTTCTATCCGACCTTCCAGAGTATATCTTTTCCCAGGTTTTGTCATCATTGCAGTCTGTGCTGTATAGATTTTCAGATATATCAGAACAAAGCAAAGGAATCAAGAAAAAAATCACTTGCCCATAAAAGAGAAACATAAACTAGTTTTGAATGCACATCATGCTTTTTCATCGATGACAGCAGCAGTATTTCAGAAGATACCAGATATGAGGTATTTATGGCAGGTGCATTACTACTTAGAAACTAATCTCACACACATGGCTGTTAACGTGAAATATGGATTTTAATAATCCAGCTTGGTGAGATATGTGAGCCTGCCTGGTGGGGATGTGATTAGCCACAGTCTGCAAGATTAATTGAGATACACAGTGTAAGATTACATTTAGTGAACTCCAAGCCAGTCTGATTATGCAAGAGACCACTCAGTTAAGGCTGTATCTTTAGGGATATGAAAACAGATAAATCACAGACTCTACTATGACAAGAGAGTCAGAATGGAGACTGTTTAAGTCAGTGAGCACAATGAACAGATCATCAAAGTAAAATATTAGGATATTTTTTAAGCAGAAAAAAATAACTCTAGGAGCAAAAAAAATCCCATGTGGTTGAAACAGAGCAAAAACTCATATAAGGAATGAGATTTTAAACGTCTGCCATCATCATTATTTTAAATTGATGGTATGAAATTTACTATTTTGTTTAAACATGGCAATACTCATTCAAGAGTGTACTGTTTGTAAATGGTAATTTTCTTTGTAGTTTACAGTTGAGTCTAAAATTGCATCAAGATCACCAACACATCAGATACCAGGGTGAAGGATTACATAACTTCAGAATGACACCATGATGAAAACTTTAAGTAGTTTTAAGACAGTACAATTAAATTCAGTTCCATGATAAACGTATCTTCCAACTTCCTGCATTGCTGGACACCAATTTTTAATAGAGAAGCAGTAAGGGAGACACCTGCAGAAATCAGTTCAGCCTGGGCTCAATTCTTTTTTTTTCTACAGAATGTTAATTATTTGCAAAATTTTCCCACTCACTCCTTGCCTCATTTTTTGTGTCTGTGAACACATTATTAGCCAACAGAGATACTGATGGGTATCGAGACCTATTGTTTTACTTTTAAACCCATATGAGTACCAAATGCAGAGAGTGCCTTCAGGGAAAAAAAACATTCTTACATCTGGTCATTATTTTAGATGACCAGAGCCCTGAACCAAACACTTACAATAATAGATGCAAAAATGTAGATTTTCTCTTATTTTATTTTATTTTATTTTATTTTATTTTTGGTACATGAGTTGCTGGTTGCAAAACTAGTAACTTCTGGAGTCACATAACAGACATTTTTGCTCATTCCCTTAAACCACAGAGAGATTAGTCATGCTTCTAAAACAGAAATGAAGTAAACACACATAATAATACCAGAGTAAGGAGTGTGAATTGTACTTCATTCATTTATTTTGACAAGTATGGTTTAGCTTAAATTATTAACAGGAACACTTTGCACTTACTAGTGTATCTTAAATGTAAAAATGCTCAGCTTTTAGTACAGTGAAGATCAGTCAATAACTTTGCTACTAGAGGATTTTCTGGAATGAAAACTTGTACGTGTGTATGTACATGTCCCAGGGAAACACTAGAGCAGAGTAATGCAGAGTAAAAGAACACTGAATTCGCTTTTTCTCTGGCTCATCAACCATATCGTGCTGGCTGCAGATTTAACAATCCTCTCCCTGTCACTGTCTGACATTCAGTGCTGCAGCATTGGTTCCAGTGCCACTGTGTTGGTCTTGCCTTGCTTGAGCTACGCCTACTGAAGCTCTCCAGGATACTTTCTCCTCTCTAAAGTCACTAAGGAAGCTGATATAAGGAAAACAAGAGAAGCAATAGCCACAGATAATGCTGGGAAAGGATGAAGGAGAATGATTCAATGCCAGCCCTTCTCACTTGATTTTCAGCTGATGAATAGCCATCAGGAGTAAAAATCAGAAACCTGGAACACCCAGAAAGGGTTCTACACCAACACATAATGCAGAAGGACACCCCAGTCAAAAGGACTGGACTATACCGCTTTTGGTAAGGTTTTAGTATTCACAATATACTACGTCATAGAATCACAGAATCTCTCAGGTTGGAAGGGACCCATGAGAGTTATCAAGTAGAACATCCTTCAGGGTTTCTGTTACTGCCTGGATTTTTCAGCAAAAGTATTTATTAGTTTTTCTGATATACAGGAATTTGCACTGTTCGGGAGGGGGGGAAAGCACTCTTCAATATATTAGAAATATATATTGTCTGTGGGTTTTGATGAAATTGAGAAAAAAGTATAAATGTGCAGTAGAATTAGGGTAGAAACTTAATATTAATACCACGGTGAAAAACTCCTTTCAGCCCTATATTAAATCCCATTACACAAAACACTGATGCTTTTGATCTTTGAAAGCAAAGTATTCTGTATACATGTGCATATTCTATGATTAAATTTTAATATCTATCTGCATGTTCTTACTGAATTTGCAAAAGGTCTGGGAACTGTGGACTTTCAATTATGATACCATAGCCCCATATGCTGGTGGGTAGCCAGATGGAAAGCAGCTGGGAAGAAAAGGACCTGGGCATCCGGGTGGACACCAGATTAAACATGAGCCAGCAGCAGCCCTTGCCATGAAGAGGGTCAGTGTTACCCTGGGCTGCACTAGGCAAAGCCAAGCCACATGTAGAGGAAAGTGATCCTTCCCCTCTGCTCAGCACTAGGCAGGCCTCAGGTGAAGGACTGTGTCCAGCTCTGGACTCCTCAGTACAAGACAGACATGGACAGACTGGAGACAGTTCTGCAAGGAACTGTGAAGAATAAGGAAGTTTCTTGGGCATGTCTCCCATTAAAAATGGCTGAGAGACCTGTATTAATATCTGAAAAGGGGGTGTAAAGAGGATGAAGCCTTTAAAGAGAGCCACTCTAGTGGTGCCTAGTGACAGAGGCAATGCACATAAACTGAGACAGAGAAGTTTCCTTTTGAGCATCAGAAAACACTTTTTTCACTGTGAGAGTGGCTGAACGCTTGCACAGGTAAACCACGGAGATGACAGAGACTCCCAGCTGTGGGATATTCAAAGCCTCCAGGATATGGTCCCAGGCAACCAGATCCAGTTGGCCCTGCTGCAGCAGAAAACCACAGTGTTTTATATCTTGAGTGAAATTGAATTTGTATTGTGTCTGTGCTTTGAAGTTATTTGCTGCAGCAGAACGATGGATGCTATGTTAGAAAATAATTTACTTATAAAGAAACACACAATTAATTAAGCAAATTATGTATTGTGCATAGCCTAGTTAGGAATTTTATTTTCTTTTAACACAGACACTGACCTAAAGAAACCTTAGAAACTCCTCAATAGTACCCAGATAGTCCTCCAGTACTTAGTATGTGAAAAATTATGCCAGGCCACAACAATAATAAGAGATAAACTCCTTAAAAATAAATAACTAAATATTTTCCTCCCCAATAATGCTTTTCAAAAATTATATTTCTTCTTTCCATGAAGATAAAATGTATGCAGATATCTGCATAAATTTTTCAAAAGGAAATTCAGAAATATTCAGATGTATGACAGCTCTCCCATAAGTCTTTTGCTTATTTGTATTTTTCCATGCACATCAAATCTAAATCTTGTGCTCTTAGGGATGCCTATGCCAAACCTGCTATCTTTGAAACTATCTGAATGTAAAACCAGTTTAAAAAGTAAAAAAAAAAGCCAATGCAAATATAACCACTGTGTGATATCAATAATGAAGTTGATGTTGCCCATGAAGGAACTTTCCTGGAAGCATGATAAGAGGGATTTCCCAATTATGGCTTTTGATACTGTTACCATAAAAATTTTGTATTAAATAATGATGAAATAGTAGCAAAGAAAAATGTCTGGTTCATTTTTCTTTTATATAGAAATCAAACCTTTTCTCCCATCCATTTTTCAGTTGTATAAAAGTACAAGTTCTAGTCTCTCTAGAATAAAAGTAAAATTTAATGACAAAAAAAAATCCTTTCAACTACATAATATACAAAAGTGCATCATCACATGAATATATATATATCTATAAACACAAAGACATTTTAAATTTTAGAGCAAGTACACTGAAAATAATATAATTGTTTTAAATAGAGGTGACATTTGATGTTTAATATGCCTTGAAAAAACAATCTATTAAATGCTTTGAGATATATTTATTTGATATCCTTGCTTTCTTTATGGTACCTTGACAGTAACTCTCAACAAGGCGCACAGAGTGTATAAAGCAAGAAACTTACTTATATGTAAGTTCTGCTTTATCTTACATGCAATTAAAATTTAATTAATGGAGCCAAATATTTAATTATATGATGAGATTAATTAAAACATGTTTTTAATTTAATAGGTATGGAATAAGAAACACTTGCTCTTTATTAACTTTGGGCTCTTTTATTCTTAGAATGGGTTCATTTTTTGACTTTGTCTTGTATGGAGAAAATTTTTGCTTCTGCTTGACCATTTGATTTTTCAGTATGCTTAAAAATACAGTGAAGAAGGTTTTCCCTCAGAAGACATAAAAGCTAGAACTCTAACTGCATTGTTAATAGCAGAAAAATGATGCTGCTAAGCACTTTTTAATGAACTTTTTGTGTTCATGAACATTCTCTATTAAAACAATAAATTCATACCCAATATTATTAAAATACACTTCATGTGGAGTGGAACCAGTCTTAAAGATTATTCAGAACAACCCTATGTCTTGCACCTTTTATTAGCAGTAAGTACCCTGAAACTTTGACACAGTTATGGCACTCCAGATGTAATTTAGACAACTGCGTAAAGAACTGATGCACAGCTGTCAGGGCTAGAATACCACGAGTGATGGCATGTATAAAAGCAATAATAGTTTGAATCATACCTTCATTTGATTTGAGAAGTTTGCTGCTTGCATTTTTCTTGTCAGAGAATTGCATACAATGAGCTGCAGAGCCTCCTTTTAGATTGCAAACAACAAATGGGTGTACATCAAAAGAGGTTGTTTAGAAAACCAGAAATAAAAGGCTATAGGGAAGCTTTGTGATCTATCTAGGTTAGCACTCTACCCCTGCAGCCAGTTCATCTGCTTCTAACCATTCCTGAGAGCTCTTGAGAGTGTTTGGCACCAATACACATTCCACAATGTTTCACAGTAACTTTTCCAGGCGGAACCATTATTCTGGAAGCAAAGGTTTAGTTCCCACCTAGAAAACCGTGTTAGTACTCACACATGGTAGTTATGGGATTGTCTGCCACAGTGATTCACATTATCATGGCTGAATTTTGGTCATTCTGAAAAAATTTCTGAAGGACTGCTGCACCTCCACACCCATCTACTTTACTAGAGGAATGGCTGCACTGGCATAGGGCAATTCAATACTGGCCCTAAATGGATAGGAATTAATATCCCTAAATGTAGGGATGAATAAAATTGAGACAAACATGCATGCTGCTTCCCTTTCAGATTATTTTCACTTCCAACCTCGTTATTTTTAGATTTTTAGTTGCTGTATCCAGAAATCTCTCCTTTCTCATTTGAATGAATAAATACATTAAATATTTAAGATTTTCCATAGCAATTTGTTATTGCTTTTCCTGTCTGCTGAACTGAAACATTCTGCTTTCTTTGTTCCTTCTCTTAATGCTTATATACATATGGAATTACTTTTTGCACTTGCTATTCCTTGCTAGTTTTTAATGGTTTTCTTAATAAAGTGATATTCTTATTGATTCTCCTGATGTATACAGGTTTATACTTATTCTAAAGTAGTATGTCTATTTCCACATTCTGAAGTCTTTGTGTTTGAGATCCATGAAGAAAAGCTCATGGGCCAGCAAGCTGGTTTTACTGCACATCCTATGAGTTCCCTGCATAAGAATAATTTCATCTTTGTGGTTTTGCTTCATTGCTTAAGTCCTTCAGACTTTCTTCTCTTAACATCTGGACTCTGGATTTTTTGAAGGATGCCACAGTGATGTTCAGTGTCATTGCTTTGTTGCTGTTCCCCCTTTTTTTCCATAACAATCATCATCTCTTCCTTCTTACACCACTACAGCTAGTCATAAAAAACCTCTCATTAAGCTTCTTGGTAGATCTCTCTTATAAAAGTCCATTTAAATGAAATGTTTGCTTACATCTATTTTAATTTTGATACAGTCATTCAAAATATATGTTTCCCTGCACACTTTATAGACCCGAGAACACCAGCATGCAGTTTTGACGTGTAAGGTAACACTTTATCTCCATTTTCTCTATGTGTCTCTACAGAAAAAAAAATAAATCTCTGTCAATAATACTGGCATGAGAATTATCACAAGTCTCTGTTATGCCAATCAAGTCACAATTGAGCTTGCTATATATGTTACTATATATGACTATCAGCTTCTGATTTATTCTCTGTATTTACAACAGATGCACACACACAGCTCCTTCAAAACCCTGTTTGTGCACTGGCTGAAATTTCCTCGCAAAATATGGGAAGTTTTGAGCTTTCTGGTTAAAAGAGGGGGAAATAGTTGAATTAAAGTAACAAGCTATAGAAAATTATGACACTGCAGGTATTTCCTTTGAAATATGCCTTGATCCTGAGGGTTCAATGAATATATAATACTTGCTTCAGGTGCTTCTTATAGCACAAGATAATAAGGCTGAAAAGAATGTGTGGTCTTACATACTAGTGAAAATGTAAAGCTTAATAAAAAAACTCTTAATAGAATCAGTGCAGGTGTGGATGAAAAACAGGAAGAGAAATAGATTAACGAGGATGTTCTGCATGCAACTTGAACATACAAGACTTAGAAATGAAATAGTTTTAACGTGTGCCTCAGTTAGCTTTGTGAAACAAACCTGCAGAAGGCAAAAGTCGAAGTCACTGCACATACAACTCTTGGTCCTTGGCTAATACAACTTTTATAAGGAAGCTAAATTAAACTAGAAGGAGAAATAAAAGTATACAGGTCACTTCACTGAAATTTTATTTCCTGCTAGAGATTATAATTTCAGTGATTGAACAACTTGTCACTGTATTCTGTCTGAAACTTTTTTTGAAAATGCATATATTCATATGTTTATTTATTTATATATTTATACATAGATTTATAGATTTATTAATACATTATTAGCAGCAGAACATAGAGGAAAAAAAAAGAGATGAAGAACTCATGGTTTAGATGTCCTAGGTGTGCACAGTCCTGCAGCCCTCACCTTGATCAGCTGTGTCTCCAGCACAGCAGCAAAGCAGGGCCCACCTGATGCAGACTTCTGCTAAAGGGAGAGGCACAAACTGCTGCAGTAAGCTCATTTCTGCTGGGTAGTGATCATCTGAATCGAGGTTAATGACACAATGGAGTGTCATGTGACAGGAAGGACAGAGAGACTTAGTTCATTCCCTGCACTGCGTATCCGTATTCCTGGGAACGCCTAAGGAAGCTCTCAGAGACATGCAGTGCAGGGAATCATGAGCTCCTTTCCATTCACCAAATGTCAGTTAAGCCTCACAAAGAAATTGATGGACCTGGCTGGGATCAAAGGAAAAAAAGACAATTGACTTTCCCCCAAAAGCACAACATTTTTGGGACTCCACAAATTATGGATTTTGAGGTATCATAGAAGAGAAACAAATGAGGAAAGATTCAGGGGACAGATTTGGGGATTTCTATAGATGCTTTTACATCCTCATATAGCAGCTTTATAGAGAACTAAAGAGTTAAAGGGATTGATCTAGATTATAATATTTTCTACTTTACAGTATTTTTTAAACAGATTACATGAACTCAATTTAAAGGAAGACTAATGCATAACTGAGAGGTATCCTACTTGTTATAAATGAGATCATTTGGGAGATAATTATTTGCCTGGGCTGCTTGACAGCAAAGTGTTGAAATGGTTTAAAGACGATGCACTTTAATTAAATATGCCTGTTTCTTAAGGATAATTTTCACTCTATAAAGGTTTTGGTTTTTTTTGGTAAGGAGAAAAAAAGAAGGGAAAGAACAATGTCTAACCAGAAAACAATTTTCATTATTCACTAAATAAATGAGTTTTTGAAAAGTGTTCATGGACCTTGCTTTAGATATTAATCAAAGCAAGGTGATCTAATTATAATTAAGATTTATAACTAACTGAAATACCTTCTGTTGATGTTTTGAGCTCCATGAACTGCATGCTACTATGGTCTGTAATTCAACTGTTCTTTCATTCAAAGTTTGAGTGAATCTGTGTATTTTATCACCTTGCTGGAAATTCACGAACTGCAAAAAGTCTGACATAAATGTGGGTGGTGTAATGAAAAAACACAAAGGTAAAAGTCACAAGAGAGACATCTAAATTAAAGAGGAAAAAAGAAATGAAATTTGGTCAAACAAAATTGGTATAAGTGCCTGAAACTCCAGAGCAACTAATCATCAGCAATTTGACAGTGCTGAGGTTAGGTAGAATGGTTTTAAATGGAAGGAGTTTAGATTCAGAGTATGTATAAGGAAGATTTTTTTTATGATGAGTGTGCAAGCACTGGAACAGGTTGCCCTGAGAAACTGTGTATGTCTCATTGCTGGATGTGTTCAAGGCCAGGCTGGATGGGGCCCTGAGCAATGTAGACTAGTGGAAGATTCCATGCCTATATGTATGATCCACATTTATCTTTCAGTTTAAAGCCATTACCCCTTGTCCTATCCCTGCATGCTGTTGTAAATGTCCTTCTCCAGCTTGTGGTCCCCTTTGGGTACTGGAAGGCTGATGAGTGGTCTGCTGTGAGCCTTCTCTTCTCCAGGGTGAACAACCCCAACTCTCTCAGCCTGTCTTCATAGGAGAGGTGCTCCAGCCCTCTGATCATCTTCATAGCCTTGCTTTGGACTCACTCCAACAGACATACATCTTTCTCATCTTGGGACCCCAGAGCTGGATGTAGCACTCCAGCTGAGGTCTCACAAGAGCGGAGCAGAGGGGCAAAGTCACCTCCCTTGAATTGCTGGCCACGCGTCTTTTGATAGCCCCAGATACAGCCGGCTTTTTGGGTTGTGAGGACACATTGTTGGTTTATATCAAACTCCATGTCCACCATTAAGCTCAAGTTCTTCTCCCCACGCCTGACCTCAATTCCTTCTCCACCCAAACTGTATTTCTATTTGGGATTGCTCTTCCCAGGAGCAGGACCTGAATCTTGACCCTGTTGAGCTTCATGAGTTTCACACACACTCCACACCCTCAAACCTGTCCAGGTCCCTCTGGATGGCATTCCTTCCCTCCAGCACATCAATTGAACCATGGAGCATTAAGTCATCATCAAACTAGTGAGAGTGCATTCAATCCAACTGTCCAAAACAGTTGTTCTTTTCAGTTTTATTCCCCTTGCATATTAATTTTCTCCCTTCAGTCACTATTTCTATCTGTTAAATCAGTATTTTGGACCATTGCATTAGCAATTACATCCCTTATATATCCTACTTCAACCTTGAAAATTAGAAGAATCCTTGCCTTAACTCCCAAATGTTGAATTTAGGCAAACATAGTACTGTAAATCATAGGGATGTCAAACTTAAGAATGGGGGGAAAGGTGCACTCTTTATTTATCAAGCATTGCTTTGTACCAAAAATTTAATGGCTGTATTAATAATACTCAGGGAGCCAGAGAGAATAATTCACAGAACCAAAACTGAGATATACATACAAGAGGCTATTTTTTAACGCAAAGGTCTGGCTTGGCCAAAAGGATATATGTGCAAACATTGATTAAGGAACTAGATGTCCTTAGTGAACACTTTCTGTGAAACAACTGACAAGTTAGTGCTGTCAATAAATTCTAGTTAAGAGTGATGAGATATTTAACTGTTAAAGGCTTATTCAATACCACATATGAAAGAGAATCTAGAAAGCATTTAATAAGCCTGACATTATTTGGGCTTCTTGTTACCATTTTAGTAAGTAATTAGCCAGTAAGTTAATCACTTACTACAATTGCACTGTACAACTTTGTTAGAAAATTACAGACAATCTTAACTACTTTAATTTCAAGCCTATTTTTTCAATGTCACCAAAACATTCTTTTTGGTAGTAGGCATACTGGATTTAGCTTGATTTTTTAAATGTGATGAAAATAGAAAAGACTAAGGAATACGAGGAATATATACCACAATTATATATTATAATTATATATCTAGAAATAGCTTTAAGATGTAGTGAATGCTCCCTGAAATTAGTTCATTGTCAAGTGACACATTTTTACATTAGCCTGCCATATGCAGCAAAGTACTGCTTTCTCACTCTTCCCTTTTTACAAACTTTACACTAAAATGGATTTCCTGGTGAGATTAATAGCTATCTGAGTGCTATCCATACTGTTATTCACTATAAATATCTCCAGCAGCCCTATTAACTTTAATGCATTAGCTCTTCTTCTATTTATTGCGTCTTGATGAATGCATAACAATTTAAGTTTAGGACACCATTAGCAGGATAGCTTTTCCAAGCTCCTGTAGCTCAGCAGATGTAGTGTCATAAATCAGCACCAAGCTATGCGCTCTTTTATGATGGTCATAACACAAAAAATATTAGAAAACCATTTTTTATTCTCCTACAGACTTGGCATTCAAAAGGGCTACAGGTTCAGTAAAAGCATCATGTCTGAATCCTATTATAAGCATATGTTTCGCAAGTAACCAGGATTTAAGCAGAAGCAAATATAAAAACTTGGCCCCACAGCATTCCTTGAGGTAAGGCAAGAAGACGAGAATCCAGAGGATATACATCAAATGCTAAGAAGCTGCTCATGTCTGACAATTGGGACTATTAATATATATTCTGTTCATAATAGGAGATATTTCCCTTCCATATTATTTGGAACAACACTTAATTAAAAGGAACTGTACCTTTGAGGTCTTGTTGAAGGCTCACATGAGCAAATGAAGTGATATTTGTGCCATTCCCTTCACATCTATACAGATAAAACTGTGAAACAGAGATGGCTAAGTGCATTTCAGGGAAAATTTAATGTGTAGAATGTTTTCTGAATCCTGCCCACACTTGAAAGCAATGCTAGAATCCCTGGAGTGCAGTTTAAGCAGTTGTAATATGTACTTGGGTAATTCATGGAAATCCTACATATAGAGTGAGTGTTAGTATGACAAACACATCAGCTTTCTGTGATCTGATTTTAATCTATTAAATACTAACCCAGCTGCAAGATCCAGATCATTAGTCCTGCAGACGTCAAAATAAGTCGAAAGGAATAGGATTCCCCAAGAAAGATCATCACTTCCTGAGCAAAATGTATGGTGAGCATTGGATGACTACTTATGGCTTTATAACTTGAAAGTACAGATATAAATTAAAAAAGAGAAAAGCTTGTATCAGTTTTAGATATTAATCAAAGCAAAAATAGCTATCTGAAGTTGAAGCTCTATTACAGCTAATCAAGATTTCTGTAGTTACATACTGACCTGCTGAGGAGGTAAGACATCCTTACAGAGTAGAGAAGAAAAAGCAGCATTTTCCACAATAACATTGAATTCTGTCAGTAATATGAACAATTTTCTTTTATCTTTTAGTCTTTTCATCCATTCATTGAGCGGTTTGAAATGCATTCCAAGATAAAGTCAAGTTTAAAGTCCTCAAGTTTTCGTATTTTTCAGTGCATGTCTTTTCTCTATTTGGCCAGTGAGAAATCCTCCTTGAAATTCCATGTAATAATGTAGCCATACATTGTTTGTGATCTGGAATTCTTGCCTTAGGTATGGTTCTTGAACCGTGTTACTTTATGTGTATAAAAAATCTTGTGATGTCTGAAACAATCTAAGTTACTTAAGGATTTTGGTAGCTATCATTTATATCAAAATAGCCTGAAAATGTTCATTTGTGTCCCTTTCTTTCAAAACTGCTGGTGCAGGACTGAAATATATAAACTTCTCTGAACATTCTGGGATTCTTCAGCCTGAAGGGGACAATTGCTACAGGTGAGAGAGCAGACAGCCTGCCCACCATCGAACAGAGGTTTCCTTCACATTACTCATTCTTGCAATAAACTGTGATTGATAGAACAAGCATGCAACAGTGAGGAGTCTCAGATTTACTTCTCTATTATATTTTGTCATAGGATGAATAATATACTCTTACAGCCTGCTCCAAAAAGGTATCCTTCATAAGCAAAGTTTAGCTTTCTTCCTGCTAGCCTGCACAAAGCTTTTCTGGTCAGTATTTCCTCACCCCCATGGGACCATAAACTAACTTTTCAATACTACATGTATTTCTCTAGAAATCACAAGCAGAGACACAAGGACATTTCATACCTGCTAGTCTCAAAAAAAGATCAGAAATCCTATAGAAAGCATTACACTTAGTTCACAAAAGTTCTTTATTATTTGTTGATCAAGACTTTCCTTTTGATCAATTTATCTAGATTTCTCTGTGTTTGTATATGCATATATATGCACTCTCACACACACATGCATGTTGCATAAAACCTCAGTAATTATGCTAATTAATCTCTTTGTGGTGACTAATAAAATACTAGAGAAACCTCTAATTCTGTTTATTTACTTAATTCTATTGGATTTGAAAACGTAATAGGGTAATTTTTCAATTTAGTTCAGTATGTTTTATGCATAAGTAATAAATAGTATATCAAGTTATTCATGTTTACACCTCAAAAATTATATCCTGGATGAACTGACAACAAAAGATTTTGGTTTTGAACATCTTCTGCAAGGAATTTCTCTTTAAATGTCACTTTCTTCTAAATAGGAATTTCTAGAGTTATGTCCAACTTTGCTGAATCACTGTTTTTCCATACAATTCATTTAGCTGTGTATATCAGTACT
This sequence comes from Chlorodrepanis virens, assembly GCA_003286495.1. NCBI lineage: Eukaryota > Metazoa > Chordata > Aves > Passeriformes > Fringillidae > Chlorodrepanis > Chlorodrepanis virens. The sequence goes on from LTAT01000001.1 coordinate 78,095,770, forward strand.
GCTGTGTCCATTTGAGTAATCATCAGTCCAGAATTCACACCCGCTAATTGAGTCACTGTTAAAAAGTTCACTCCAGCTTTAAAATTTAATTTCACCTGGTTTAAGTGTTAGTGCATAGGTCAGTATGTAATCTCAACTAGAGACACGTGCTCTGGGTGTGGAAGGATCATTAGCACAACTAGTGTGGAGTCACTGCTGAACCCATAGGAATGACCTTGAGCATTTTTAGAATCCAGATCTTGAAACAGAAACTAATTCAGGTGAAGAGAATATTTTTATAGAAAAACCAGGTTCTGGAACGGATTAAAAAAATCACAAACCAAAAAAATGAACAATGAAAGACAATGGCAAAAAAAAGCCCCCCAAAACAAATGAGGGGAGTGAAAGACTACTGTTTTCCTGCCAGTTCATTGACTTTTTTTTTTTTAATTAAACAAATGTTGTGGGTAAGTTGTTTTAAATTAAATTAATCTTTTTTTCCTCTTGGATGATCAGCGTGAGTAACAAAGGTTTTAGTGGATTAATGTTTTCTCAATATGAAATTTAGGCATACACAGAAACACTTTCTTTTCTACAAAGAATGATATTAGTATATCAGAGCTATTTAGGATGATTTTATGGATCAGCAGTTCACTTAAACTCAAAATATCTGGTTGAATTCCCAGGTGCTAATCATAATACTATCAAAGACATAATTCTGCATTTAACATTTCTTCTCTCATCACTCTTAGTTTCCTTTGTAAGCAATAGACAGAGGTAGACATCCTTTTATTGGCATCCTACTTCTGTGCAATATTTCTTCTGAATCTTCCTTTTGGAATGCAGATGTATTAACTGCAAAGATTCACCAGAATGGACTGTTTACTGAAACCAGCATATTATATATGTATATGTGTATATAAAACAGATATTATATCCAGTAATGCTTGTGAGTAATGTTTCTATTTAAATAACAGTATCAATATGTTATTATATGAACATATATAATATAAATTTATAATTTATTGATATGTAATATATGCATACATATTATAATGCCTATTCACTATGTACTAAATACATATTATTATCCTGCGCCAATGAAGAATCAGGCTACGATTACACGTAGCAGAACACCAGATTGTAAATGAACTTAAATCCT
>LTAT01000001.1:78103766-78168079 GCA_003286495.1 Chlorodrepanis virens
TTTCAGTGTCTCAACAACTTCAGAGTAAATAATTTCTTCATAATATCTAATCTAAATCTACCTTCTTTTAGATTAAAGCTGCTTCTGTTTGGTTTTACTTTAAGATGAGACGGTCATGGCCTTTGCTGCACACATGATACGTAGACAAGGCAGATCTAGTTTCAGTTCTGTGATCTAATTTATTTTGAGAAAGATTATGAGCACAAGTACCTCATCTTCAGGGAAGCATCACACCTGTTAGGTTATAGGATAAATATTGCAATATCTGACAGTTTATCCCACCAAAGGATAAATCTGATTACACCATGGTACGAGAGAGACATATTCCAGAATGAATACTATTCTGTAGATTACTTTCCAAATTTTGTGAAACTTGATCAAACCTATTAACTTTTTATCCCACAGTTAATTTCAATTTTAACAATGTTTCATCTAATATTTTATTATTGTCTGGCTTTTACCTTTAAAATTTAATTTTTATTCTGATCTATACTTTTAATTGCATAACTTTGTAATTGAAAGCAACATGAAATTTTTAGTTTCCTGTCCCAATAAGGGGGTTGCTTTGAGGACTGCCTCAATTTCTTTGAAACTTGAGACTTCCATTCTGTGAAGCAGAATAGAATAATAAAATGTAGTTCTAATAATTTATTTAGATGAAAGGGGACTAAAGGTTTTCCATAAATTTTTGTACTGACTGCAAGGAAACTAGTTTTTAACTAAACTTTTAATAAACAGAGTGGAAACATACTTGTTTCAAACGAGGAGCTATAAAAGCCTGCTGACAGGCTTTTAACATAAGTAAGAAATTCCAGACAGAGGAATGGGCCTTTATTTTCAGTGTAAGAGATTCACTGGCTCACCTCAGTACAGATTTCAGGATATAGGTTTCTGACTCTGGCTAAGGATGGAGCCATAAATTGTCATCTGCTGAGCAATGCTGAATCAGCTCCCTGCTCTGAAATGAGACAATAAGCAAGAAATAGATTCCAGCCTTTTATTCATTGGGAAAGATTTAAACTCCTTTTTTTCTTTACTTTGGGAGCACAAGGACTTCTATCTATCACCTCTGACAGAGGTGCCCTAAACAGAATAGCAGAAGCATGCAGAATGAAGCTATCTCAATTTGTGCTGTTAAAGATGCTCCAGCTGCTATGTGATATTCCCTTATTGTAGGAAGAATAGTGAAAGAATTTCTTGTTTAGTCCGTGGAGAGGAGTTCCACTGTCACAGAGTAGCCCCTGTAGAGAGGAAGGAGTATATGGAAAAATTCAGTTCAGATTAATCTTTTACAATTTAAATTATAATATATTTATTTTCCTGGTTTTTGTATCTGCCTGAGGCAAGTTTGAATTTTTCCAGCTCAGGCTCCTCAGACAGGAAATGCCTCATTGGGGCATCCTTAAGGGGCTGTGATGTCAGTGAATAATTTGACTGCTCTGGTTCACAATGGGGGTAGCTGTGTTTATATCTACTGCCTCAAATTCAAGCATTAAAGTAATATGTAATAGAAAGTATGTTCATCCAGAGTCTAAGTCTGGGCAAAGACTGACCTGGGATTGTGAGCTTTGGTTTTTTTGTACTGGGTACCCACAAACTACTATGAAATAAAACCCTGAAGTACTTCTCATTCCTTCCTTTTTTTGAAAATAAACACAAATTATATTTGTAAGGAGATACGCACTCCGCATGCTGGAATAAATTAAGTAAAGCAACTGCCTTTAGATTCTAAAATTCCAGCTCCTTGCAATGTGTTGCACAGATCAAAAATCAATACTGAGAAATGGACTCAGAAAAACCAAATTAACTCAGCAAGTGACTTGGACTTTTCTCCTGTTGTTTTTAACCCTTTAAGATATCGGATCACTGCTGCATAAAGGAGGAGGTGCAGTCATGGTTTGTTCGTTTAGATGTTTCAACGCATTTGATAGCACAACTTTCAAGATGAATCTCATAAAGTTTTCCAAGTGCATTCTGATAGTTATGATGAAAGATGCTTTTTGTTCAAAGATAGATTAGGGAATAGAAGGTACATTTAGGACTTTCTTGAATGTTAACAAAGTCACATTTGATCACTCACACATGGATCTATATTCCTGGTATATAAATATGAAATTTAACATCTTGGTATATTTTATCTACTTTTTCTTCTCCTTAGCTCTCTCTCTCTTTCTATTTTTTTTTTTCCTATGAAGTACTTTTGATGCTTTTGTTCTGCAGTTTAGTAAATGATGGCTACATGCCAAACAGATTTAGGAAAGTGATCAAACCAATATATCATAATGTAATTTCCTAAGACTGACAGATTCAAATAGACTTCTGACTAAGACTGCCAAAAAACAATGAATGTTCAAGATTACTCAGAATGTTAATGTAAATTTTGCTTTCTATCCCTTTAGCATTAATTAAAGCTAGAGCAGATTCTTTCATCCTCTTTATCATTACAGCTTTTAAACAGCTTCTGCCTGACACCTCAGCTGACTTCCTTCAAAATTTTTACACATATGCCAGCCTGCCTGGCCACAAGTGTAATTTTTATTCACATTATTTGCAAGTCTAAATTGTATTGTGGGATAGAAGGGAATGAAAATTCTCTTTACTTTCAAGTATGCTTTTTTCCTTCCTTCATTCATTATGGACAGGAGAATTTTATCCTTTGTAAAAAGTAGACAGCAGAATACATCACCAAAATGGTTATGGAAGTAATGACAATTAGGGATAAAAATAACAGTACTAGTTTTTAACATTAAATAATAAAGATAAATAGATAATACCATTAACTAGGTGTCCCTAAGTGACCTCTATTACATCAAGAAATATTTATATTTATTCATATAAACATTACAACAATAAAATATATTTCCTTTCCAAAATCTTCTCAGCAGAACCACATCACGTGATTCACTGATATGCTGGCCAGAAGGGATCTTGACAGGCTTGAGAGCCCATGCAAATCTCATGAAGCTCAACAAGGTTAGGTGCATGGTCTGGCATATGGGATGGGAAAATCACAATCAGAAATGCAGGCTGGATGGAGACTGGATGGAGAGCAGCCCTGCCAAGAAGGGCTTGGGGGTGTTGGTGGACAAGAAGATCAACACAACCCAGCTATGTGCATTTGCAGCCCTGAAAGACAGCTCTGTCCTGGGCTTCATACAAAGCAGTGTAAGGCAGCAGGGCAAGGGAGGGGATTCTGCCCCTCTGCTCTGCTCTTTTGAGACCTCACCTGGAGTGTTGCATTCAGCTTTGGAGCCATAAAATAAGAACAACATGGCACTGTTGGAGTACATCCAAGGGAGGGGCACCAATATGATCAGAGGGCTGGAGCACCTCTTCTATGAAGACAGCTGAGAGAATTGTTCAGCCTGGAATAGAAAAAGTTCTAGGAGAACTTATGACACCTTGCAGTACCTAAAGGAGGCAACAAGAAATCTGGAGTAGGACTTTTTACACGAGCATGTAGTAATAGAACAAAGGGTAATGGCTTTAAACTGCAAGACTATAGATTTAGAGAATGTAGTAGGAAGAAATCCTTTACTGTGAGGGCAGTGAGGAACTGGAACAGCTTGCCCAGAGAAGCTGTGGGTGCTCCATCCCTGGAAATGTTAAGGCCAGATTGGATGGGGCTTTGAGCAGCCTGGTGTGGTGGAAATTGTCCCTGCATATGGAAGGGGTGCTGGAACTAGATGATCTTTAAGATACCTTTCAACCCAAACCATTTTATTATTTTATGATTCTACGTACCTGTTATTACTTTTATGATGGAATTAAACCAATCCATTCAGGAAGAATTACATATGCCATTTAATTCCCAATTAATGTCTAGAAATGCAGCTTAGAGTGAGGTTACCTACCAAGAATTTGCTTCTGATTCCAATGACTTTTCTAACTAAGCTAAATTGCAGCTTCCAGGGCTTTTCTAATTCATGCTGTTGATTTATAGCCTTTGTAGGGATATCAGACATGAATTTTTATAGAGAAATTCACTATGAAAATATGCCATCTAATTCCATTTATTGTGTTGGTGTGTTCTTTTCTTCTTTTTCATTGAGAGAACAGGCCAAGAATTACAAGAATAAATCTTAAATCTTTGTGTCCCCTCTCTCTTGTTTGCTGTCTCATACCATCTCTCCAAATGCCAGGATAATTCTGATTGTGAAACTATAAATTTTCTGTTCTTTGATACAGTTTTAAAACAAAAAAAAAAAACAACCACACGAACAAAACAAAAAAAAAAAAAGCCCAAACCAAAACAAACTTTTGGAAACACAGTAAAAGTTGTACTTAATGTAAGTCATTCAGTCCTTTTACACTTGCCACTGGAAAATACAGAATCATTCATTGGTTAGATAGGCTAGGAACAAAGCACATACTGGTACTGGTCCCATGAATTAATAGGTACTGAATATATGACTCCAGAAAAACTAATTTATATTACAAGAATAACATGTCAATATGTTCACAGACCTTCCTCTCATTTTGTGCACATTTTGTGGATTAGGTATGTTTTTGTGTTTGTGTTCTCCCATGTCTAGATTCCCAGCACAGACAAATGCCTCCCTGTTTCACTATCACCACAACATTTATTCATTTTTTGAAATTAGAAGCAAGTAGAAAGAAGAAAAAATAATTTTTATTTTGATTTTTTAATATTTCTAAGGATATTTCTCCCTTTACATATTCTTTAGTAAAATAAATCTTTTTTTCTCAAAAAAAAAATACCTACACTCATGAAGAGATTGTTTTGGGTTTTCTGGCTATCATTTGAGACACGTTTTCGTCTGTAGGTTTTATGCCTCTAAACCCTCAGTACAAGTGAATGCAGTTAGGTGAAATCTTCTAGCCTGCAAGTAACAGCTTGGGAGGAACAATAAAACTGGCATTTGAAAAAATAATGGACATATTCCTTCAATTAGCAATGAGATACTTATCCTTATCAGGGACACTGTCTTTTGTAATTCTTCCCTGCCTCCTCATCTGTTTTCACTGCTACAAAGAATGTGTTTGAAATTACAGAATGATCAAAATCTAACCAGCTGTCAGTTTGCAGATTCTCCAGCCTCTGCATATGCGCTGCCACTCTGCCAAGGCCATGCCTAAATGCCAGTTATAACAAGGAGGACATGCAGATTGTGTTACATTAGTTGCTACTAATTTTCCCAGTTATTTTGGCTAGCAGTATTGATTCTTCCATCAAAATGAACAAATTGGATAGGACAAAACACAGGAAGAATCTCTAATTATAAACACCCTCTAAAAAAACACCTTCATCAGGCATAATCATGCCCTTATCATAGCTGTTATGAATTCAAAATCCCAGGTGAGGGAAAAATGTGTTTTCCTTAGAATTAGTACCTTCTTGTCTACTTTCTTACACCAATTTTAAGCTCTGCAAAGTCTGGGATCTCTTTTTTTTGTTTCTCACTACTCAGAGCCTTAGTGTGAAACTGCAGTTTCCATAGGTACAAATCTCTCACAGAAATTTTTAAGCTAATGGTATGATTCTTTGGGCTGTCCTGTGCAGGGCCAGGAGCTGGAGCCTGATGATCCTTGTGGGTCCCTACCAACTCAGAACATTCTGTGCTTCTGTGAATACCCAAAATCACAGGGGAAAAAATAAAAAAAATACATGTTTATGTTATACCTATCACAGTGGAATAAGACTGTGGAGCTTAGGATACCTAAGAGTTTTCTTCTCAGTCTTTTCTTTTTGTAGTGTGCCAGACCTAGACTGTAAGGTACTTCTGAAAAGTCATCTCTCCCTTGATAACCCACTTCTAGCATTGCAATATACAGCTCAAGCATGGCAGCTCAAACTGCTTCCCATTATTTTCTAGATGATATTAGCCTATTTTCCCCTGTTTTTTTCTAGGCATTCTGATTATCTGCCAATGTCTTTCAAACAGGATTTTAATAATAGCTTAGTGTTTAGAAATGAATGCAAGAGAAATGAGGGTTTTACAGCTAAAAGAAAGGATCTACAGATCTAGACATATAACCAATACAGAAGGGTGTACATCTGTTGCAATTAGGTGGAAAAAAAAAAAGAGAGACGAATTATGGTGAAAAATTCAGTTTGAAAATCATATATTCTTCTGGTGTCTTTGTACTAGACAATAATTCTTGATATTTGAGATGAAAAGCCACAATAATCATGACATGGATGAGAATTAAAATACTGATTATATAAATAGATTTTAAAGGGGAAATTGGGCATTGGAGTGACTAGGATAAGTTGCAGTGTTATAGTTTGCAGAATTTTACATATATCACCTTGAAAATTGGTGAAACTCCTGAAAATTCGTAGTTCTTAAAGAGACAAAGATAAACATAGACACTTTCTTTTAAGTATATAAGCATATATAAATTTATGTGACCAATAGTTTAAATTAAATGTAATTCCACTCACTACATCACATTCAGGACTGGGTCTAAGGAGAGAATTGTCACATTTAATGAAAATATCGAAAATATAATTAGTTTCCTGAAACAAATAAAATCGCCTGTGGGTATTTGCATTCTGGCTAAATCCCTCCAAAAGTACTTCCAAGAAGTGATAGCCAATGCTTTACTGTTGCAATTGCTATTTGTCCATATTGGTTTTTACAAGTATACCCCAGGATTTTGGCCAATTTTAGTATCTGGATGGCTATCAATTAAAGTCCATGGGAATTGATGACTGGAAGACAAGATAAATTTTATCAGGTAGGGTTTGATTCCAAATCCTTCTTTTTTTAGTTTTTTGGGTTTTTTTGGTCAGAAAACAGATTTTGAAGCAGTAAGGTTTAACTATCTTCTTCAATGAGCTAAAGCTAGAATATGGAGGTAGAATTCCACCTTTCTTATAATATAGGTTCATAATGTTTGTGGAGGATGCCGTAATCCAAAGATAGGGGCATTAGAATACTTAGATACTGAAATTCCAAGTGTACATGAAGAGCTGCTAAATTCCAGCAGTGAATTGTTTCCTCTAAGTGCTGTTCATACATGCATGCCAAGTCTCTACTCATACTCGGAGTGCTCCGACATGAAATGCCCTCTAAAAATGTAAATTTACCCTAATATCAAGACAGTATCCAAGTTATTCCATAAAATGCAAAGTGGCATGCATAGCAGAGTTAGAAATTAATAGCTGTGTATCACAGACAAAGCTCCTTGCCTACAAGTAGTTTGTTTTACATAATATGTGTCATTCCAAGGAAGAGTTGGTTTGTATGCATAAATACAGACACACATTTGCACGTACCTCAAAGGGTGACATGGAAACAGATGTATATTGGAAATGACTGAAGAAGTAAGCTATCTACCAGCCCCATTCATTTATACATGAAATGCCTTATTGATTTAAAATGAGGTGAAGAGTCACAATCCTATGGAATGCCCTAGCCATGTTTTGTAAATCTCCAGCTGATTTTTAAGCAGTTAAGCTTAAAAAGCCAAACTGACAGAAACAATATTTTTTTTTTATTTGTGAATGCAGAGAAAACTATTTAAACAAACCTTCTGGAACCAGCTTTCTTTTGCTCTCAAGTCTGTTCCTGCCCTCCAGATCCACCCACCCTTATTTCAGTTACTTGATGGACTTTAGAAATGTGCTAACTACATAAATTCATGGGAAAGAAGAAAACACTCTAGAGAGCAGCTTTACTTACTAAGCCTTAATCCACAACAACCAAACCCAATCCTTCACATCAAAATCTTCATAAAGGTCACAGGATTCGCATTACAGATTTCAAGGAGAGATGAAAATTGGGAGTTTTACCCCATTAGATGGCCAGTTGTGTGATGAGGCAGCTCACCAGCTCATTTTAGCAAGGAACTGCCTTGGGCAGGTCGAGACAAGACCCATGACACGGGTCCAAGGCTTTCCTAGCTGGTTTTCCTCCCATACCTGTGGATTTAGCTGAGACAAAAGCCCTTCTTTGTGGCACAACACATGTTCCATGTGATAGGACCAAGCTGGGGACATAAAGTACACGTTGGCCATGTGCAGCCGACAGTCAGTGCTGTCCAGCTGCCACCTGGCTCTCCTTAGGACTGATAAAAAAAGTAACAAATTACAATAGCTCACCTCCTCTTTAATCTATTGGCTTTAGGAAAAGGCAACTGCAGTATTAAAATGTCGGAATGGTTGTTATTAACAAGGCCAAAAATAGATCTTTTGAGAATGTGAAAAATGAGGGCAGTAGAATTTAATAGGATCTCTGATGACCTGGAAAAAAAAAAAAAAAGCCCATTTACAGCTCTTTTGCTGTGTATTACAACAAGCAAAAATAAAGCTAATTTATCTCCAAAAAAGCAAATTGCTTTATAGCAAATGGCTCATGAGGGGCCAATAAAAACATTAGAGGATCTTTGACATGGTGAATAATTAAAGACTGGTCAAAATCTTGATGGAAACTCCCCATTGCCTGCAAATTACAAGATCTCAAGGGTACTCCTGTAGAAAAGGAAATGTAGAATAACACAGGAAATTACTCAAGTACCGGGTCCAACGCAACAGCATTAAATATTAAATATTAAGTAACAGCAAGCACCAAAGAAAAAGAACTTTACATCATCTTCATCTAATTTGGCTCTGTATCATGGGAACTTATACATCTTAATGGTTCAAGCAATAAATTCAACTAGAAAAACCAACAGTGTAATAATCTAAAAAAAGACAGTACATTAATAGGTCGTGTATATGGAAATAACCTCTTAAATTGACCAATTAAGTAGTAAAAGATAAAATTATATATCATCATTAAGTATTCTATAAGCTACTTTCTAACAAATAACGAACATTTACCCTTTATTCGATTAAATTTTAAAGACAGTAGGCCCATAGAGAAATATTTTTGTTCTGCTGAACTACAACTCCTGAGAAAGAGTGATTTAGTTTCCCAAGGCACTATGATGATTTTTATTAAAACCACCTCTGTTTTCATTATTCAAGACCTGTCCTGCCCCAGCTTTGTGAAATAAGTCTCTCTCCCGACTGCAAAAGCAAAAGCAAGAACCAATGCCAATATTGTTCCCCAAACTCCACTTATTTTTATTGGAGGTAAGCAATATTTTCAGGGAATAAAAACCCTCAAATCAATGAAAAATCATGCCATTAAAAAATAAGGTAACATGTATTAGGGAAGAACAGTAACAGATTTTCAAAATGACATTTACCCTACACTGTAAATGCAAAATAGGATTTTGAGTTATTCCTAAAAATCAAATAAACAGAGTAGAATCAGATCTACTAGGTTCACCTACATCAAAGTGAAACCTCAAAATAATGACTCCACCCATTCCAGCCAATGTTTGTTTTCAATGTTTTCTATTTTTCATTAACCATTACACTCATGTTACAAGTCTTTACACCCACAAAGCAACTTAATGTAAAATATAAATAAAGCAAATAATTAACAAACATTACATTAACTTTATAACTTGATAGGAGTAGAGTTAATAAACAAGCTTAAACAGAAGAAACTTGTGTTGGATATGAAGGAAAAAAACAAACATAAGGGTAGTTGAATTCTGCAATATGTTTCCCAGAGAGACTGTGGGATGCCTATTATTGGAATTCTTCAGGACTCTATTGGACATAATCTGGACTGGGTATCTTGACATAATTACCCCTGCTTTGAGCTGATGGCTGGATTAACTGATCTCCAGAGGTCCCTTCCAACCTCAATTTTTCTATGATTTTACTATTTTCTTCTGTCTGCATTTTCATTGTCAAGCTTTTAAAAAATTTTAAAAGAAACCAAGCAACCAGAAAAGAATATATGCTATAATAAGAAAAAACCCCAAACTTAATGGCAAAATAACTAAGCATCTTTGTCACTCTTGGTTTAACAGTGTCAATACTCATATAATCAAGCCCCAGAAAAATGCACAGCACATAAGGTTCATACTTTAAAAACCACCCTTCTTTATGCTGTCAGTTCAATAAGAAATCACAGCTCTGTGGAATGTGTTTAGCAGTGACCTGTGGTAATCACCTAGTGAGGGGAACTTTCTTCTGCAAAACTGTTCTTTAGAAAGGATGAAATATAGAGATAAAAAGCATGGTTAGAACAGATCTGAAGTTTGAGCCCAAATCCCTCTCTTACTCTTTTTCTAAGAAACTGTACAAGGCCAAGGAGAAAATAAAGACTTTTTCCAGTCATTGCCATTTAAAATTGAGTAGCATTTGCTAATAAAACCTTCTGTGTCTTAGCTGATTATATTCAGAGGATTTATACAGAGATTTAAACAAATGTGTCTGCTTAACCTGGTAAAATTTCTTTGGCAATAGATCTAGAAAATTCCAGGGTCTGTAAGATGAAAATACTGTGTTAAAACATGGGAAAATTTTGAATCTCTGTTGTGAATCAATATAGCACTGATATAACAGTTATATTGATTTATGGTTTTTCATGTACTCTAAGAGGGAAACAAACATATCAGAAGTGGAACTCAAAGCAAACTTATTGTTTATTTATCTAGGTCCCCAAGAAAATATTTGCACTAATATGAACATCAATTTTAGTAGTACCTTATAAACTACAGAGGACAGTACAGACTAAAATCTTTTTTGGTTAAAGCACTGTCAAAGAGAGCTTTTAAACCTCCTATTGTGGGTTTTTTAATGGACAACCAGGAATTATTAAGTAGAGGGGTTGAATTAAAAATTCAGGCTGTCCTTTTGACTAGGAATAATGGATTAATTAGAGGCCAAACCATCTGTATTTCTTTGTCAGCAAGAAATTACTGTGTCATGGATTATGACACTGTATAACAACTACCAGAATAGTGACACTGTAATGTTACCATACTCATACTTTTGTCTCTTTTTGATAGCTGATCATGTCATTACACAGGATGTGAAACACAACATCACCATAGATCATCCACATAAATCTGTGGAGCTCATGATAAATTCGTGACACTATTTGTTTCACTACAACTGTCTTGCTGAAAGTACAACTGCTCCACTACTAATGAGACAGCTCAACTCTTATTTTAATGTACTACTTGAAATTCTTGCCTCTCTGTAAACCATGGAGGAAAAAATTATGCATGCACAGAAACACATTCAAATTCTAGCCAAAAATAATTAATGAGGGATAGTGCATTTTTTTTCTTGTGAAAAAGATTGCAGAAAAAAGGCTGAATTTTAAACATTTGTATTCACTGATTAATGTTTTCCATCTATGTATACAGAATTTATTTCTCTTCATTTTCCTTTTGCTTAAAAGAAAAGCTCAAACCATCCTACCTTCTTTACAGGAATAGCCAGGAACAATGTAGGTCCATGTGTAAATTGAATTTTTGTCTATTTTTTGAGCTCTGCTGAACAAGTAGAAAATAAATATAAATGAGGAAGGAAAAGCAGCCAGAGTTCCTCAGAGTTCCACTGGGAATGTAAAGAACATGTTGCTAGTGATATTTCTGCTGTTGTGTTTAGTGGCAACAAATCTCCAAAGATTTTTTTTTTTTCAAAACACCAAACTGTTGCAAACCTCAGTTAATGTGCTTTGCATAATAGTACTTCTAAATTCATACATGATTCCTTTTTGCTTTCTCAAGCTAAGCACCTAGAGACACCAAAGCAAGCCAGGGAAAAATAACCACTGCATAGATTAGAACATTCATAACTACGAAGCCCTAGTCTGTAGAATTACTATGCTTTTTACTATTCTACTTGAATGTCAGTACAAGGTATTTTACAAGCATTAAAGCCAACAAGTCAAACAGGTAGACTGATGTAATGTTAATACAGCAGTTTTCAGAGCATGTTTTGTGTAGTAATGAGATGATAAGAAAACGTATGAAAAAGAAGACAGAAAAGAAGCGAGAGGGAGAGAAGGAAATGGTAAAATATTGCTAACTTAATCTACCACACATGTAAAGGTCAACCCACAAAATGAAGAAATATTTTTGCTTTTTGCTTGGTGCCTCTCTAACTAGCAAACTTAATGCCCAAGATCTGCTGACTTCTCTAGGAGCAGAGGACCTGATGCACAAGGAAGAACAAACTGCAGGACAAGTCTATGGCATGCACGCTAATGTTGAGGAAAATAATTCTGACCAAAAAATATCCTGCTTCTTTGCAAACTCCCTGGTACCTACATTGATTTTTTTAAGCCTTGACTGTCTCAACCTGTTTCACTACTGATTAACTAATTCACAGACAACTGAGGTTGGAGGGGACTTCCAGACATCATCTAGTTCAAGCCCCATACTACAGAAAAGACACATAGAACCGGTTGCACAGGATCATGTGCAGGAAATTGTTGAGCAGATAAAAGGAGACACTCCACAACCTCTCTGCACAACCTGTGCACAGTCACTCTCAAAGCAAAAATCTGTTTCCTGGTGTTTCAGTTTGTACTAATTGTCTCTTCTGCCAGTGGGCACCAGTAAATAAAAGAGCCTGGCTCCATCCTCTTTGCACGCTCCTTTCTGGTTCTTGTGACATTGATCACATTGGCCTGAGCCTCCTCTTCTCCACGCTGAACAGTCCGGGGTCTCTTAGCCTTTTGCATTGGAGACATACTTCACTTCGTGGCCCTTCGCTGGACTGCCTTCAGTGTGTCCATGTCTCTTGTGGTATGGAGTCCAGAAATGGACACAGCCCTCCAAGTGTCACCTCACCAGGGCTTGCAGAGAAGTTGTGGATGCCCAATCCTTGGAAGTGTTCAAGGCCAGGCTGAATGGGGCCCTGAACAACCTGGTCTAGTGGGAGGTGGCTCTGCCCATGGCAGGGCAGTCGGCATGAAATTACATTTAAGGTCCATTCTAAACCAAACCATTCCATGGTTTTATGATTCTATGATTCTATGATTTTATCATAATATGTGGGTCAAGGAAGAGTATGCTTTTCTTTTAAGCTCTTCAGTTAATTCCTAAAGCCTGTTTGAATTACTCCATTTCTATAAATATAACCATTTACCATATTTTGCTTATTCTGTTGTCACACAGTTGTGCTGCTCACTTTGAGAATTCACACTTACACAGATGATGTGAAAAGGAATGAAAAAATTAGCTGAATGACAAGAAGTAATAAACTTTGAAAACAAGGTGAAACATCAGTTGGAAACTATACATCTACCAGCATCCCATACTCTGTTTTCCCTAAATACTCCCAGTAACTGTGAAATAACAGTGGGAGTGGTAGTGTCTGTTGTAACACACTGGTAAGATAATTTGATTTGCTGCCTTATCAAAGAATAGTCACTTCCATCCTTGATCTATCCAAACTGGCCTTGTCTTGTGAAACCAGCCACAGAACTCTGAGATGATGTTATTTACTTATCTCACAAAACACTGTAAATACCGTCATTATTCTTGAATAAGGGAAGGTAAATACAACATCTATAAAAAATTACCAAGTGGAAATATAGACAAATATTCTTTAACACATGTCTTTTCAACATGTTAATAGAGATTCTAGTTTTTTTAACCATTATCTAAATTCTGTGTGACAGAAACATGCTGAACTAATTCTCTTCTGATGCCTTTTTTCTTATTAATTTCAAATTAGGCACAAGAAATACTTTCATTGTTTCATCTAGAAAAGAAATGACAGCCAAAACCACTATTTATCTAACCTCGAGAGTGAAATAAAATAAAACTATTAGTGCACTAAATATTCATTATTATGTACTTGCAGATATCAAAATTTGTACTAATTTAAGTATTATGTCACTTTCATATTGAAATAGGTGGGAAAACTTAGAAAATTTCTCTCAGAGCTTTAATACTTTCATTACATGAGAAATTTTGTATTTCATACCTAAAAATTGGCTGATTTGGGGTAATTGTTTCTATATATCTGATATGTCTGATTTTATGTAGAAAAAAGAGACATAAGTGAAAAAGCATACAGTGTGATAACTACACCACATTGTAATGATACTAGTGAGAATGATTAATAAGGTTTTCAGGCTGTATCCTAAAATAATCTCTCAGGAGAGTTATTCTTGTCTTTGTTGATGATACCTGGAGGACAGACTCCTAATTTAATGTGCCTGAATTACATTTCTAGTATAGGAAGAAAAATTATGTCCACTTAATTCCAAAACTCTTTAATAGAAGGATGATATGTAAAGCAAGTACATATATTCCAGATTTACAAAGCAACATGTATTTTAGCAGCTCTTCATCTTAATTCAAGAACAAGCACAAACCTATCCTATGGATCTCAAAATAATTTCTGCTTAGGGCTTCTGTTTGGAAGAGTGATTGATTTGTTTTGCTGTCTACAGGTAAACATAGTAGAGGTGCAGTTTTGCAATGTATCTCCAGAACTTATTTTAGAAATGAAATCTGTATGTCTATATGTATATCTCATCTTTATAGCCACAGATGAGATAATTAGAAGTCTGTATTTGGCTGGTTAAATGAGAATATACTATTCTATGTCTTTCCTTATCGTTCTGAAAACTCTACATTTGCACATGGTCCATTTAGGTTTCTACACTTCTATCCATTATGAATTCAGGCAAGTACCAAAGGATTTACTCTCCAGTCATACTGTATGGGTTTAGTTTCATTAAGGAAAGCTGGTTTACTGTTAGACAGCAGGGTATTGTAAATTTTATTTTAACCATTTGGAATGTGTGATCCAACAAAATTAACAAGAAAAAATTTCTCATCCTTGGGGTTGTAAGGTTTACTTGGTGATTCTCCCTTACCAATTGGGGCAGCAGAGGGGATGGCAGGCTAGGGCAGCAGGAGAGTAAATTTAATCAGAATTTTAAAAACCTCAGGAAAAGACAGTAGAAATTAGATTTGAGCTGTGATTTGGCACAAATCTATCTAATAGAAATCCACACTAGTGCATTTGTATAAGACGGATGGATTTGATTTAATCTTGCCAAAAAAAATGAACACTAAATTACACACATCAGATGAGACTAAACTCACTTTATCACCAATAGAAAGACAGTGAGTCATTTTTATGAAGTTAATCAGCTCATCTAAGGTATAATGAAGACTCTACTAAAGGATCAGCGTCCATTTATTAATTGTTTTTCTCTTTCCTTTTTTCCCCTTTTCTTTCTTTTTTAAAGGCAAGAGGATTACCTGAAATTCATATTCCTGCAAACTGAAGATCAAAGCCATGGTGCCATACATGCTGCTACAAAAATACTCTTGTCTCTACATCATCTCAGAAGAAAATATCCCTGGCTGGATCTACTTCTCAATTACAGAAATGCTCTTTGGGCCTGGTTGAGGGAATACAGAGACCAGGGCATTTATTGCCTTATCTCAGAATTTTTGATTAGTGTGTCAGTTGAAAGAGCTACTGGTCAAAATTCTTTAACTTGTTTTAGAAGTCCAAATAAAACCCTTTCTGACATTTATTAATCTGTGACATTTTAATGTTTCCTAAGAAGCACATGGAGATATCTTGAAAAAGGTTATATAAACATCTCTAAGCAGTCTAAGCAGCAGAATGCCTCATTTTCTGAGTCTTAGTGCTTAATACTTCAACACAGTCCCTGAAATTTCCTTTTTCAGTTTGAAGCAAGAATTAATGGAATATTGACTTGCTTTTAGGAGAATGTGGTGCAGTATGTGAGGGACATGCAGAAATAGCTCTATTTGCAAATCCTAAAAATTTCATGGTAGAGACATTTTTATCAAACAGCTCATATGGCCAGGGGGTCCCTGAATTTTCTTTATGAACTAAAATATAAAGGAATTGTGTAGGTCAAGCACAAAAATGATTAAAATACATATGTACATAAATCAATAAATGCCATTAATATAGTCCCTATTTGCATTTTGGCCTGTTTGACACCATTAAGATGAAACTGGTAATCTATTAATTCCATCTATATTTAATACTCTGAGATTATAAATAAGAGGGAATAATTGTGAACTAATTAATAGAAATCTTTTCCTTCTGGTAAAAAAATATGATGCAATGCAAAATCAGACTTATAATTTTGCTGTATTATTACATCAAGAATATAGGGTGTTGTTTACTTAGGTAACATATGGCCTTTAGGATTAATCATCTCTGAGTATGTGGTTCTTGGAACTCATAATAAAAGCTTAAAAGCAAATTTAGGTATTTATCTATTTGCAATCTAAATTTAGGAAAGAGGAAAACTACTGGTACCATTGCCAGCAATAATCATGTGTCACTGAACATAAGAACAGAACAACTTTCACACTAACAAAAATATTTCTGCAAGGAATAAAACACATTCTCTGGGTTCAACTAAAAGAACTTCTAAAATTATGTCCAAGAAGTTCCCAGAATACAGACTTAAAGAGGTGCCAATCCTTCTACAATGTTGCAGTAACTTTAGTAGACAACATAATGTGCTGCGGATTTGCCTTTGAAACCAGAGCAAAGGCAAGTTTCAAGGCTCCTAACCTGAAATGAATTCACCAATTGCTAATTTTTTTGTACCTGTTACTCCTAGACAAATTTAGAAAATGCTAGACAAATTTACTTTGAAATTAATTATGAGAATATTGTGATCAGAGTCTTGGAAAACAGTTTTGATTAATTTCTCTGCAGATACATAAATATTCTCTGTGGATTTAGAACCAGGACATAGATCTATTTTTAATCCTTTACTTTTATTTCATGCCAAAAAATCTTCATTAAACCATGCTGCGACTAGAGCTAGGTTTTTTATTTTACAATTTCTCATTCCTTAAGCTTTAAGAAAATACCAAAACCACTGTGATTAAATCCATCTTTATTAAGAATCTTCTCCCATGAGCCAGTCTGATAAATCACTGAAATCTTAATATTCTTTATACATGTAAAGAATTTAATATACTTATCTATTTGATACCTAAAATATTTTAGGAATTTTTAGCTTTTCAGAATATTATTCAGCATTGTTTTCACAGTGGAATGAAATAATATAAGAATTCCCCATATCAGCTTTTGTAGAAAGAAAACTGATGGAAATGTGTAAGAATCAAGGGAAAGAAGAAATTTAAGTGTTCATGAGAACAGATATGACAAAAATGAAGACTCAGGAAGACTCAGGTTGTAAATTGGAAGCCTTTCTAGAAAGGCATGTGTTTTTACTCTATTTGGAAGATTATTTAGTATTTTAAAATGAACTTTTTCACTGACATGAGTAATGTACAAATTAGGTTAATTAAGAAAAGTTCATTACAGAACTCTATCATTTATGACAAAATATACGTTATCAAAGTGGAAACTCAATGATTTCTCCTTTTTAAGTGTTGCTAAGAATTAGAAATATTTTAAACCATAGTTTTCTCAAGCCTTACATAAAAAATAATTTATTTAATATTTTAATAGTATTTTGCTTGTCATAAAATTCTTATCACAGGTATTTTAAAACCTTACCAACAAATGTAAGGGCAACTGACCAAAAGAAACATAAAAGTGAAAAATACCTGGAGGGTTCCTTGGAAATGGTGTTTAATTGAATGACATTTTTTTCATATATCACAGAATCAAAAGGCTAATTTTTTGCTTTAGATCTACTCAATTTTTCTTATAATAGTTTGGCATGTCTTCTATACAGTCAGACTGCACTACAAGTACCGTTGTTCTGTGCAGGTTGGGAGAAATGTAAACTTATAGCCTTAACTATACAGAGTTTAAATTATAGACATTGTTTAAGAGCATCCTAACAGAATGGAGAGAACTGAGACAGTTTTAGAGGAATTTTATTTTCTTTCAGTTTTTAACAAACTTACTTTTTTTCATTGCTGAATCTAATCTAATGGGAAATTCTGAAATACAAAGAAGCACACATAGGATCTCTTGCTAAACCCACTTTCTGATATTTCTTTTGACATCCTTAAAGATGCAATTTAAAAGTTCTTAAATCTTAAAAATATTATGATGCAAACATCAAACTAAAGAGCACAGTAGAAGTCTAGAAGTACATACTGGTCAACTTTTAAATTTTTCTTTGCCTTGCACTGTTTCCTATTAAATAAGGTAATCCAATTGTAAACAATCTGTATCAGGAGTTATGGAAACTAAATCGTGTTAAAGTGACTAAGTCCATCACTAGCCCCCATTTCACCCAATGAGTCAAATTAGTGGTGAAATTAGTGTAAAAATAGATCTTCAATGGTTTCTTTTTCATTTCACTATGTCCATTCCTGTTTGAATTGCCCTATTTGTACATTATTTATGATCTTTTTCAATAGATATGAATGTTAAACTCATTAAAGTGACACATCATACACTGTAACAAAGTTTTAAGAACTGCCCAGCAAATGGAAAATACAAATTCTATTCTTTTAAAAATTCTATCTGAAATAGTCATCAAACAATATCAGTTAAGCAAAGGAAAAATTATTACAAACAGAAAAATATACCTCTTAGAGTTACGAATAAATGATAGGTACAGGTGTAAATTGTATAGAATTGTAATGTTTCATGTTACTCCTGGTGGGTAAGGTCACCAAATCAGAGTGCATTTATTTTCCTGCAGATGTAATCATTTCACTCCTCACCTCTGCTCATCTCTGACATATGTACTTTTAGAACATATCATCACAAACGTGACTTTACAGTATCTTAGCAAAAAATTATCTATGAGACAAAAGGCATTAATATCTGTATTCTACCATTTCAGCATATTTTCATTCTATGGTTTTTTGTGTGTTTTGCATTCTAAATTAATTTTTGAGAGGTTTCTCATTTTTTACTTTTTGAAAAGGGTAGGGCTTCAATGACAAGTTGAAAACAGTTGGAGATTCATCTAGACCAAGCAACTCATTTAAGAGTAGCTTCCACAGGGCTTAGAGAAAGGCAGCATCTCTAGAAAGGAATTCAGAACTGCTAAGTTACAATGTCAGGAAATATTTATGAACATGCTCATCTTTTTCTTCTAAAATGGCTGACTCTGTGATCCATTGTTCTTTTTTTAATCACTTTAAAATCAATAGTAAATTTCAATGATGCCACATCCCCTTGCAGATGATGAAATTACATTCTTTTTTTACCTAACTCACTTAAATCACAGACTTAGTCAGAATGCCTGTCTTCACATTTCTTCCTGGACAAAATGAGAGCACTATCATTCACAGTGTTATAGGGAGTTAAAATACTATCACTTGCAATTCTGTGCTGAGCAGAGATGATACCCTTAATGGCGGTGTGGTGAGCCATAGCAAACCACCTACAGCTTTACGCTGAACTAAATTGACACTTCGTACAGTGCCATGGCTGTGACACTCCCTTTTCACAGTTGCACACCATATTAAGGGCAAACACAGGCCATGGTGCACTCAGCACAGGGTCACACCCCAGTGGACATCAATGGCACAGGAACAGTTTAACCACTGAGCTCACTGTATTAGCTGTAGGGATGCTAAGATTAAAACATAAAAAACTACACAACCTCCTCACTCCTCCAACACACAACCACAGAAAAATTTCAATCAAAACCAGCTCTGATGGAGTATTTAATGGAATACTAGAAAAAGCCTTTCTACTTGAATACCCAACATTAAGGTAGATAAATCCAAAGAAGTAAACTAAAACCACGGCTGAAGTGGTCTCAGTACATAGCACATCTAGCCATGTTGAGTAAAAGCCAAAATTGCAGGATATGTTCTTCACTGTTATAACATTTTCACACTACTACACTTAATAGGGAAAAGCCTCCCTATCAAAGCAGTCCACTGAGCAAAGCAGTTACCAGTCTCAGTGCTGCATGGAGCTTGATAAACTGCCTCCCACTGTCTTATCATGGAGCAATATATGCATATATCCCATTTTCTGACAGGGCTGAGATTTATTTTTCACACTATTTTCATTCAGTTTGGGGAAGAGATTTAGTTACAGTACAGTAAAGATTTTGCTGTCACTGAACTGCTAGCACCAATTTAAACAAAGGCACTATGGAGTTGACTAATGCCTCAAGTCTGGAACAGCAAGGAGTTCCCCCATAGCTACCTACATTCATCATCTCACACAGCTATGAAGTGTTTATGTGACCTCTGCACATCAGCCAGCGTGTCTCCCATATAGAGAAACTGGCAGATTTTACTCTTACCTAATTTAGTAATTTTTCCAAATAATAATAAGGTTTTCAACATAGGTTGATGATTTCTTTTTTGGGATGACTCCATAAAGTGTTTTCAGGTGAGAAGAAAAATTTTTAAGTAATCAACTGATAAAAAAATTGATAGGAACAAAACCACATAAGTGGATTTTTTGAAATATGATGACTTCAGGTATGATACAGGCAACAAGTAATAACTTCTTATTGGCTATAATTGCTCTGAGTTTAACCTGCTGCCATTACTCCAAGGGGAAAGCCTGAGAGAAAAAGGGAGCACCTACACCTAGGGAGAATAAGGAGAATACTTGCAAGGAGGCAGATTATCTAATGAGTTGCCTTCTAACACAGATAGTTATCATAAATAGAGTAGCTATGGACTTTGGCTATGGGAAGAAAATCATATCATTGCTGGATGTTTACAGCCTTAAAAAATACATGACTTTTCATTCAAACACAGCAATGAGCTTATCTTCCTGGATAATTTCTGATGGTGTTTTACATATATTCCATCTTTATTCTCTAAATTGATTCAACCCATGGTAGCAATTAGTTTCTCTGATGTTATTTGCTATAAAAATCTTTTGTATTTGAAAGAGCATTTACCCCAAAAGTGTGGTCTGTGATTTTTGAGTACACTCTTGTGTTGTCATTAAGTATAATTGACCATGCTAGGTAAAACCAGAAGAGACCACCATGCACACTTGGCAACATATCACTTGAAGAGTCCTGACTGCAACTTTTAACCAAAGAAAAGTAAACTCTGCAAGTCTCAAGGACACAGAGAACTTTTGCAATAATATGTTTGCTACCTAATGCTGGAATTGAGCAGTGAGAAATAAATACCGAAAACACCCTTGCAGGTGTTTTTGGTTGCTGTTGTGTTTTTTCCCCCTAACATCTTGACATGGAGTATGTTGTTTTTTTTTTTTTTTCTCAGTTATTTACTGCAAAAATTATCAGCAATTTAGGATTTTTCTTGAAGATTTTTTGCTTCCTTAAGATTTTTCTTTATAGATGGGAGGCAACCTGTAAATTAGATTCCATCAGAAGGTTTGAGCTCAGTATTCCTTACGGTTTAAAGCACCAGGTGCTTTTTCTTGGAATAAGGCTGGAGATGAACCAACAATTTGGTTTGTATTCAATCTTGCACCAGTGGTTGTAGGACAGTATAGGAACAAAAATTCTTGAACACATCTAACCCGATAATTGGATAGCATATTGAGAAACTTCTGAGAGGCTCTATGAAGGTGAGCAATGAGAGAGCTTGCTCTCAATGAACACCCAGGGGGAATGTAGAACATGTATGGAGGGGAAACAGGGATTAATGTAACTCAAAATTATTTCAAAGGCAGCCCAGTCTTACTCCCTTTCAGCACAGGTACATGCACACACACACACATAAACTCATATATTCACTTGCATCCACCACAGATTTTCTATTAGAAACTTGATAAAACATTTAATTTTTAAAGTTATTTAATTTGCTTTCCAACTTGAAGCATTGTCATATCTGCCAGCCTCCTAGTAGACCTCTTCCAATATTGGTTTAACCTCATTACTGAAAAACTAGTATCTCATTTCAAAGCTGAATTTGTCATAATTTTCAAGGTTTCACTGCCTTTTTATTGCACTCTTATTAGAAAAGGCCAGGTCAATGCTTAAAAAACATTGTGCTAACCGCTAATGACTTTTTGAAATGAAGTTAATAACTTATTATGTATTTGTGATATTGTTACTGCTGCTTGGAAACTCTAAATTATTCTCTATTATTAGCTAACTACTCCTTGTACGTGTCTGGCACTGGAAGTAAGAGAAAACAGACTAAGTTGCTTGTTAAGAATAAGTATTACTCTTTTTATTACTTCTGATCATGAGAAGTGGTCATCTACAAGCACACTTAAAGAAAATGATAATCACTTCATAGAATGAATTATTTTGCCAGCAAACCAATTACAAATATTCCTACAAAAATTTTATCACTGTTGCAATGTGTAGTATAACAGCTGAATTCCCTGCAGTATGAATGAAAGTATAAGAGATTCCTGGACATGCAGACTTCTGGTGAACGGTCACGCACTGCAGTATTTGAAAAAGTATGGCATGGAATATCTGGGAAAAGTCATAAAAAAAATTTTCAATGTCTTGTTGGCCAGCAGTAGGAAACTGGCTTTATAAATTGAACATTGAAAATTGTAAAAAATAAAGAACAGCCCAGACATGCATACAAGCAGAAGGATTTACCCTAAAAATATTTTCTTAAATCCATACTCAATGTCATTTTTCATGCCTGCAATGTTTTCCATTCTTAACACTCCTGATTAATCAACATTGAAGGACATCAGGATTCTGGGTGCAGTAAATATTTTTTACCTTTCCATTCTTCTTTTGAATCAAACTTAAAGAAATTGCAATATTTAGCAGATAAGTGTTTTGCTCCCTGATTCAACTAAGCACCAGATCCAGGAGAGAGGATGTGGACAGCAATCTGCCTTCATTTTCAGAGCTGTGGCTGTTTTCTTTCCTTGCACCCTTTGCAAATGCAGTACTCCAGGCTGAGCAGTAGAAGGTTTAAGTGTGTTATCTCGTCTTCCATTTTTACTCAGAATCCTGCGAACAGGAAAGTCCCCAGGCACTAATACTTATCTAGAGCTCTGTCTCCAGGATTTTATGCTCAGCTATCGAAGGTGACAAAGTTGCATGGTATTTGCTATACTGCCATCAGTGCAGGGCCAGGAGCTGGGGGCAGGGTACTGTGAGTAACTGTATAGATTATGTGATAAACACTGGTCATTCGTGTGTTCACCACTCATACGACAGAGAAGCAGCCTTTCACATGCTGTCCACTGAATTGGGAAGGACATTGTCTAAAAAATGTAAGAATAAAAATGGGAAATAGTCCTGGAACTCAGAGTGCTATACATATTTATATGCTTTGGTTAATGAATTTGTGAACCTTAGGCTATGAATTTTAATCCTGGCCATGGCTGTTGTAGTTCTGAAAGTTATATATTGAGCAGGTTTGTGATGTGTTCTGGAAGCTGATAAGTGGAAATGATAGAAACAATTCCTAAAAGTCACCAAGTAGCCAGATGGAGAGGGATAGGCACGATAAAAGGCAGGAAGCACCTCAGATCCATGCCAGCTGCGGGTCAAAACTATACAGGACACTTGTGTTTGTTTGTGCTCTTTTACTTAAGAGCATTTTTGTAAGTCTCCATACATATTATATTCTAGCAAACAACTGCTCAGAAAAGGTCATGCTGGTTCTAACTTTGAACACCATGATGAGGGATACAGAAAAAACCCCTACATTGAGGCAGTAGTAAGAATGTTTTATGTGGAAAGGAATGAATGGTGCATAGAGATGAGTTTTAAGGACAAATGTTTACCCACTCGATGCTACGAACAGTGACCACAGGGTCTCAGAGGTACTGCCTCTATCTTGTGAAGTCTTGCTACTTTCATTATACTCATAATTTTATTGATGCCATGAATTATACAGTCTTACAGAGAAAATCAGTCTCACTTTGACCCAATTAACATGCAGAAGGTAATATTACAGAAGTAGATAAATAGGCAGGGGAACAAAAAGGCATACAGAATATGTGTTAGATTAAAATAGAATTACAACACTATAAATACTTTCCACTCTAATATGCAACCTTTAGCATATATTTAAACTTGAAACATCTTGTAACAGGCAGCAATAATTATTAAAAGGAATGCCAGGAGTCCTATTCTCAAGCTAGCTTTTTCAAGTGTCTTACATCTGCAAATAAAACCCACTATATTAATTTTTCTATAAATCATGGGATGATAATCTGATGTCATTTTTTTCTGTTACAAAAATACTTCCCTTTCTGAAACATGAAGAGACATACTTATTTGTCTCATGAGAAGGCCAGTGGGTTCTGTTTTAAAGAAAAACTTTTTGGTAATATACATTTCCAGCTTCTCTGAGAATTCAGTACAAGAAAACTTTAACAAGCCTAGACAAAAATAAAGGTTCTCTGCCTTGTCACACATTCTGTTCCTAGTGTGAACCTAAATTAAACAGCCTTTACTACACACATAAAAGCAGACTGTAAAGTGATTATGGGGAAACAGGACAATAGGACCCTGGGAGTATACACCCAGACTAATTCTGATGAATTTAGATTAAATTTAAACTGAGCATCCCTGTACTTTGTGTATCACTGTAACCAATTCAGATTAAAAAAGTTACTCTGAATTTCATATTTACAGTTTCCCCCATAATAAACTATCCTTTTGTAGCATGCTATCTTTCTCTACAAGAAATCTTCATAGGAAGAAGAAACAGAAAAGAAAAAAAAAATCCCCCCAAAACCCTCCAGAAATCAACATTTTTTTTCCAACTGTCAGTTCAGTAGTGAGGCAGTCCCTAGGTCAAAAACAAAAGCTTAATTCTTCTTCAATTCCAGTTTGGCTTGAAGGGCAGTACTACATATAAAAAAGAACATATCAATCTTGAGATCTTCTTTTTATCTGTTAATTATCAATATTTCATATAAGTGAAATTTTTGACAACTTAAATGTATAACTGTGAGCTGCACTCCCTGACTACCTTTGCCTTAAACTAGAGTGAGAAACATAATTTAGTCCTCATTTTTATGTTCAGAAAAGAATACATTTTTCTTCATTCAAATATTATTTTCCATACAGCTTAAGCACACCTCCGTACATTCACACTTAAGCAAAACCCAAAATAACAGAGTCAGTTTTAAGATAAAAATGATATAAAAATGGGATCAATGCAAACTAGAGAGGTCATCCCTTCTCTTGGATTCTTTCCCTCACCACTGCAAAATCAATACAACAGTGCAGTACTGTCCCAAACACTGCCTGCTGCTAGGAGTGATCCCATGATATGATGCTTAAATGGATAAGCACTGAATTTTAACACAGCCTGGAACAGAAATTGAATGAACTATCATTTTGGAGCACCATCAATATCTACTGCTCTGTTGTTAACAGAGCATTCAGGCATCAGACTTATTAGGCTACCTTGAATTGCATCAGCTGTAGGAATGAACTCTTTGCAGTTGTAAACATGTTTTAATGAGTGCTGCAATATAAAAACATCTCCAAATGCAGGATGATGTAATCAAATATTCTAGTTATGGAGACAGTAAATTGCTAGTTATACAGATGATCTTATTAAAATAACTTCAAATCCAATTTTCTTCTATTTTGGTAATTTCAGCTCTTACAGCATTTAATTAAACAATGAATAATTATTACTGAACATTAAGTGATTAAAATGTTAGCTTTGTGTGAAAAATATATGTTATCACATTATATTCAACAACATGTGAAAACGAGCACTGCAGTTAAAAATATTTCTTACAGGAGTTAAATCTCATGCATTAATATGGAATAAACATTTAAAAAACCTAAATAATCACAAATCAGAATGAAATTTAAAAAAAAAAGGAATGCTTTAGAAACCATCAGATATAAGTAACAAATTAACAGGAGAGAAATAGTCAATTTTAAATATGGTGCTGAATGACTGGCAAGAGTTTTCAGGGTATAATATAATTGAAATAAAATTCTTCTGTAAGTATTGACTTTCAGTTTAACTTCCTAAGTAGTTACACACTCTAATGCTATATTAGAATTAGTCACTGCTAATGCTTTTAAGTCTTTGCAAGATGTTGTTTGAATGTGCGTGCCTAAGCAATGCCTGTGGCAAACAGCTGAAGCTTGCTCCTGTATATCCAATTTTAGGATACAGAATTGTCAGCATATGACATGTGTCTCACAAATTTTGAAGCATATTGATGTGTTATACAGAATTAGGCAAATCTATCTGGAGCAAACTCTACAGGTATTTTCTCTAAGAGCAGTTGAGAGTAAGGAGATAATAGCTATGTGAAAACAACTGCAGGCTCAGGTACATTAGTTTCACAGATAAATACCTTCTGCCAGATGTTGACATTTAACTCAAAGATTTCAAGATAAAAGAAATAATTCTTAAAAAGAAATACTGTATTTAAATTTCTGTCATCCTTCTGAATTTTGCATCAAATTTCTTGCAATTTGTAGCAATAAAAATATAAATATCAATTTAAAAAAAATTAAATTACATTAATAGGTGCTGGTTGTAAGGTACTACTACTATTAGAATCACCAAAATACAAACATTTACAATACAAACTAATATTTACAATGTGGCTGACAGTCCAGTACAAAGAAAACAGAAATTTCCCTTTCCAAAATCAATGGACTTAGATAACACAATGAAGCTACAAGAAGGAAACCAGATTAGATCAGGCTCTTTCATTTATACATCCAAAGCATGTACATTGACATCCATGGGAACATTCCATTTTGAAATTCCTGTGTCAAATATAACTTTATTGTTACTAATCGAGGTGTTTTATTCACTGACTTTTGAATTTCTTCTTGTGATGATACAAACCCAACAAATTTTGGAAGAATTTTGGAAAATAAAAGCTTTGTAACCGTTGAGATCCAATAATCCTGTCTTAATACAAGTACAGCATTTTTCAATATCTTAATCTAAATCTTTACAATTTCAGCACTCAGTGTAGAGGACCAGAGAAGGTGACTTTAGTTGCATTTCCACCCACCCTTAGGCTGCACTGTGGTCTGAGAAATGCTCATTAGGCTTTGGCCTAGAAGAACTGCACCTGGACCAAGCATCTCTCCAGCCTGTCAGAAACACAGTCTGCTCCCCAGAAGTAAAAGAACACCAGTGCTTTTTTGAAGAGCAGCCTTTAGAAATTTCCTTTTTTTTTGCCTGAAAAACCCAAATGAAATAATATTTCTGTTGCTGAACCTTCAAAGAAAGTTACCAACTTGAATTTCATCCAGCATAAAATATTACTAAAACCCACTCTGGGATCTTATAAAAAGTGATCTAAAATGAGACCTTTTCAAGCTCTCAGTTATGAGGGGATGATGAGTGAGTACTAAAGCTCATGACCTAATGACCTTATAGAGTGGTCCAAAGTGAGATTTTTTTGAGCTCTCAATTTCCAGAACATAAGTGGCTAATGTGTCTTAAACACAAATATGGCTGTGAAGCCAAACAAGAACTTTTAGTAATAACAGACATGAAACTTTGGTAATAATCAAGGACTATTTTTACTAACAGCCTCTGAGAAAGAGCAGGTTTTGACTGAAGAAGAGAGGCCAAGTGGAGACAGGGCAGCACTGCTCTGTGAGGAAGAACCACAATGCAGTACAGCTAAGTGCAGGAGTGAATGGCAGAAAGAGGACATGGACTATAAGGTGAGATTGGGACCACCAAAACTTTGGATGCTCTCAGACCCATTTCTAGAAAGGTCTAAGAGAACGGTGCATAATAAGTAACTAGCAGAGAAAGTGAGAAACTTGCCTTCAGAGTAAAGAAGACTCTCCACAAAAAGGTACCCATCTCCAAGTCCAGGCAGTGACATTTGAACCATGGACTCATCAGCCACACTGATGCTGCTGGATTGCTGCTTATCATCTGGGTTGGCACTGAGACCAGGATGGGCATCCCCATCATCTGGATTGATGCTGAAGTGAGGGGTGGTGTACCCTTTTTACTTTTATTTTTCCTCTTTCTTGTCTTCCATTTTTTCTCTTTTCCTTTCTTTAATTAATCTCTCCCTTTTTGATGAACCTCTTTAATTTCTGTTTTCCCTTTCCTCCTGCCCCTTTATCCAAGACACACTACCATGTGCCTAGTCTCTCTTTTCCCTTTACCCTGCCCTTTTATCTGGACCCCATTGCCACATGCCTACAAAGCAGGTCAGGGACTAACATACCAATTTTCATGCCAATTGCATAATTTACCCATAATACTCTATGCTTCTTTGCAGATCCTCTCACTTCTGTCGTTTTTTCTGACCAATGAGCATTTTTGAATCTTATGGGCTTCCTCCCCTTAAGGGTGGGTCATCACACTCAGGCAAATAGTTCTCAGAATGATGATCTCCAGCATGCTTTTACATCTTCCTATTTCTGTTTGCAGTTAGGAGACTTAAAAATGATAAACAAAGTCTTCTTGTTTTTTGTTTTGATTTACCTGAAAGACAGCCAGTGAGTGACAGAAACAGCAAGAGTTTCCATGACAACCACATCCTTGGTCACAAAGGTCTTTCCGTCCTTCTTTGTGCAGTTGTTAGCAACGTTGACGTTTCTTAATTAAAGCTTAGCCTATTGGGACAAAGACAGATCTCTGTTAGGAAAATTTAAAATATCTCTCAATAATATGACAAACAGTTAAAGAGACAAAGCTTCTCCTAATGCAATTAAAAGTCTAGTTCCAAAGGACTCTCTATCCCTCTGACTCTCAGACTCAGAAGAATCTTGCTCCAGTAGTTAATAGTGTTAATAGCTCAAATGTCTCTGGCAGTGCTCTGCAAATATACATATATATTACATGGATATCACCTTAAAACTACATGTGCTTTGAAGCTTTGAATTTCCAAAAAGCCAAGATTAGAAGATAGTAGACATATTTTTCACAGCAAATATATTCAAAGCACATGGCCTGACGTGTGTTCTTATTTTCCTGAAAGTATGTTGATTTCTGATATAAAGTTTCAAAAAGCTTATGTGGAAATGTGGGTTAGATGGGTGGACAGTGATGTGGATTGAGACTTGTCTGGAGGGCAGAGATCAGAGTGTTGTGACCAGAGGTGCAGAGTCTAGTTAGAGCCTGTAGCTCACAGTGTCCCCAGAGAGCAGTACTGGGTCCAGTTGTCTTCAATTAACTAATCAGTGAGCTGGCTGAAAGTAGCCCTCAGGAAGTTTGCTGATGATACAGAACTGGGAGGAGTGGCTGATATCCCAAAGGTCTGTGCAGCCCTCCAGAAGGGCCTCAGCATGTTAGAGAGATGGGCAGAGAGGAACTGTCTGAAGGTCAACAAGGGCAAATGCGGGGTGTTGCCTCTGTGGAGGAATAACCCCAGCACAGGCTGGGATCTGACCTGCTGGAAAGCAGATCTGCAGAGAAGGACCTGAGAGCCCTGGTGGACAACAAGCTGTCCATCAATCAGGAGTGTGCCCTTGTGGCCAAGAGGGACAGAGGGATCCTGGCGTGCATTAGAAAGAGCGGGCAGGTAGAGGGGGGTGATACTGCCCCTCACTCAGCCCTGGTGAGGCACATCTGGAGTGCTGTGTCCAGGTCTCGGCTCCTCAGTACAGGAAAACAAGCAAGTACTGAAGAGGGTTCAGCTGAAGACAGTGAAAATGATGGGGGGATTAAAGCATCTCTCTTGTGAGGGAAGACTGAGAGTGGTGGCAGAGCACTGGAACAGGCTGCTCACAGAGGTTGTAGGGTCTCCTTCTCTGGAGATATTCAAGACCTTCCTGGACACAATCCTGTGCAACCTATTCCAGGTGAATCTGCTTTGGAAGAAGCTTTGAAGTAGGTACCAGCATGCTTCCATTTCAACTCAAACCATTATGTGTTTTTTTTCCTGAAAGTAACACGTTGGTATATTTAGTATAAACAATTTTAAAAATGTTTTAGGAAAATCCAGGTGTTTTTACTACTTGCAAACTGGATTGAAATGGATTCCAGTCTCTTCAGTTTAGTGTGTAAAGAAACTACGAATACCTTTGAAACAATCAGCACTTTTACAAAATATGTTATTCATACACATCACCTACTGTTCCCCATATTGTGATTCCTGTCTGTCCCATGACATGAACATAAATTTTGGCACACCTGATCTCTGATCACTGTCTTCTTGGCTATCACTTTAACGATGTCAGCAACTTTACCACATTGGAACTCAAGAGATTTTGCATTCAAATATCTGAAAAGTCAGTCCAAAATATGAGAAAGTTCAGCTGGTTTTGCATGGACATATGTGTACTTCTGGTCTTTGACGTGAAAAACATCAAGTTGCAAACATAAAGTTAATTTCCTACATTTAATTAGTCCTATCCATTCAGGAGGATTTTGAGATCCTCTTACTGGAGCCCAAGGAATCTTCAATCAATAGAGGCTGTGATTTACAACTAAAAGAGCAATGACATGTGACATAATTATAAGACAAAGGAGAATTTCCTTTGTTCCCATATCAAACTCCTTTTGGGGATAATAAGATTCCTTCAGATTATAGCCAGTTTAGTTACGTGCCACATTTGCTGCTTTGGGGGTTCTATTCTCTGTCAGAATCCTGTAAGTAAGAGAACAGAGGCAAAGCTCTACACACTTGCTAAAACTAAAAATATAAATCATAATGTAAAAATAGGTTCCTGCTGGCTGATTCCATTTCAACTGCTCTCTGAGTATCTCTAGTTGTAACCAGTTTTGACAGTCTTTCCATCATATCTAGAGAGACACACTGTGTGAGCACAAGATGACATCTCTTTATGTTGCTGGCAGTTATTCCTGCAACAATATAAAGGTGTAGCTTGTCAGTTTTCATTCAAACAGCACAGCAGATATGCTTTTCGACACAGATAAAAAATCCCATTTAGGATTTGTACTTCCTTTCAGGTAACTCAGACCAGGGAAACTTAATATTGGACATACACATAGGTATGAGCAACCCTGAAAGAGAGCACAACAATCTGGTAGATAAGTGGCTCTCCACATAGAGCTTGTAACTCATGTAAACCTCCACAGGAAACCTCCTCAATTAATTATTAATGTCTTCTGCCTTTGTTTTTCACGTCAGTGATAATCTGCTTTTCAGTCATTGCGTTCCTTTGGTTAGTGAATTATCTCATTCAGCATTCTTTGTTGGCTAGACCTTTGGGAAATAAGTATTTTGATTAAAATTTAAATTTTTCCCTCATGGCCATATCTGTTAAAGAGAGTAAAGCAGAGATTTCTCCCCCCCTGCCCCCCACTTTATTACTTTTTCTTCTTCCTATTTTCCTAACTTCTTTTCAGCTACTTTTATGACAGTGAAACGCAGAAATTATTTTAACTTGGTGATTTTTCTCTAGCCTTAACAGGGAAACATATACCAAAGCTTCCAACATTACAGTGTGAGACTGTTGCTGCTTTTATTACTAGGTATTACTGTGCCTATTGGATTAGACTGTTAAAATAATAATAATAAAGGTTGTGATTGGTAGAACAGAAGCAGGATGAAGAATAACTGGAGCCAAACAGTGGGAACACCAAAATAAAGACGGATTTATACACATTTCTCTTTGCATTCTTGAAACACAATGATTTTAAATTCCCTCAGAAATTTTAAACATAATTATTTTAAACTTTCTATGAAAAAGAAGGGTTTTTTTTTAATGAATGTGTCTTTGAAGACATCAGAGTTATCACAAGTTGAGTGGGATAAGGAGCCTATAGTTGAATATCTATAATAACTTTCATGTGACAACTCTATGTAACCTGTACCTATCAACGTAATACATACTTCAGACCTGTTACACAGGAATATGAAAATGTAAAACCAGAGCACTATGACAGGGAGATGGTTGAATTTAAGGCAAGGATATTGGACACTGGCCTTCAGTGGATATTTGTTGTATAAATATATTGGATGATCTCTGTAGAAGAATTGCCAGCAAAACAAACAAGGGCAAAACATGCCACTGCATAGCTTTTAAAAAAATCTACTTAGAAATCTTGACTATTTTCATAATGAAAGGATTTTGCATCTCTAATTATTTTTTCTATATTTCTTGTTGCTTGAAGGATAGTTGGCTAAAAATTTACTAGGCATGTGGATAAATGAAATGCATAGCAACCTAGTAGGGTTATTGAACATCTAGTGGTTGGGGAGTACCGTTCATGCAGACTGACAAAGAGAGTGGTACTGTAAGTGTAGGGCTGCCAGGTGGCATGTGGGATAAGGACAAAGGTGCTTTGCAGGAAATGACATGGGCAAGAGGATGAAAATGTTGTATTTAGTAAATATAAATAGCAGGTAGTAAAATTTATGTTCTAGATTTAATGAGGGGAAGTACTCCTGGCATTACTATCAGTAGTTGTCATCTATCTTTCCACTCACTTAGACACATGCGTGAGTGAAGAATTCCTTTATGCTTATAGTAAAAAGATCAAAGCTGAACTACATCCATTAAGAGCAGCATCTTCTTTCTTACTAAAGAAAAAGGAGGAATACAAAAGGGTCTTATTGCTGAAAAAACCCCTAATGATTATTCTGTTATACCTTATAGGAAAAATCTTCCACTTAAAACTGCCTTATTCTAAAAGTAGTTTAAGAGCACATATACCAGCAGTATCCAGTTGTTCTTGGTTTGAAAATTTTGTTAATTTTCTTTTTTTTTTTCCCAACCACTGACTACCCCAAAATAAGGAGTACTTTAGAGCAAAAAAAAAAAAAAAGGCATTTACATTTTAATCTTATGACTGTAAACCAGAATATACAGTATTTATGCAAAAGAACACAGCTGAAGGTGCTGCTTAAAAGGAATTTAAAATCTTTTCAGCTGAACAGTATCTGTTTTTTTCCTCAGTTACAAATTAAGACCTCACAAAAATCCAACTGGCTTGTTTAGAATAGTTTCTTGGCTTTATTCTTCAATAAAGGAAAATTAAGTTGTCCAGAATATACTATTTTTTTTACAGATGTCTTTTGCATAATAGCAAGAGTTGACAAAGCTCTGCAGTCAGATTTTTTAATTTTAAGAGGGACTCTCTATCATTTCTTGATTTTTAAAATTCTTTCCCGCTCTAATTCTCGTTTCTTTGCAATAAACAGAGTTTCAGTAAATTATTTTTTCTTAATACCAAGGACATGAATTTTCCCTGAAGGAAATTTGTATAAAGTGGTGATCTAAAATACGGATGTATATGATGTGCAGCAAGTAATTTATCTAACTTTTCCAGCACAAAAATTGGAAACAGTTTTCAATTTCCACGTGGTACTACCTCAGTCCTTTGTTTTCCCCAGGATTTCTGCCAAATTACTTTTGCAATTTCTTTTAATTCTGTGTGATAATTGTAGAAAATTTATTAAAGCCCTCACCATTCAGTATGTTTTAATGAATTGCCTTGGCTGGTAGTGACAGGGTGGATATTTTCTCGTGTTTCTGACTCCTAGCAAACTTTGTGAATACTGAGAGCATGACTACTAATTCAGCATTGTCAACCCAATGTGCAAGAGGCTTGAACCAGATCTAACAAAATCATGCTCTTTCTAAAGGTAATAATAGCATCTACTATCATTAATGTTTGTTTTCTGGCACGTAGGATAAATTTAAATGCAACTGCAAGGATCTGTTCTTTTTTTAAATTAAAATACTTTTAAAACAAAGACTTTAGCATAGATACTGTGACACTAATATCAAAATGCTTTCTTCCATTATCACTACCTAATTTCCCTTTTCCATCATATGCATATTTATCCATTTATGTGTAGCAACATGAAAGAGATGATTGCTTAAATCCACATCCTCTCTCAAAGCAGTGGAGCAAATCTTTGTGTCTACAGTGACTATACTTCCCAGAGGAAAAGCTGTGACTCGTCACAAAAAAGAGGAGTTTTCGCTGTAATATTTTTTCCTATATCAATATATATTAGAAGAAAGTTCAAATTATTTTATTTTCCCTTTCCTTTCAAATAAGGAACATGTTCACAAGTAATGAACAAATAACACCAGTGATATGCAATTCTGATGTTCTAGATAGACCTGTAAGAGCAGGAACTAAAAAGAATTAGAAATTGAGCCATTCCCACCCATACATCCAAATAGAAAAAGAAGAGCACATGCTGTGAAGAACAAATATATTTGGATTGTCTTAGGTAGTATTATTAGGCAATCCTTTCATCCCGTTTAGTAAGTGGAGGATGTTGGCATAAGGTGCAATGAAACTGCTAATAATATTCCTTACTTAAGGTGGCAAACCTATGAAATCCATAAATGCAACAAGCTAAGTATCACTGACTAGGCTTTCTCTTAAAAGGCTTGCTAAAGTCTTGGAAGAAGACAGAAGTCTACCTGAAGATAGAGTTTGAAGTACTTCTACATTTTAAAGCCTTCTGAGCTACACTAAACTCTCTCTGCCTCCCAGCCCAACCTCTTCTGCAATCAGGGCTTGGAAGTCATGAATGGGATTGTTGCAGACAACAATTCAGCCTATCTTCCTCGTTCCCATGAGTATCAGGCCTCTAATGCTCAGTCCACAGAGAATTAGAATCTTTAGAAAACCAAAGGCTCAGCTCATAACGAACAGAGAAAGTAGCTTGGCTGGAAATTTTTAAAAAGAGCTTGTCTGTAAAGATCTCCCTAATGAATAGTTAGATATAAAGTCAGGCCACAATTATTGCAGACAGTAGTTATACAGAATATAAATAACCTCAACTGAGTTCATGGCCCTGCTTGCTTTTAAGAAAGTTTTTATTTGTTCAGTCCAAATTCTTTTTGACAATACTACATTTATATTGGTTTAAGTCTACTAAAACCATATTAAGTTAATATTTGATAAAAGTCATACTGTAGACACATACAATGAAATGTCACTGAAATTTGTTAGAGGACAAATGAAAGAGAAATTACATTAAGGTAAACAGCAAGGCATCTTGTAGGATTGATTATTACCCCAATGTAAGATCATTTATTTGCAAGCTTTAGTAATTGTTTAAACTATTGTAAAGAAATTTAAGAGACATTGGGATTTCACAGTTAAATAAAAAAAAATCAGAGTTTTTTATGAACACTTAATTTACTAATAATATTAAAAGTTTATTCTGCAGAGGAAACTTTCCTTGTCAGGTTCCTTTTGGTGAGCAACCAAGACTTTCAACATCTAAATAAATTTTTTATAAGTTTTTTTTTTTTTGGTGGGTTTTTTTTTTTTTTGGTGTTTTGTTGTTGTTGTTTTATTCATGATACTAATAAGTTTTCAAAGACACCAGTCCAGGTCTAGGAAGAAGCAGAGAATGCTATTCAACAAAGAATCAAATTAACTTTTTCTGAAATAATGACCAATCACAATTTCTATACTGGCAAATGAACATCTGAACTACTGCTCTAAAAAACAAACCAAAATATTGAATTGCTAGCACTGAATAAGAATCTTAAAATGCCTATTAGTCCATCTGAATTATTCAGATGAATCAAACCTGTTTGGAAAGCTGTGCACAACACCCATGCAATACAAAGTTAATATTGTACTAATGTTGTATTAAATGTTAATTATTTTATAGTATTTGAATATATTTTCACATACATATTTAAAATAGAAGGTTTCTAAGTAAAATACAGAATGTCTCCCTTTCCAACATTTCAAATGTTCTGCTTTGCATTGTGTCTAACACTATTTTTTTTAACTAAATCAACCATTAATAAGTCTAGAGGAGATTTAAAAAATCACTTGTCCAAGAAGTAGTTTCTGCTGAATTATTTGAGGGATTGTTCAATGCTGTATGCTGTAGGAACTAGATCCTCTTTGATATTATTAGTACAAATCAGACATAAATGTCTTTTTGTGCTGAAATGAAGATGGCAGAAAGAGTCCTCAGCTTCTCTAAACCAGCAATACCAAGGTGCTCTGTTTGACAACATTCATTTGAATAAAGCTTGAGAAAACTAGAGTACTGCTCAGGCAGTCCAGTGACTCAGGATATACCTTGAAGTACTGGGTGCTGAGAAGAGTTAAAACCATGATCTCCTGTCTACTTTCAGGCATTGAGGCAGCTTCAAGAAACTGCTCCCACCACAAGGCTTGGTCTTGCTCTCTGGTGAATTAAATACCTGTTGGAAGAGGCCTCCTGAGAGGGGAAGGAGTGGAATTAGATCTGTTGTGGATTTTTCCCTCTATTTGCCAATCAGGCTGACAGCTTCTAAAATTCAGCTCACATTTCAGAGAACAAGAAGCTGCTGGGGATGAAGCAGTTTAAAAAGCCTTGCTCTCTCACTTAGGATTGTGAATGCAACATGGATTCCCTCAGCAGCATGATTTTGAAATTTCTTAAAGCCGGGGCTGGAAATAACAAAAATTTTGTCACAAGTTCCACAGTTAAGCTGTTTGGTATGAACTTTATGATCAGTCATTTCTCGAAGTCTCTCAAGCTGTCATTGCACATTCTTCAATTTCATTTTTTTTTTTAATTCTGCCAATATTATTCATATCTAATAGGAAAAAAGGATAAAGAAGAAAATTGTGTATAATTTGACACTTTGGAAATGAAGTCTATAAGCTCTCTTGTTAGTAAATGAAAATGAATAGAAAACCAGAAGGAAAATTAATTCAAAGATTTTTGACAGTTATTTTGAAGTGAGATGAACAACCTCATTCTTTTTGCTAACTCTGATGGAAACCTGATTGCAGCAGAAACCTAGACAGCTATCTTAAATTATTCAATTAACTTTCAGATGGCTAAAGCTGAGTGATAATAGTCTTCACTTGTTATTTTCCAGTGTGTATGGAAGTTTCAACTGCATGTGAAAAACTCAACTGGTCATTTAGCTCCCAATCTTAGTTGAATTACATAAAATCACTCTTCGTCAATGATAGTCCTTTTTTGGTATTTTACTTTAATTATTCAGGAAATATATTTAAGCACTTAATCTTAAGTGTAACATGCCTCAGAGAAATGGAGAAGTTCAGGGAGAAACTATAAAATTGTAGGTGATGTTAGTAACCTGCTCTTAATCTACACTCTTTGTATTAGACTAGATTTATTTGCAATGAAAAATTGCAAGGAAAAAGGCATATACTTATGCTGCATTTTTCAGGCCTGCTTGTTTATTTCCAAATTCTTCTGGGAGATCATAATATGTGCCAGTGTAATCACATCTCGAAATGGTCATTTCTCTGCCAAGTAAGGGATTAAGGACAATGAGAGGACCAGCAGGACACTGCTGTTATTTTGTCTCTCTGCTGCACTTGGTAGAACCACCTCTAACACATAAAGAGCAGCTCATCTTGACCTCTCTTCTGCAGCAGGCAACTACTGCCAAGAGGGAAGATGACTGCAGTTGAACAAATATCCTTAACTGCCTCTGCATCTAGCACATCAGCCAGCATAAATAGGCCTAGCATAAGCCTTCCACTTAATGCAACTGCCAGACTAATGGCATTATGCATATTAATAACACATACCAGATCCTCACTCATTTCTCTACAAGGATAAAGCCCTGGAGATTGTGTGTACTGCTCTGAAGAAGTGGACACAATCTCTCCATGGACCTGTAAGTTGAACTCATCTCTGTGCACTCTTCCATACATCAAATCACCAAATCAGCTATGCTCTAACAGCATATTGTTCACCAGGGTGCTTAATGCTATGCCTGTAGAGGATCAGTACATTTTCTGTGCTGAAGATGTGAGATCCTCTGCACTTTATGAGGAAAGTGCAAGGCAGGGTCCCAACAATGTGTTAAGGAAAAGTAAGACCCTTCAATACTCTGCTTGGCTCCTACCTCTGGGCTTTATGTGATGCTGTCAGGCTGTCAGAAAGACACTTGTCTGAGAAGGATGTAGGCTACATGTATGGAGTGCAAGAGGCTGTTTCATGTGTAGAGTGGACGGAAGACACAGAGAGGTTTGTGCGCCAAATGAGTGTGCATGAACAATCTGGCAGTGCACAAGTGGTACAATTCTGCCTCAATGACAATCTACAAATTAGAAAATTAACAGTTCTATTAAAAGAAAACTATTATTGACATGTTGTTTGTAGGGTCTGAGTTATTACCTGTGTGGTCACTGTCGCAGATTTCACACTAGTTCAGCTCCCAGGTTTAGGTAACAAGGCCATTTTTAGTCAACTATTCTAATCACAGAGTCACAGGTTGGGAATAATTTTGGTTGCCAGAGGAGTTCTAGACGCCCTATGCCTGGAAATGTTCAAGGCCAGGTAGGGTGGGTCTGTGACCAACCTGGTCAAGTGAGAGGTTCATGGCAGGAGGTTCGGAAATCTTTAGCATCCCTTCCAACCCAAACCTAAGACTCTATGATTCCATGAAAAGGCCTTCAAGTTCATTGAATCCAACCATAAGCCTAACACTGCCACTATATCTTCAATTCAAAGCAGGCTAGATATTTCCTAAACTTAAGAGACAGAAGGCACTTTAGACACTTTCAGAAGTCTTAACACTAAGTGTATATTTAAAACTCCTGAGCATGTTTTTTAAGCTATACATCTAATTCAATTCAATCTATTCGGACAGATAAAAATAAACAAACATACTATTTTGGAATTAAATTGCTGCAATAAACAATCTCATTACCATTAATTGCGACATCTCATGACAGCACATAGTATAATATACAATAAAAAGTATATTATATATGTTGTATATTATACATAGTATAATATACAATATGTATATAATATACAGTAATGTACAATATACATTATCTTTGGAACATAGATGTTAGAGGAGCAGATAAAGATGCAGAATTTGAAAATGCAAAATCTAATTTGAATCTGTAAAAACCAAATTAATTAGGAGAAAACACCTAAAACACTCAGTTGTTGTTCTGTATTGATTGTGTTTGTTTAAGTGTTAATAATTTTGTTCTTAGCTATTTTCTATTTGGAACAGTAAAATGCATTTTTAAACTGGCATGCTGAAGAATATTAATGATGCAACAAATTGATTGGTACTACAGAGATGTATCTGGGTTTTTTACAAGCATATTTAATTGCACATGATTCTTATGTTTCTAATTACAACCAGTACTAAAAGTGTCTAGATGCTTAAGGATGCATTTTTATATTTAAACATACTTCATTATTATTACTTATATGGCAGATAGTTCACTAAGATATAATGATGGGATATTAAAGTGGATTAGGAATCTCATTGTTAGAACACAACCTTGTCTGAAAAGAAAGAAAAAAAAAATAAAGTACTCTAAGTGGAATAAGCACCTCTTCATTTTCTTTCACAAATCTCATTTTATTGCAAGCTAAATGTCAGAGTCATAAAGACATAACTGCTGGCATGATCCCATCAGGGAGGTTTCTTTCTGCTATCGTATGGTATTCAACATTCTTTTTCCACAGATTTTAAGCAAAGCCAGCAAAATTTACTGAGGACTGAAATTTAAAACAAATATATTTTAGCCTATCTAGAGATGGATTGTTTATTTTTAAATAGTAAGATATGACTGCAGTCAAATAACATTTCTTCTTGTACTTTAAGTCAGCATTAGGGCACACACCAATTATGAAATTGTGCTGTCAGGTTATCCCTCTAAGGGCAGTCACACACTTCATGTTTTGAGTAGCAAATTGAATTTGACATTTAATTTGAAGCCCAGGATACCATAATGTAAAACCTTCTGCAGTATTAGTGATAAAGCATGAGGGCATACCTCCTGTCTGGATTTTTTAAATAGTCCTCTCCATGTGACTATTGCCTTCATTATTTTCCATGGACATTATTTTCCTGATATTTAAAGGAAAATCCCAGTAAATATTTAGAATCACAGTAGCTCACAACTAGAACAGTTCAGGCTTCTTCATAGATTCAAAAAAGTTATGTAATATAAAATCTACCCATACCGTATAAAATCTACTGCATACTGTTCAGACATCTTGTCATTTCTGAGTTCAGAAACAATTAGAGGAAACCTTAGCATAGCTCTTAGTAGGTGATGGTGCCAACATTTCCTCATTTGTTTATTCTTCAGAAGATAATTTAATTTAACATTGCAAGAAAATGTGCTAATAGTAGTTGCAAGCTCTTTATTGGTGGAAGTTTAATTTCTTGCAGAGGTTTCTGTGTAAGCTGACAGCCCTTACTTTAATACATTTTAGAGTATTGAAATGCAGTATTTTCAAGAAGGAGCCAGAATTTTTCTTTTCTTGACAGAACAGGCAGTTTTAGGACAAAAAAATTAGTAATGTAACAATCTGAAAGTCCAAAGCCTGGTTGGGTGCACATGCAAATGGAATTTAGTCAGGATTTCTGGGTTAAGCACCACCTTGGAAGTTACCTTACATATTACTCCCCCTCCCCCAACCAACAAACAAACAAACACAACAAAAACAAACATATCCCCTTTAAAAACAAACAAACAAAACCCAAAACAAAACAAAACCTCGTGGACAGTTCCTTTTCCCGCTAAGCTTTCAGGTTGCACCAGCCATGAATTCAACTGTGAAATATATACCAGTTCAGAATCAGGCCCAGAGGCTCCAGCCATAGAGTACTAGGTAAAATATGTCAGATCTCTGTGCTATTCAATATTTGTACATAAATTTAACCCAGCCCAAATAGGAGCATATTTCTGGCTAATTGTCCTGCCCACACAATACACTCTGGATATTGTTAATTTTGCATAAACTGGCACTATCTGATCTGCATGAAAGTCAGCAATGATCCAGTTATTTCCCACTTTTTTCCCTACCATTTCTACCATTTCTACATTCTCTGTCAATTGGATGAAGTGCTTTATTATAATTTTGTACTGTTGTTATACTAAAGTGCAATTTACTGTCATAAAGATGAAGAGTTTAGCACTCCCTACAGAGTGCCAATATTTCCCTAATTATTTCAATAAGTGGTCAGAGTTCTGTCAAGTGATGTGGAAGTATATGCCCTGAGGTTTTTTTTCCATTTTGGGGTTTTATTTCTGAAATTATTACTTTAAGGTATTTTCTGGGGAGAGAACACCCTCCTTGATTAAAATAAGACATGAGGCTCTTACTGGTTGCCAGACAGTATTGTCATTGATTGTGTTGACAGCATTATTTTAATTGTTCTTGAGGGTTTTTTCATTCTATCAGAACATTTCTTGCAAAAAATCTTGTCATTTTATTTAAATCTAGTTAGTTCCAATTGCTGGAACAGCAATTGTAAGTCATAGATTGTGTTCACTGACAGATGAAAGTTTATTTTTGAAATTTTTTCTTCATTCCCATTTATGAAGGAAGAGAATTTAGAATTTGCAAGCAAGAACACAAACTATGCACAGCCTAAAGTTTACAGTGTGGCACTTTCCTTGTTGTAGAAGATGCTTCACTTTTGTAAATTCATACCGTCTGTGAAACACAACATAAGAATATCAATTCAGCAAAATGCAGTGAAATATAGTGAAGAAGCAATGCACCTTGTGCTGTTAAGAGTGCTGAAATTCTGCCAGTGCATCAGGCAAAAATACAAGCCTGAGGCTACTGGTGCATGCTGGACAAGTGCTGACAAATCCTAGTAATTACCCAGAGAAGGCTCTGTCGGACAGAATTTTCACTCACTTGTTTGACAGGAAGTGCCCATCACTGCACCTACTTAAGATGATTTTTTTTTTTTTTTCCTTCTGGAAGACATGTGGAATGATGCCTGCCTTTATTAAAAGTTCAGCCATCCTCTTCCAAGAGACAAGAACCCCTTGGCACAGTCCTGATTGGTGGTTGTATGGAAACCAAGGTGGAATTGAGATAGGAATTGTATGTGTGCTTCTCTTCCCTTCCTGATAATTAGTTGGAATCATAAGTGTTTTACAATTCAATTTCTAACCTGTGCAGCCAAAGAGGAATAGCAGGATGGCTGATAGATAGAGTGCCACTTATATCTGAAAATGAATGCTGTCTCAGGATGCCTTGTCACCTTCCTGCTCTTCCCTACAGGTTTCATGCACAGCAGCAAAGAAAGAAGATAACAAAAAAGGTATCTTTTTGAGACTTAGTAAAATAAGCTCTCAAAATTAGTCTGATATCACCTTTTGTTAAATGTGATGGTATATTTTCTATTCTTCTTGAGTGTTCTCTTAGACTCTAATTATAATAGTTTATCCATAAAATTAACATGATTTATCTGTGTAACTTACTACTATGACAAGTTCTTAAAAAAAGTATCTGAGCAATTGGAAAGAGAAAATAACCCCCAGCATGATCACTTCTTTTCTTTCTGCTATCCATATTATGTCAGAATATTTTAAAATTATTCAAAATAAAAGAATGAGGATATCATTTAGTATGATTTTGTAGCTTACTACTGAAAATGGAGAGGCAGGTATTGTCTGTGTTTTGAATATTGGTTTTAAGTGTAAGTAGTGTATTATTTGTAGTCTTTGTATTTATATATTTATAGGACTCCTTGGCCCCATCCAGCAATCTACTATATGATGAAAATTTATATTAATTAAAGTAATTAATAAATTAATTCACTAAATAAAATGAATAAATTAATTAATCAGATTTTAAGTCAAACTAAATTAAAAAATTTAACCAGACTTAATCAAGGACAAAGGGACTTTTGAAATTTGATAATCCTTAATAGATAATTATACGGGAAAGCAGTCATGTGTTAGCTTGGCCTAATTCCAGTAAACTAAAAGACAAAGTCTCTAATTGCAGACCCTTCAGCATTGAAAGTATATAATGAATTATAATCTCCCACCTAAGGAAAATCCAAGACTAAAACCACACCATTGAACACTAACTAAATGCATGGAAAACATTTTACTTATTTCACTATTTTAAATTTCCAGTAAGGAAGACTCCTAACAAATCCAGTGGAAAAATCTCTAATTTGGAAATATTGCCATTAGTTTTACCACACCTACATTTACACCTTGTCAGTACTTCAGAAAAATAAACTTGCAGAAGAACAACTAAAAACAATTTCAGTTTCAACTTCATGATTATGAGTGGATCTCTTTTGACAATTTATTCACTAAGGAGAAAGACATTAAGAAATCAAACAATGTCTTTCAATGTGCTTACAATGTTTATGGAGAGATAAACAGAGAAAATTAGTTAGTACAAATATTATGGCTGCAAGTGGATATTATCATTTGTTTTGATCTTATTTCAAAAAGATATAGGCTGGGAAATATTTTCTG
The DNA here is from genome assembly GCA_003286495.1 of Chlorodrepanis virens. Classification (NCBI taxonomy): domain Eukaryota; kingdom Metazoa; phylum Chordata; class Aves; order Passeriformes; family Fringillidae; genus Chlorodrepanis; species Chlorodrepanis virens. Next base: position 78,146,496 of record LTAT01000001.1, read on the forward strand.
AACCATAGAAAACTCACCACCTTCATAAAAGGTTGTACTGATATTGTGAGTAAATAAATTATTATACAATTAATTGACTTAAAAAAATTACTTATTTCCTCACTAAATTCCTGGTTCCCAAACAAACTGGGGTAAAGGGGAGCATTGGATAAGCAAGAGATGGCAGCAGCTGATGAGAAACTTAGAGACTGATTTCTCCTTGAGAAGGCAAAAAATGGATGTTCCTTCACATCCATTCACTACATGTCTAAAAATGTAGTCTGATTATTATGTTATACAGGGGGCAGAGGGAAGGAATCTCACCCTTCTCTTAGTGATTTGAGGATTTGCTAAACATATTAAGGAAGATCATTTTCAGAGTTGCAGAGGAAGTGGGGAATAAGGAAAACAAAACAAATCTATGATCGCAGTTTGGTGAAGGGAGGGCATTATGAAGGAAAAGCAATCTAAGGACAAGAGAAGAGGCAATTTCCTCAATGCTATTTCTTACTTATAAGTTTCAGGTTTGAACTAGCTGGCTCAATTTCTTTTTCTTTTTTTATTTTAATTGACCAATCTCCTCATCTGTTCACTTACAATGTAAATTTTATGTGACCATCAGTGACTGAGATGAATGATTAAAGTCAGATCATGACATTATGCCCCCAAGTATTTTCTGTTTTCATAGAACAAGCAGATTAAATTTTACGAGACAGCTACACATCCAAAAATAAATCTGCTGTGTCTCCTATTCCAATGTACACTTCTGTAGCCTGTCTTACCCCCAGATGTCCTTGTTTGTTGGTCTCTATAGGCCAATCTTTGTCCTTGATTATTTGCATGTAATATACTAGAAAGATAATGCATTATTTGTTGCCTCACTGTTTATTAGATCTGCTTTTTTCTCTTCCACAAAGAAAGCATAATATTTGGAGAAATCAACCAGATTTATAATGTATTGTCACAACAAATGTGCCTTATGTGCCATTTTTTACACCTTGGTATGTATTGAGTAGTTTAAAATCATTGAGAATAAATTAAGAAAATCCACAGACCACAAGGGATTTTTGGCACCAGGCTCTCTCTCCTACAGGCATTTTAATGCTCATCCCATTCCTCTGCCTGCCCCTTCTCGTGAAGATAAAATCCATGGCTCTTTCACCCTCCACCATCACTTAGCCTTTTGGTTTTCCTAATTCAAGAGCCTTTAGGTCCAGTTTTGTTTCTGAGACATAAATCATTAAGTAGGGTCACGACAGTCCCAGCTGGCTTGGTCTAAGCAAGTTAGAAGAATGAAGACATGTACATGCAGATGTACATGAATGTAGGTGTACATTAATTTAAATCTTACTTTGTCTTATACACTGACAAATTTAACTTGGTAAGACTTTTATTAAACCTGAGCATTTCAGTTTAATGCCCAGATGTAAATCCATCTAACATAGTCTATATAAAATTAGGTTTTTTTTATAGTGTTAAAAAAAACAAGGGGTTTTTGTTTGGTTGATGTTTTTTAGTTTTACCTAAACAATTAAGATAGCAAACATCGTTTTGGGGTTGGTCTTGTTTGTTGGTTTTTGGTGTTTTTTCCAAAATTATAAGGCTTTTATGGATAATAAAGTTGCTGATACAATTTTTTGCATGGTATATCAAGAATGGTTTTGAGACTTTAATCTCATTTTAAAGTTTAAAAAATGACATTTAATTTCTCAAAATTCTATGACAAAAAGATTTTCTGGAAATTACTGTAGTAAAAAGAATTGCTGATATTTAAAGCAACGCATTCTACCTACAATCCAGAACAGCAAAAGTTGTTTGTTTATTAATGAACAGATGTGCAAATAAAAATATTTGCTTTCCCTTGTGTTCAGTTACTCAAACATTTTACTTTTTACACAAACAAACAAAGACAAACTTATCACATGGATATGTAGACTTCAAGTACTGGAGAGATTAAGACAAGCTTTGAAGTAGATTCTATATTTGAGTATTTAGCTTTAAATCAGTGCTTTGTCATATGGAATTACGAAGGAGAGAGTATGGAAACACAACCACAAGAAGCAAGAAAACAAGAAATATGTGGATACAAAAGAAAGTGCTTAAAAGGCAATTACTTGACTTTGACTGTCATGTCTTTGATAGAGGTTCAACTGGGCAGTCACAACCTTCTGCTAAGTAAATTCTGTCTACATGTTTGGCCTTTTTGAAAATTAATGAAACAGAATGAGTTAAAGAGATTTTATCATTCATCTTGATTTTTCAGGAACAATTTTGGCTACAAAAGACTGTCCATAAAAAAACCCTGGACATATTTATAATTCTGTGGGTATATCCTATGGCAGCTGTTACGTTATCACTGACATTCAAACAAAATTTTTATTTTACATCCTCGTTGCAATATAGACATGTTTCTATGAAATCCATCAATATTACTGGTCTTGTTTATCTACTTTGAGAATAAAGACAGCCTTTCCAGCACTGATTTTCTCTGAGCAAATGTTTTTTTGTTGGAGTTCCTGGGATCATGGGCAGGCTATAAAAAGATCTGTTTAATAATAAATTACATGACCTACAGATAGAGAAATTAAACTTGCACAAAACCCCCACAAAAAGTCTTATCTTCTTTTTTCTTCAGAAAGATCATTATTCAGCTAGTACAAACTTGTTTGCGCAAATATAAATTTCTTTCTTTTAAAATAAAATATTGGCTTAGCTTGTTCACTTGCTGAAAAATGAATCCAACATAATTCAAGTAATTCTGCCAATTTAAAAGCCTCCTCAAAGCAATAGAAAGTAATTTAAACTGCCTTGTTAAAAAATCAACTTAATTTACTCAGTAAAATGTATAATGCAGCTCTAATAATTAGGAAAATCTAGGATATATACAGTCTAAATGTAATTGGTGACTATGTGGGCATTTGTCCACATCATGGTCAGGTTTCTTGGTCAGTGTGATGATCATCAGAATTTTGAATGTTCTTTTTCAAACTCACAGTATTAACATTTAAAATTTCAAGGTGTTTAGCCTTTCCAGAAGCTGAACTGTGTTTGCTCTTCCCATAATAAAACATGAAGAGACTGTAACTGCTTAGTGTACTTCCAATTATTTATTCCTTTGTCATGTTTTAGGCTTTATTGATTCCTCCTTAAGAGTGACTAAAAAATTACTGGAGACGTTATAAGCAAGCGTTAAAACAAGTTGTTCTAAATAAAATTAATTATGACCTAAGCAACTTCATCAACCAATCCAGGTTTCTGTAAAAATCTCACAAAGATTCTTCTTTAGTAGAGAAAAAAGCAATCAAAAAAACCAGATGACAGCATGGATGAAACATTTTCTTGGGTGCCAGCTCCAAAACTGCTCTTTCTTTCTTACACATCACATCTATTAAGCCATGAATTAACTGTCATAATAATCTTGAGGAACATATTGCATTGATTATCTTCACTAACACCCAGTGATGACACACTGCCATTAAAACATGCTTAAAAGTATGTGAGAGTGAGATACAGGAACTAATTTTTTAAACAACCTTAGCCACTCACACACATCACCATGTCTGAATGTCTCTTCTATTAAGAATATCAGGGACTTTCTTTTTTTGGGGTCAAAAAACCCTCTTGTTTAAAAATGGCCCAGACTTTAAAAAAAAATTATTTTTCTTTTCTAGGATGCATTTTTCCTTAGGCAGATTGATAACTTTCCCACTTCCTTTCTTCAAATTCGAAGATTGTCTCAATTTTGTCAAATATACAGGCTTTATTTTTGCTCTCAGTAGGGACTGTTATAGAGAAGCAAAAAGCCTTCCTGTTTTTCTGGCTACTCTGGCCAGATCTTCTCGTGCTTAATCAGAAACAGGTCTAATTTGAGCACCTCCCCTTTTTTATCTATAATAAACTCTTTCTTGAATCTTTGAAAATTGAGACTGATATACAAACTCTTACTTTGAAAAGCATTTCATAAGCCATGTACATCAACATGATCAGCTAAAGAGAAACAAATAAGATGAACCATCAAAATGAAATCATTTGTCTTCTGTTCTTACTAACACATTATATTTTTTTTCATAATTGAGAGTAGTCATGCAGTTTTTAAGACAGGTTTTTTAATCCATGCCACTGCTGGCTTGGATTTTTTTCCCTCTGCTAATCCTTTAGCAATAAATTATGATGATGAAAATTGCATAGATGGATGAAAATCTGAAGAGGAACTGAAAACACTGTATTAGGGGAAAATAATGCACCTTTAATTGGTATTTTGGAGTGCAGTTTTATATGGGCTTTTGTCACTAAAAATCATAAGGAGTCCAACTGCAAACATAGCCTCTGGGAGGAAACAATCCCTAACATGATGAATCTCGAACTATTTTGGCTGCCACTCTTCAGTCAAGGGTTGACATAACTGCTGCACACACAGCACCATCTCTGAATAGATACTTCTACACACCTTCCAGTGCACAACTTCAAACACCCACAGCAGCCAGCAGGAGCTGTACACCCACTCTGGGAAACCCTCTGATCCTGCCACATTAACTACTTCTTACCAGAACTGCAGATAATTTTGTCTTTGCTTCACACAACCCCTGAGGAGGGCTGATGTTTAACTTGAGAAAATCCTCTATGTGAGCGGCTTTACCTCAAAGGACATATTATATATTAGAGAGATAAGAAAAACAATTTATTTACTGCATCACATCATCAATATTCTGATTGATTGATTGATTGATTGATTGATTATGATTTATTTATTATGATTTTACAAACCATTTCTGGGAATGAATGCTGAGCAAAAGCCTCTCGAAATGGACCTGACTAGAACAATTAGCATTTCAGAAGTGCACTCAGGAGCATCTTACAGGGTTATACTTTAACTGGACATCTCTAACACATCGTCACCCGTTGGTCACATTCTTGTCTCTTTGAAGAACCAAAAAATAGCTGCATGAATTTTCATTGAGCTATACATATATTTCTCTGATAGTAAGATTGAGAAGCTGCAGTTCAACATCAGTTTAAGGGGAAATTAAAATCTACTGAAAGACATGAAACAAAAAATATTGCTCAGCAGCCTCGGAGAGGGAACAATAGAAAATCTAGAGAAAATTGCATCTTTGTGATAGGAGATCCAGAGCCTAAACATACTATTTAATCCTTAATTGATGTATTCATCCAAAGAAATTAAATTTTGCTCTGAATGCAGATTACCAGATGAGGGTAATTTCCAAATGCCAAAATGTCTGCTGCAACTAAAGTTGACAGCTGTAACCAGGACTGTAATCATAACTTGGTAGAGATAACATATTAGAAAACATCTCTTGCAAAGCTGTCTTAAATGGAGAACTTTATAAACTAAAAAAGCTAAATAGTTTGGGTTTGTTTTTTGTTTTTCCAAAAATGACTGCAGTAGTGCATGTGGCACTAATATTTGTTGGGATATTTTTTAAATACAAGATCAAATAGATAAATACAGATCCTATAGTATTATTTATTTAAATATCTATTTAAAAGGCCTCTTAAATAAATTAGATATATGACAAATTACTCCTTTCAATTTGTAGCAGGTCCCTGCAGTTAGTTTCTATTTGATCAATGAATGAACAATAGAGAAGGTGGGGAGCCAGACCAGTCAACAGCTCAGTCTGAGAAAAACAAGCTGTTACTGTGGAATTCTGGAGTAATTTAATTGCTTTCAGTCTGATTATGAGGAGAGAGAACTGAACAGCCATCCTTATACACTACAAAAATTAGTTGCTCTTCAAAGAAGTAGGAACAGATGGATAACTTTTCATGTACCAGCATTTTTCTGAGCAGAGAGATGCTAGCAGACTGAGACAATTTTTTTCTCCCGCCCTAGGTGTTAAAAACTTATCAGCACTTAATAGGAGAGAGGGTTTTCCTTTTCATAATCAGCATGAATATTTGTACACAGACTGAGGTAAAGGCATGAAAGTTCAATTCAGAGGGTAAAAAAAAAGTGCAAAAAGTTCATAGTGCATTTTCAGGAACTTTTTTTATCAGTCAAGGAAACCTTATTCACTTAACATTGTCATCACTGTAAACATATTTTTACAGCCGAATTTACACACATGAATCTTCTGCTGTCTTCAAAAAAAGATACTCCAGTTTTTCAAAGAAAAATGTGCTAAAAGGGTTAAAATTATTTTTAAACAAACAAGTGAAAATATTAAACCTGCAGAAAAAATGATATACAGGACAAGACTGCACACAGGACTATCCATGCATCACTAACACAAAAGAAAGTGAAGATAGATACGTTCTAGTCAACACTTTTCCAAAGGGGTAGATTATATTATCAGAGAGCAAGATAAATTGCTATTCAGGGGGCAAAAAGAAAAGCCAAAACATGCAACAGACAGTTTCAAAAAGAATATATATTTTCATTTAAAAATATCTGTGGATTCTTTGAATATGATGATTATGCAAAAAAAAAAAATTAAAATAAATAAAATAGGTGAATTCTAGAATATGTTAATTATAGAGTTTCTAAACCAAAATTCTAGATTGTCTTGGAGGGCACTGTTTTCATTACTAAGAGATAAAGAGTTTAAATGAAAGACAGTGCAAATAGAATTTTTCTTGTAGTTGTTTTTGAGCCAGTAAGCAATACAGCAATGAAATTTCTATCAGCCATAGGAAACAAACAGATTGTGATGCTGGAAGAAGAATTGATACAATACTCAGAGCACTGGAGTTCTGTCCAATCTCAGAAAATGTACTGCCGGCCCTGCGTTTTTTACAATAGCGTATGAGAGATTTATAAAGATATTTGTGAAGCAACTCTCTTTATGAATACAGCTGACATGGATATATTACTGACAACTGGCAAAACAGCAAAATGGTACTAAAGTTTTGTAGATCTAACTTAAAAAACTCAAACTAAAAACCCAAAAAAATCTGCAAGCTGAAAAATTTTTCTGAGATCTTCCCCAGTACATACAGCAAAAACCCACTGGAGATAAAAATAAGGTATATTAAATAGCCTGCTGCAGTTAAGAGGCACCAAGAGAAGGAACTATTTTTATTTTCATTTGCAATTAGTTTTATTTACATTTACATTTAGATCAATGATGTTTTCATATTGCGTTTCCTTAAAGAAAATTAGTTCACAGTTACTGACAGTATGAAATAAAATCAAAATGTTAAACACATTAAACCCTTCAGATTGTCATTGTTGAAGGTTATTGTAACAAAGATATTGTAATTAGAAAAGTTTGGGGCTTTGCATACCTTCTCCCATTTAATCTTAAATAGGAGCATAGCTTGTGTTGGGAAAGGACTGTTAAGATCATCTGATTCCAACCCTCCTGCTGTGGACATGGACACCTTCCATTACACCAGGTTGTCAGAGCCCCATCCAACCTGGCCTTGAACACTTCCAGGGATGGGGCATCCTGCCTGGGGAAGCTGTCCCAGTGCTTCACCACCCTCACAGGAATTAATTTCTTCCTGACATCTAGTCTAAAACCAGCCCCTTTCAGTTTAAAGACCTTACCTCATGTTCTATCACTACATGCCCTTGTAAAAAGTCCCTCTCCAGTTTGAGTCCTCTAGCTATTGAAAGTTGTTTTAAGGTCTCCCCGGAGCCTCTCCAGGATCAACAAGCCCAGTTCTTTCAGCCTGTCTTCATAGAAGAGGTGCTGCAGCCTCTTTATCTGTAATCCTGATCATTGTAATCCTCTTGTGGACTCACTCCAACAGGTCCATGTGCTTTTCAGTATTACTTGAAATGTGGAAATCCCCAGAGAGAGTGCTAAGCAGCTATTTTGTTGTTGCTGAGAGTAAAATGTTATGGAAAGAAATACTTCTTGCCTATTACTAATAAAAATATTCATTGCCAACAATTGTCAGCAGCAAATGTTAAGACCGTGAGTTGCCAAAAGAAAATTAGACAGTGGAGAACTTAGTTTTGGAATGACTGTCAGATAAAAAGATCAGTGGGACAGAAAATTAAAATTAGTATTTTAAATTTATTTGCAAACTAATAATAATAATTTTTAAAAAAACCCAAAAACCTGTTTGGAGCAAAATTAAATACTTTGTTACTGCATTCTAAACCAATTTTGATTATTATTCTTAATGGTTACTAAATTATTTTAAATTTTTAAAAATATGAAATAATTTTACAAAGACTTAATTTATGTTCATTCACACTGCTTTTATGTGGCAAAAAAGTCATATTGTTTGCTGAGAAAGGAGTGAATTTAAAATTTCAGGTAGACTGATATCAAAGGCATTTCAAGCAATAAAATGAATTGTCTGAATCATAAGTTTAATGTCATTTGAGATTATTTCAGATATAGGCAATTATGATGTTTCACAGACGAGAGAACATCAAATCTAAGTACTGAAGCCATGAAGAACTTGGAACCACAGGAAGCTGTAGAGTGCAACTGACAAGCCCTTTATGTTTCAGCAATGAGCAGGATGCCTGGTGGGCAGCAGAAGATGGACCAGTGGCTGAGTAAGGCCTGTATTATATCCCTGGGGTGTAGATGTTTTTCAGACATGGCCTATCAAGGTGCATAATTTGCACTAAGTGGATTGCAGCCCATGATTAGGGCTTGCCTGTGTGCTTAGCAAAGGAATAACACGATTATCTAATTTGCAATGCGCGATAAGATTTGCCACTTTCTAAGGAACATAGGATGTATAAGTATTAAAAGACACAAAGAGCATAAACTCAAAGCATAATTTGTGCCCATGGACTCCAACTGCTTCAAGGTGAGATCCCACTGTGTCTTACCCATCACCTGAGTAGATAATTTAATTTGATGCGGTGTTGTATCACTTTGAATAACAGGAACTGTGGAGCCAACCTCTAAATCTAAGTGAAGTCAGCCTTTGAAAGAAGTGGAATTGGAAAGGCTCTGGGTGAATTAGAGGCAGCCAGATGCTGAGAAGTTGTTTTTCTGAATGGCAGTGCTGGGCATTCAAGGCTGTAGTCCCAGTTGTGGTTTAACTACATGCTCATCCCTCCATGAAATTGTCACCTGAATTGTCAGGTGGTTTTTTTAAACATATATTTGGGATGCTGTGTGACACTGGTTGATATTTTACCTGTGTTCTTTAAAAGTCCTCTGAAACATTTTTTATGCATTGGGAAAAGGCTGAAATAAAATATAATTAAAGAATTTGCCCTTTCACTTTCTCTTTTCTTGCTAGGAATGATGTATTAGGTTTTCAATGTATTGTTCTGATACGTACCTATTTGTATTTTTCAGTAGATATCTACAGAGTGAATAGCGGTAAAACAGCTCTGCCAAGAAAATAAAAAGCACTACTGGTTTTCAGCACTTTTATTTTGTACTATCCCTTGTGCAGGCATTCAGATTAAGCTATAATATGTTTTGACTCTAAGAGGAATAAAGGTGGAAAATAAAAGATTTCACTGAAAGTATAGCAATGCTTTTAGAATACTGAATTAATTTTATAAGGCACCTTGACACCTAATTCTTATGACAAACCAAAGACAGGCTGCAAATAAATAGCATTTTTTTTTCTTATACATGGTTTCAAAGTTCCAGTATAATTTCATGTGTTCTCAGTTTAATATATGGCTAGTTATATTATCTAAAAATAATCCCTAGGTGATTCTTCTTTAATTCTCAATCTATTTTCTAAAACTCAAGATGGATGAACTTGAAAATGAGGTAGGTCTTGTCTTTCCATGTACTGTCATCAGGTCCTCTCCTCTGTCAAACTATTTGGAAAAAAGAAAAATGTGTAAGCATTTTAATGAGAGTAAGGTATGTGCTCATTTCTAAAACTACATGTTCTACTTTGAGGGAGTGAACACCATGAACTAATACCTTACTAGGTGTATGTATATTTTGCATTTCAGGTTTCAAAAAAGAGAAGATTCCAAATTATAAAGAATCCAGGAAGTGGATTCTTTATAATTTGGAATTATAATTTGTAATTATAATTTGAAAGCAGGTGTTCTTGATATATCCTATACATGCTGAAAGTTCAGGCAATGGTATGATGAAGCAACAAAGAAGCTGACAAGTCAAAAGCCAGAATATAAATTACCTAAATATGATAGAGTCCAATTTGCAGGTCTTTTATCTAATGCAATTGTAAATACCTAAAACAGTTGTACTTTCATATTAGAACCTAATCTTTCTACAAAGAATTATTTATATAGTGTTTTTAAAGGATGTAGGAAAACATAATGAGAAATTAAAGAAGAAATTGATTGTTTTCAAAAAATTACAGAAATTACTACTTTTGTTCTGATATTTTATGCTTTTAATTGCTTCTCTTATGAATGTTTGTATAGCTTCCCCACAATTTTGCATTTGCAATGTGATCTAGAGATGATAAAGGCAAGCAAACCCTGATAACTGCATAATATTACAGCAAGAACTTGATAACTAGGTTTGACCTTGAGTAAACGCCCCTTGGTCGAAGCAGCCATCCAGTCTGAAGTCCGTGGTGGTATTGGTAACTCCTTTTTGTCTTGCTACTATTATTTCATGGTTTGTTTGAGTGTCTAGCTGTAAACATACATTTAATTTTGTATAATAATTTGTAACACTTCAAACAATAACATTATTTGAAGGTTGCACTAGTTGGTTTTTTTTGCTGTAAGGATTCCTTTTTTCTACCTTTCCATTTTCCTACAAATACCAGAGAAGTATGGAGACCTTTGTGTTCTGTTAAAAATACTCCCCTTCTGTCTAGACTGTAAAGGTTTCAGAGATACAATTGATCCAGTTCTTAAATGAGACCCAGTATTGTCCTAACTTTCTTCAAACTGTATGAAATTGTATTCTTTACTTGTAATTTGCTGTCCAAAATGAGACCTCCAATTGAAATTGCTTAGACCAGACAGCAGTCAAAAAATGGATGTGAGATATTTCTTCCTGTAGTTTTCAGATCTCTCTACAATTTAGGGTTATCAATTCTCAATTGCCTTTCTTCAGTAGCTCAGGGAAAGCTGGAGGTGAGCTGGGGCAATAGAGTGGAGGTGAAGCTAATGTGAGGTTGTGCAGAAACACCCTCCTCTTGTAAAGGAACCTATTGGCAGTGACACTGAAAGCAGTTGGAGCAAAATGCTGTGGCAATAGCTAACTCAAGAAAAGCCCAGTGACTAGGAACTAGCATTCACTCATGCTTCTTTTCCTTAGGCTCTTACACAGCAAAATCCAACCTGCAACACAGGGAGTAATCCAGTTTCAAACATTGCTTTTTCCTGAATCTGTGCATTGGAATGGAGGCAAAATTTCTCTATCTTAGTCTTGCAATAAAGATCTGGTCTTTATTACACACCCATCAGACAGCAGTGGGAAGCAAATTACTTTGAGTCCTCCAGCATCTTTTGGGAGTTTTATAAATAATATTGTAGGTCTGCTTTAAAAACTAACTGTACTTAGCAAAGGGCTTTGGAGGGGCCATGGCCATGAACAAAGCTTTCACTCTCATCACTGAGACATGGAAAGTAATTTGGAAAGTTCTGTAAGTGACTTACATGGCTTGTTGCCTTCAGCATCTGCAAAAGCATTGATAAGAACTATGCCTAGATTAAACTGGCACTGCTGTATTCAAGAGGTTTTTCAAAGTTGCACATGGTTAGCAAGTGTTCTTGCAAAGTGGGAGCACAAATGCCTTTCTTCTACATGGGAGGGCATGGAAAACAGTATTCCTTCTCACTTACCACTTCTAGAAAATAACTTCATGCTTGTGATAGGTTAATATGTAAAATCCTTCTTGCAGTCTAAGATTTTGGGAGAGAGAGGGGTGCTGGGATAAAAATTATTGAAAAAGATACAGAAGCTCATTCTCATTTCATCCTGTTTCTATCTTGCATTCAGTTTTTATCTTGTACAGAGAAAAAAAGAATACTTCTATAATTAAACTACATTGCCAATTTTAACACTACCCTTTCTTGTGTCTTAAGATGAATTGAGAGCATAATCATTTATGATGCTTGCTATTTCTTCCTAAGCCAATATTGAACAATCTATCAAGCATGAAGTGAAACATGCTGTCACAGGAAATCACTAAACCCAACATTGTACCGTCAAAACGAAGAATGTCATTTTTACAGACACACATAGAGGCACATACACACTGAACTGAGCTAGTTCATGCCTTTAAGCTAGAGATCATAAATCCCCCAAAACTTTTCACCTTTTAATTTGATGTTGATATAGTTAATAAAGAAGTTTTACTGAGCCATTTTCTGTTGATCTTTGCTTGACTTTGCTTGACATTTTTTTACCCATGTTAGTGGGGAATTTTTGCAATGGCCTTCATGGATATGTCCAGCATCAGCACTTCATAGGGATGAGTGGCTAACATCTGAGATTGCTCTGTCTGTCATGTACTTGGGTGGCTGCCTGTTAAAAGCAAGACTGGATAGAATAATGAGATTATCCTTCTAAGAAGCTACTGTATACTGATAACAGTAAAATTGCCTGAGGAGTCATTTTAAATATTAGACTTCCGCATCAGAAACTAACTAAAGGCTAAATTCTCAACATTTTAGTCTCGACAACCTAAATTTTCTATCCCTTGCAGTTCTCCAAATCCTTGATTTTAGCATGAAGAAGCCTTTTTTCAAGATTATTTTAGTCATCATCAAGCAAAAGCAGCAGTGTCTTTCAGCAATACAGTTCACTGCAATTTCTGTACATCCAAAAACTTCTTTTTCAAGTACTAAACTACCAGTCTCTTCTTAACCTAATGTTTCTTTAAGTGACTTTGCAGTACAAGAACCTAGGTTTCAGGGGTTTATTTATATTGAAGCAATTTCTTTCAATTAAGCAAAAGGGTAAACAATTCAGAGTATATTCCATCATTATTAGATTATTAATGCAAATCTCTATGATTAGGAGGTACAAATGCTTACTCTTCAGTTGCACTTTACAATTTTGACAACAGAAATGCAAAAAGGGAAGGAAATTACTTCACTTGCTTAGTTAACCTATAAGTTTACTGCCTCTCACTAAGTCAGTTGTAGGTACTGACCTATTGAAATTAAAATCCTTGGAAAATGGGTTAATGCTATATATATATATATATCAAGTCCTTGATATTAAAGCTAAAGAGTAGATAACTGAAACATTTTCAAGAACAAAAATAATTAACCAAACCTCAGAAAATTTAACACTACGCTGCTGCTTCTTTCATCTCTGAAGATAAAAGAACTGCTACTCTTACACATCTGTCTCCTGCAGACTTCAGTTTTATTTTTACAAGCTGAAATGAAAGTTGACAGTGCTAAATTTACAAGTATGTATGCATATTGCTGCTCTTCTAAGTGTGACTTTGGTCCTTAAATATCTTTAGGTTTTCTAAGAAGCTGACAGTGTTTTGAAAATTTTCCTACTAGTCAAAACTTATTTTTGAAAGGATCCTAATGTGTTTTGTCATGATGAACGAACACAATTCAACAGGGAAATGAAAAAAAAACCTTCTGGCTTTGTTTTTTTTTTTTTTTCCCAAAGCATCTTTCTGAAAATTGAACTGATTTCCTTTCATAAAATATAGGCTGATAGACAACCTCACCAAAACATTTGATTACTAATACAGAACAATCACCCACAGCAATTTTTATAATAAGCTCCTGAAAGAAAATCAATATTAACATTTTCAGTTGCCTGAAAGAAGAACTACGTTGCATTTCTTTCATAAATGAAAGAAATAAAGTATAATACAAAATTCAGGCTATATGCGGTGTTTTAGAATCTGCATACTTGCTTTGAGGGAAAGGAAAATTACTGTTAGGACTAAAAAGATGACATCAATCTTGACAGCTTTTGGAATCAAGCACCTGCCAAAAAGATCTGCCCACCTACCTGACAGCTTGTTTTTTAAATACTTAAAATTAATTTCCTCTCCTTGCTCTTACAGAACAGTGCTTCAGAGAATAAATATTTTCTTAAATACAGATGACAAGTCTAGAAAATAAGGTATACATTCTCTATAAAGAAGGTTTGGGATTTCTTTGGGCCACAAACCTAGATCAGTGCCATAAGAGGAACGTGAGGAAATGCATACATTCCTTTACAACCACACTAACATAACCTTTTCCATTACATAATTGAAAACTAATGTTAAAAGAAAGGATCGCTAAACTGTTAACTAAGAATTTTGGTTGTATTATAGAATTTTCAGAGTTGAGGAAACATAATAAAATAAAGTTTCGCTTATGCAACACAGAAATTTTACACTCTGCATATGAATAAAACCTTCAAATTACCTAGCAGACATTCTCCTAACAAGAACAAAACAAGGCATTGGTATGAATTACAAAAGAAGCAATATTTATGTTGAGTAATTTCTGTCTTTCAGACTGTGAATACCTCAAAAAAGATATATATTACAGGATAAAATATGAGAACTATCATGGTTTAACCCCAAACAGAAGCAAAGTATCATGCAGCTGCTTGCTCACTTCCTCATACACCAAGACGGGATGGAGAAGGAAATTGGAAAGAAGGTAAACTCCATAGGCTTAGATAAGAACAGTTAACGATGGAAATAAAATACTAATATAATTATTAATAATGTAATGAAATAGGTTATAAAAAAAAGAGAGACTGGAGGAAAACCAAAACCCACAAGTGATGCACAATGCAATTGCTCACCATCTGCTGACGGAAGCCCAGCTGGTCCCCCAGCAGTGATGGGCTCCTACCCGCCAGCTTGACCCAGTTTCTATACTGGGCGTGACCTTCTGAGGTATGGAATATCCCTTTGGCCAATTTGGGTCAGCTGTCCCTGCTATACTCTTTCACAGCTTCTTGTGCCCCTCCTCACTGGCAGAACATGAGACACTGAAATCTCCTTGACTCAGGATAAGCACTGCTCAGCAATAAGTAAAACATCAGTGTTATAACATTATTCACATACTAAATGAAAAAAAAACAGAGTATTGATCTAGTTACTAGGAAGAAAAATTAGTTCTATCCCAGCCAAAACCAGGACAGAACCTTGTAATAAATGTTTTAAAACAAGTTATAACTAAAAGTTCAAGAAGTGTCTTCCTTTTATTGCAGGATAAAAAGCACCTTCCAACTAACATTTGGTAAATTGTCGTCATTCGATAGGACAAGCTTTTCTTTAAAACCTAATTCTAAGGCATCCCTCAGATCTTGAATCACTAAAAGAAAGGGGAAAAAACATCACCTTCCCTTTAAACAAATACAAATACAAATATTATTAAAATAAAAGAAAATAATATTGCGCTTGTTAATAAAGACATGGTTTGTATTGAAATAATTTTTTCTCAATGTGGTTAAAATGTGATTATTATTATTGTTATTATTATTATTATTAAGGCTAAGACATTATTATTGTGCTAAACTAAAAGTGTCCATTGCCCAATAATTTCCTTGAGATATATGGTAGCTAAAGATATAAACTAAAGAAATGTGTCTTGGATAGAGATCTGTCTAAAAACACAGCATCACTTCTTCTACATGAAATATGACTACACAGATGGGTGATGATAGACAGGAATGTAATCTATACCAAGCAGAAAACCAGCGTGAAGTTACGGCTTCTAGGCCAAGGTCAATTCATGAGTTTGTGTTTATCTAAATGTACTCACAGATATATTACAAGTGTGATTACAGGTGTCAGCTACATATCTGATATGTGAGGAGGTATTTCTGTTTTACTGGTAGCATAGCTAGCCTTGTAAAAACAGTGTTGATAGCTTTGTGGAGCCTAAATTACTATGTTGAAAATCTATGAATGAGCTCAAAGCTCTGCAGGTTATTCTATTGGTTTTATATTTATTTGATTGGATTGGTCTAGTTTTAAAGTTTTAATTTCTAAAATTGTTTTCTCACTACAGATGTTGGAGAGATATATAAAACTGAGCAATATGTTTATGAAGAACATCACAACAAGGTAAAGTAGTAATGGAAATTGTAATCTTAGTTCTCTAAGTCACTAAATACCAAAATGTAAGCAGGAAAACTAATCTAGGGTATCTGACAAGCATGCTATATAACATGAACTGATCCTTAAATCCCTTCTCAGACAGGAAGTGTCACATAAGTGTCTCCATATCCAGATGTTAAAGCTTGCCACTTGCCTCACAAACCTATCTTTTATCCTGCACACCACATTATGCTATCAATATAAATGTGTGCTACAAAGAAGTTTATTTGCAGAGACAGAGCTTTGGAAGAGAAAGAAACATAAGACAAAATCAATACCAAAACAGAATCAATAAAACAAATTAAATCTGCAGTACAGTCTTTCCTATTCCTGTTTATATTTTACTTACCAAGGCCTTAGCTTTTTTTTTTTTTTAACTGCAAATTAGTGTTTTTCCATTCCTCAAGTGAACTACATGAAGCGTTCCAGAACTCAGATCTAACTGTACATGGATATGCAAGTCTTGCTTCTTCATTTTTGGAAAAAAAAAAATAAAGGAAAGTAAATAAATATTAAATAGTTACAGCAGATAATCTGAAAGTAATTAATAATCTATAACTTTTGGAAACATGTTCATCCTACCAAGGATTTACTAAAGGGTGTGACAAAAAGGGGGGATATTTTGATCTATTTCCAGCATGTTCATGTTGCAACCACTGTGGCTCATGTGCTTCCACGGGTGTGGTGGCTTTGCATTAGTGAAACTAGAGAAAGTCTTCTGCTATGGATCGGATCTAAAAGCTTTTGAATTGAGCTCATATGAAACTGGTGCATTGCTGCTTAAAGAAATGCTCAAGCAATGCACTGCAGTTCTTGAAACAGGAGCCACATGGGCTGGGCAGCAATATGCAGTGATGGGTACCAACATTTCAGAAAGCCAGCTGGATAGGGTTTACATGGCAAAGGTTTTTTTTTCCCTAAGAGGACAGGACCTGCAGGAGTGGCTTCGGAGAGAAGATGCCTGATATGGTCTGCACATTGAACAGAGAAAATTCCAGAAAACTCCAGGAAGAACCCACCACTGCCCAAAGCTGGCGCGTCTGCAATAGCATATTTGAGAATGGAGACACAAAGTTGTGCAACAGCATCTGGGAGACTAGAGTGAGAATATGTGAGAGCTAGAGTCTTGCAGACCCCAAGGTCAGTGCAGAAGGAGGTGTGACAGGCATGCCCTTGGTGAAGCTGCAAATTGAGTAAAAAAGCAAATCCAAGCACGGATGCAGAATGAAGACAAAACCAGGGCAGAAATTCATGGCATAAAACCCCTAAAAATGAGGTACTATTATATCACCCCAAAGTTTTCTTTTCTCAAAGAGTAAGCAGCTGTGAAAACTTAAGGAAGGCATAAGAACAGGGCATAAGAACAGTGCATAAGAACAGGGCATAAAACCAGGAGCGACTGGTCTTTAACCTGGAATGAACAATCAAGGTAATGTTGGTTTTCTGCAAGCAACAAACAGTGCTAATGTTTCCAAGCAGTAGACTAGTTGACTAAGGATAATCTCTAAGATACATTTCATTTGAACATGGCACAGGTGAAAACTAGACTTGATGACAAAATGTATCAGAAGTAAGAGAATACTCAAAAGTTAAAAAAAAAAAAAATCTCCACTGATCTCTGAAGTGCTTTTGCAAGCTTATACATGTGCCATTAATTGATCTTTTCTAGATGTACCTTTCTAGGTACTTTTTCTGTGTTGTGGACATCCCTAGTAACAATGGAGACTCCCATATTTTGTTTTTAAACTATATATAAAGTTTCACCACAAAAAAATCCACTTGTTTTAATGTACATGAAGTCTAACTGTCTAGAACAAAATAAATGCGTGCTTTTCTCCTGAGGTACCAAAGTAAAATGAGAGAAAAGAAAGGAATCACCAGAATTTCTGGCACGGCCTTGCAGGCTAAAATTAATTCTATCAAAAAAACCCCAAACCGACATCGCTGAAATCCCCCACATCTCAGGGCTATGATACAAATAGGCATCTAGAGACAGCTCAGCTCAACTCATATTTTCAGTCTAATCCCTCCCAGAAATGATACAGAGTTTTAGCTTAGTTTTCACAGTCAGATTTAGCTACCAAACGCTTGGTTAATATACTTGAAATAGCCTATACATGTAGGAGGCATGTACTTTAAAGTAGCAATGCGTGTATGGAGCTTGAAAAGTGTTACAGTGCACTGGCTATGTGGAGGAGAAAATAAACTTGTTAGATGTCACACTAAAGGGACCTGTTCCCCACTTCAAGTGATGCTCTTTGATGTCACAAGTTTACCCCTGTGAGAATTTACTTCACTACAAAAAAACAGTCTCAAGAAGAGCCAAAGAAATATATGGGTATGAACTTCTCCTACTATCAGCTTGGTCTGCTTACTACCTGCAAACTTTTTAGCCTGTCCAGCACTAAGTTACCAGGACTTGATTTTCAGGCAGAAATAAGATCTGATTTTCTTGAGTGTTTTCACATTTATATCATGTGTAGCTATTACATCAATGTATTATTTGCACAGGTGGGCATGTCCTAAATGAATTGTGCAGTCAATTTGGAAATCATATTTAAGGTGATTTTTAATTAAATTCTATCCTGTTTTGGTATAAAAAAAGTCAAGATGCATTCACATTCAGCAGTTTGTTTTACTGTCTTTGTTACTCTTTCTTCAGAGGCTCAAAATCTACACAACTTCTTCAGATGTTACAAGAGTTTTCTCCAGGCTTAACAATATGGTCAGCTTCTGTCCCACGTTCATTTACAATCTTAATTTCCAAACTGAAGGCACTGGAACTGCATAACTATCAGCAGAATAATGACATCTCTCCATCTGCCCTTAAACAGAAGGAAAATTATCCTTGAAATGAACCTGTTGAAAGCTTTATACATCTCATCTTTTAAATGTGTCTTCCAATACATTTACACTACATCTGTCAATGAACAGTTTGCCCACTGCTAGTGCCTGTATCAATATCTAAATGTATCACTAGAAATTGCCTCTCTTTTCTTCAGAAAGTGTGGCTCTGTTTCCATGGGGAGAATAAGTTATTTTAACTGAGACCTGATAAATTTATCTTCCTTCAGGAAAAAAAAAAAACCAACAAATGTGGCATGTATTTGTTCTTTCTCCTCCTACCACTTGGCTTACTCACCCACATTTATTTTCTTCCAAAACAAGAATTCTGAACATAGTTAATTTTTATTTCTATGTTTACCTTTTTTTGGACAGTTTACCTACTGTCACTTCCATAATATTGCCAAACTCAGTCTCTAACCATGAGTTTGTTGGTATTCTTATTGTTTCCTACGGTAGAGCTGCAGCCACTGCATCATTTATGATTTCCATGCAGCCCAACTTCAGAGAAAAACAAAGCGATACAGCCTGATTATCATTCTCCTCCTAGGCAGTATCAAACTCTGGAAAGAAATGAGGCAAAAGGAAAGGAAACAGATAAAAATGGAACAGGTAAATGACAACTAAATAAGAATATAGTAATTAAAAAATAATTTAAAAGTTTGAAATAAAAGCCTTGAGTTAAGAAACTGTTTATTATTGTTGTCGACAGAGTATAATATGCAAGATAAATATCGTGGAAATAGGATTTCATAATGTCATCTGACTCCACTGCTTTTTAAAAGACATTTGGAAATTGCAAGCCTCTGCATTTAGGTATAAAGCACTCACTCCATTTATCTTCTTATGTTTATATTCATTGCTATCTTAAGCAAACCAATTTAGGAAAGATGTGAGTAAAAATGGGTTTCATCATATACTTTAGGAGCCCTGAATCAAGTAATTCTTTTAGGAAGGTATTAAGGAAGCCTGAGAGGTTGCTCTTAAACATATTTAAAGAGCAACCAACCAAGCAAAGAAGTATTTCAGTCCAATTTGAAGAAGGCACATCATTTTTTCATAACTATCAATATATAAATTTATATTTAAGGATCAGAATCATTCTGTTGACTCTCTGGATTAGCTATCATTCAGCAAATAGCAGCTGCTGTTTAAAATGCCTTCCTCAGATATCTTATTGAGATAGGGCACTCCTGTGTGTCAGGGTTTCATAGAAAGTTAGTGTCCTGCAGGAGACACAGTCTCAGGATTGTTCAAAACACAGTCACCCACAGCTAAACAAAAGGGTATATCAAACAGAGAGGTATCTTTGAATTCTCATTTTCTTTGGTATTTATTCACAACACTCACGATTATGCCTGCCTGTGCAAATTTAGGATACTGACTATTTTCCCAATGAAAGAATCCAAAGTGGCACCCTGTAAAGCCTCTCTCTGTTTAGGAACATTGAGGTGTGAAAGTGTCTGGAGTTTATTGTTAAAACACCAGCAGAAGAAAATTTGTTGTTGTTTCCTATCTCAATTCAGTTACAAAAACTCAGGATCATGTTTCCCAGTTTCCAGTTCCTAAAGTGTTAACACACAAAATAGCATACTTGATTCCATTCCTTGTGTTGAAGTCAGTTTTCAAATACAAAATTATCAGACTGGGCAGAAAGAAAATTGACAGGAGGAATCAATCTCTTCCATGATTGGCAAACCTGCATTCCAGTCTATTCCTTTTCTATGAATTGATTCAGGGTTGAACTCAATGGATGTTTAGTACAAAAACATTGTAGTAATCTGCAGTGAAGCAATGGGGAATTAAGTCTTCTCACTGCCAAAAGGTATAACAAAAGCTATCCTATGCAGCTCTGCATTTAATGTCAGAATGGGAGTATACCAAGATGCTAACAGAGTAATAACCAAGCCTGAGTTGCCATGAATGACATTTGTCTGACGAGGAAGGAGGAAAACTGCAGCATAAAAACAAACAAAAGCATCCATACATTTAAAAGACGTCACTATGGTCCTGAAGGCTGTTTTGAAAAGGATTGTGGCCTTGAGCTTTGGAACATTTGTGCATACATAGCATAGGACACGGAAATCCTTTCTTAAATAATTTTCTATAGAAACAGAAAGATAAATGCTAAAGGAACCTCAAAGTCCAGTATGTGATGCCTCTTCATTTCTTATAGGGTTTCTGACCTGCTCTTGAATGTAAACACCTAAATTTTTGTTCATATCCTATAAGCCCCACACAGGAAGTACAGCAGGCTGCACTTGTCTGTTCTCACAATACAGATCATTCTGCTTTTTCTCTCCTCTCTCAGATTATATAGTTTAAATAAAGCTTCCTAAGGATGAACTTGTTTTCATGAATTCCCAATACCAATCCAGATATTTCTTTAATTTCTTTTTAATATATTTACCTTTTCACCAAAAGCAATGGTGCAAATTAAGTTCTTTTTCCTAGTATTCCTTGCAAGAAACCAGATATATTAAATGCCTTCTATCAACCATTTGATGTGGTAGAACATGTATTTCACATTGTACTACCAAAAAATGAAAACTTTTTCAGTGCTGCACTTTTTAGCACTTCTCCTTTGTAAACTTATAGGCTACTACTCTTTGTGAAAATTCATTGAATTTTCTTACCTTTATTACCTTTAGTAAAAACTAAATCATGTCCCTTTGTACAGAAATTTAGCCAAACTGCCAAAGATTTTGTACACTGAGTAAATGGGTATTGGAATATCTTTGGATAGACAGAATTGGGCGGAAGTTTTTTGTTTGGTTTTGTGGGATTTTCTCTCCCTTTGGTTTTTTTTTTGTTTTGTTTTGGTTTGGGGTTTTTTTGTT
>LTAT01000001.1:78172009-78204313 GCA_003286495.1 Chlorodrepanis virens
ACACCCCCAGCTCCCCCAGCTGCTGCTCACAGGACTTGTGCTCCAGACCCTTCCCCAGCTCCGTTGCCCTTCCCTGGACACGCTCCAGCCCCTCAATGTCTTAGTTGTAGAGATGGGCCCAAAACTGAACAAGAGTACAAGAGCAAATCTATGTCTCACAATTTAGCAAGCATATCCTAATGCTTGTATCCTTATCTCAAGTTGTTTCTCATTTTTCGAACAAAGGCCTGGCAGATGGACAACTACCCCATACCTTTTTTTTCCAAAATGCTTCTCAAACTTCTTAAATAATCAGTTACAGAAAACATGTCCACAGTTAGGTTTTTGTGGGGCTGAAAGGGCTCATCCCTTTCATCCATTCCTCCAGTGTGTCTTGTTTTATTCTCAACATTCTATCTCAGAATAAAATTATCTTATTATTCTGACTTCTTACACTTATTATCTTTAGTACTGCTAAATGCTAGCAGTATAAATGTAAACAGTTATTACCCTCCAGAAAAAAAAAATCTTATCAATTCAAGTTTTCCAATAGCTATCTTTGTAGCAAATCACTCTTCTGGAGTAGGAACTTTTACAAGAGGGTTGGACAGAAATTTATTTCAGCAAACTCTGATTTTCCTCTCTCTCCTTAATATATTAAGTCTAGTTGTCTAGAACATCAGACATTTTGGCTATTAAAACGTCTTGCTTCCTGACTCCTGTCTTTCCTAATGAACTGTCAATTCATCTGTTCTGCCCATGGTTATGATTTACTAACCATAACTGATAGTGATATATTATGACATGCATTTGTCTAATTTGGATGCCATTTCCATGTAGCAATTTTACAAGGGTGAACCTAACGCTATTGGTAGACCAACAAAAATTTTAATAATATCAAACCAACTTTTGAAATCTATTTGAAAAATCAGCATTTCATCTAAAAAAACCCAACCAAACAAACAAAAAACCCAACCTTCTCCTGTAACCATATACAAGAATATTCAGGGTTGAAATTTTCTGCTAAAAAAATCTGACCTGTCGCTTTACATAAATTTCCAGAGAAGAAAGAAGAATCAGATCAAAAGAAGAATCAGATGTCTGTTGGAACTAAGAATGCAGTTGAAATCTCTTGACTCTCGTGTAGTAATCTTAGTTGCAAACAGCAAGTGAGCTCTCACATTAAAGAACACATTTTTAATCTTATTTTTTCTGTACCAGAGCAGCTCATATATAGTTAAAAGTATGATTTGATAATAAAATCTGTTCTTAAATTCTTTCAAATAAATTAAAATGGCTTTTTCACTCTTGACATTCAAGATTAGATATTGAGATAAGATGAGAATACTTTATAGTCTTGTTATTATTAGAAGCCTACTTCTCTGGATTTTATTTGTATTCTAAAAGCTAATACCACATCTAAATGTATGAAGGAGAGACACAACAGTTCTTTGTCAAACACAGTGTATGAACCTGAGACTATAAATATATGCATGTGTGTGTGTGTGTGTGTGTGTGTGCACAAGTGTGTGTGTGAGAGAGAAAAAGAGAAAATCCTTCTTTATTGTGGTGAAATGCAGAAGTATCAACTAAGACTCATGGCAAGAGGCAACAGCATGCAATCAGCTGTTCTAAGTTTACACTTCTTACACAAAACAGATCAATGCACTGGGAGCATAATATTTCACAGATGGCTTTATTTAAAACTTTTTAAGACAGGTTGATTGATTAATCGAATTGTATTGCCAACAAAAAGTAAAAGTCTTATTTGGATATGACCTAGTTATCTTTCTAGCATGTTGAGATCCCCAACAAAGAGGATGACTCCCAAATATTATAGTAACATGATTTTTTTTTCCTTTAATTTTGAATATATTTTACATGGAATCAACCCAGACTATGGAAGAAAAATTGAATTACTATCTATCCTCACACTGATGACATAGCAAAAAGCTATTACATCTGACAACAGAAGCCTTTCTCTTATAGTTCAATATATGATGATACAGCACTTAGAAATGTTAGGACTTCCTAGTCTCAGCACTTTCATCAACATGAAGATGGTATCACCATGCATCCACAGTGTTATAAAAACCTGCAAATGACCGGCACCTGTAGCAAAATAATTTCTACACAATAAATATAAACGGCATCTGCTGCTCAGAATACTTTAGCCTTATAGCTGGAATTGGAAAAGCATATTCTAAGCAAAACTGCTGCTGAGGTAGCGTATTTTAGAGGCTTGTGGGAAATTAGAGGTCTATCAATGACATGCATCATCACTTCAAATGAACTGTGGAATCCAATAAAATAAGTGTTCAAATTCCACGTACTTGGAAGTGGGCACAAAAAGGTTTAATTTCTCCTGATTTCATGCAATGGTTTTTTCATTATGATACCAATTTTGGCACTTCTGAAATTGAAAAATGAAGTAAATAGGCTAAACCTTAAAATAGCTTGGTAGGAGGGGAACATGGCTTAGAAGAACTGAAGATTATGCCTGACATATTGCTGGAATAATGAAGTTCTATTTCCATGGTAGAAGTACCGTCACACTGTCAAGCTTAGCCAAGTTGCAGAAACGATGCAAATGTATAAGAAAGGATGCAGGGCAAAATCAAAGAGCTCTGATCAATGTCCTCTTGTAGGGGTGTTTTAGCAAATTACTTCACCAAAGAAAAGAAAATGTCCTGCCTAATGGCAGAAGCTTTCAGTTTTTTAAGAGAGAACAACATATTCTAGTCTAGTCAAACCACATGAACCCCATCCTTTGATTGGAGTTTAAATTATTGCTTCAGAATGCAAACTAAAAATGCTGGAGCATATTTCCTTTTCATCACCTCCTCCACAGGGGCAATAAACTTTGCTTCAAAAAAGCTGGGAGAGCTGGAGATAGATGTGTCACATCAGCCTAGCAAGATTGACTAGAGGATGGGCATCAAAACCCAAAGCATTTTGGTTTTACAAGGGTGGCTAGCCCTGATAAGAAGAAAGAAAGAAAATAATTTTATTTAATCTGCTTAGAAAAGATGGCAAAAAAATGTACACTGTTTTCTGGATGACGAAGATACAGGCCAATGTGCTAGTACATCTGAAAAAAAGCCCAAACCAAAAGTCTCTTTGGAGTCTGAGCAATTATCACATTTCACTTTCATGAAAGGCATTTCCCACAGAAAACATTTTGTCCTTATAAGTAGTGTGTACTCTGGCACCACTCCTGAAATGTACTTCACAACCCTGCATATATACTTAGCCACTAATTTTCTAAAATTTAATGTTGGAAAATATTTAAATGATTTGTTAATTTAGGCATTCATCATGTAATTTTCCTTAATATTGATGTAATTCTGAGGCTACTGAACTATAAAAAATTCCGTGTATTTAATAAACACTTGTTTCTTTTCTATTAAGTTAGTCCTGCTGCAAGCCAGTTATAATTTCTAGATTACTTATTTTCCTCATGAAAAAAGAACATAATTAATTTCTTCTTTTATCATCCTTGCAGAGAAATATGAAGACTGAACATTTTTGCCAAAGAAATCTTACAAAAGAAGCTTCAGAATAAATCCTTACTGTATTGAAGTGAAATACATAAACTAAATGGGGTCCTTAACTTTTGACATATATATATTTGTCATCTGAGTCCATCAGAAAATCAAATAACTAATAAATCTCTCTCTTCAAACAGTTAGCTTTTTCAGAATGTTTTGCACTTTGACAAGAAAAAGGACTAACACATTTTGTCAAAACAATTGCAACCAGAAGAATATTTATTGATACTACTAGACCATCATAACTATATGATATTATCTTGAAACTACCTTTTTACAGAAGATTGAGAGGATATTATCGTCATTATTGTGAAAGATTCTGGTATAAACAATGTATAGAAATACACTAGAATGATTAAATACGTGGTTCAATACACACAGAGATGACATGAGGAATAAACAGAGATTCAAAACAGAAGTAATTAATTCAATGCACTAAAAAAGATGCATAATTTCAGACATCAGAAACCCTTGGAAAAAAAAAAAACAACAATTTTTCTGTACCATTAACTAATAAAAAAACCTGGTTTTGCATTGAGTGGCCATTATGGTGGTTGTTCTCCAAAACCCCTGGAGATAAACATATCTTTTGGTCTAATACAGAATTCAATTCTTTAACTTTGAAGTACCATGAGATTTTTAAATGCATTTAATAGGTTTTATGAAAGCCATGTATATGTTTCAAAAATCTTTAGAAATGGTTGATTTTTAAAGGTCAAGTGACTAAAATTAAACAACTTTTAGAATCATTTTAACCCAGAAAAGATTGACTAAATGTAAATGGAGAAATGATGTTGTCTGGGGAATAATTAAATTGGAAAAATTTTATTTTTGTGTCAAGAAATGTATTTAGCACTAGAACTGAAATCCTGCCTGATGCCTCATCTCTCAGGCTTTCAGAGGTTTAGGCCAGCACAAGCATTCTCATGTGAGTATTCTTTTTACTCCCTTAAAGTCTATATTACACCTTTTTCAAGTCAAGACACAGAAGCTTTAAGAAAGTAATTTCTGAAAAAAGTGACATTTAGGAAAATATAGCAAAAAATGACAGTTCACTATCAAGAATAGCAAATAATATCACTATTAGAGTACTCGGGGAAATAAAGAAACAGAAAGTAAAGACATTGAATTGTCACATTTTTGACCATGAAAGTTGATTCAGGGTACACCATGTACAGCCATCCTGATGGATTGCTTCAGTAACCTCAACTGGCTCTCTGTTCTGACCAAAACTAGCCATCCTTATCAAACCCTGACTGTAGACAAGAGCTAATATGAAAATAAGTATATCTTATGAAACCACAAACTTCTTACAACAGAATATTTAAATGATAGTTCTTGGTTCTCCAATTTTCTCTGTATTCCTCCACGGAAATTCATAAAACAGCAGAGTAAAATTGGTCAGATTTAAGGATAGCAACTGGCTGCATTTCTGAGAGAGGATCCTTGTCACAATGTTAAATGAAACACATCCTTCTAAGACTTTGAAACTCATGCTTAGAATGATTGCAGAAAAGGTTTCATAGAATAAATTGCAACAATTCTGTGAATAAGTAACCAGTTGATATAATAATCTTTTTTCTTTTAACCCCTAAAAGACAATTGCAGCAAGTAAAATGAAATTTTTATATTGACTGTTAAGACTCAATACAAACATTTAATATTTTAACATATATCTGCTGCACTAAATGCAGCACTTCAAATGTCATAAACCCATATGTTTAGGGGTATTCATGCTTTCTGAATTCATTTTGCCTGCATCAGATTATTTAAAGACTTTAGCAGGTACCGTTTTTTAGAAGATTTTTCTTTTTATTAGAACTGCTTCACTACCCATCTGTTCTTTAAATAGGTTTTAAGAAAGCAAATTAAATTTAATTTCCATTTTCAGTGAATGAATTACATCTTTTTTTGTAGAAAGCATGATGTGTGAGAGTGAAAAGGAATTCTATTTAAAAACCCCAATATTATGGGGAAGTGAATTTAGGTATCATTTTCCTGAACTTTACAGGCCCAATTCTCAAAGACCATCTTTTGTTCACACTTTTTTAATTGGAAAGACTTGCCATTCATTAATGTTTAAGGACAATTGCATTCCATTTTTTGCTTTACTATATATATATATTTTTAATTTGAGACCTTGTTAAATATTTCCTTCTCTGTAAGTACTCTCTGTAAGCACTTCCTTTACTGAACAGAAATATGCATTCATGCAAAGAATTCCACACCAGGTTTTAACAGTATCTGACTATATGGCATTCACGTTTCATCATTTCATCATTACTACTTAAAATTTTTTGCTTAATATATAAAATCATGCAAGTCACAGCCAGTCAGTGGGCACAGATAATTTCCTCTTTAGCTCTCAAGAGCTGAGTGAGATCCAATTTAGGAGAGCAGAGGAAGGACAGCAGTTGGAGTGAGTCCAAAGAGGAACCACCAGGATGATTAGAGGGATGGAGCACCTCTCCTATTAGGAAAGGAGGAGAGAGTGGGCTTTTTTCAATCTGGAAAAAAGGTGGTTTCAGGGTGACCTATTTGTTGCCTTCCAGTACCTGAAGGGAGTTCCAAGAACACTGTTTACATGAGCATGGAAACATGGGGGGGCTTGGAGCAAAACAGCCCAGTGGAAGGTGTCGTGCCCATGGCAGGCTTGGAACTAGATGAACTTTGAGGTCCCTTCCAAAACAATCTTTTCTAAAATTCTCTTATTTTTAGTATTTTCCTTGAGTGTTTTCTCTTTTCTGAAATAAGACAATATTAGGAACTCGAAAGTCAATGTTATTTACTCAAACAAAACTTTCCCTTAAGTTCAAAGCACAAGTGGACTTTTGACCACCATTCAAAAATGCTAGAGTATAAACAGTTCATAAGAACATTCACTGCATTAAAATATATTTCAGATCCTTCTGCTTTTACTAACCCATGCTATAAAGACTCTTTCTCAGTTCAATTTAAAGCAGTTTGTAGGTTTTAAATCAGCAGAGATTCTATTTCAACCATTAGAGCATTGAAACAAGTGAAACTTTTGTCCTTCATGGACAAATCAAGAAAAGCAAATAATAAAAAACAACTGAAAACTTCCACCAATAAAACAACCATGAGTCATCTCTGAGTCATCTCAGTCTGTGAATATCCAATATTCAGATTTTGCATTAAGTAACCCAAATTGCCAACTACTTGCTTCAGACTAGAGCTTCGAAACAGATATTAAAAAATTAGAGGATATTGCTATGAAAGACTTAAAAAAAACCCAGAATATGACAAAAGTGAACAATTCCATTATCATCTCTTCAGCAAGACATTAGAGAAATGAATCTTATTATTAAAATGCATTCTTTACAGAATCTTTGGGATATGAAAATATAAGATAAGTACAAGCCCTCATTAAGTAATAGATTTACTATGTTGTGTACTCTTTAGATTTTCTGTGCTCAAGGAATTGGCTGGTTCAGGAGATTTTCAGTAATTTTTTGATTTGCAATGAACAGATAAGTACAGAATGCTCACTTCTAACTTTAAAATAAGACTGACATATGGATACCAATTGGCACACCTCCTCATTTGCTGCAAGTTAAACTTTTCCAAAAATGGGATAAGACAGCAGAAAGCAAGACCAGTACAGTTTCTTAAAAAGTTGTAAAAGTATTCCTTAGTTTAAATTATAGCAATGTTATTTTCCACTAGTTATTTGATTCAAAATGCCGCCATGACTAAAACAAAGATAAAAGCAAAAATGAGCAAAAAAGTGATTCACATCAAAACCCTGATAGCACACTTCATAGTCAGCAGCTACAACCATAGAGTTCTGAGTGGTAATTGAAAAATTTATTTTAAACCAGATTAAATACTTAATTTTTGAACTTTTTCATCCCTTTTGTTTACTCTATGTAGCTTTAAAGTAAAAATAGTCATCAAAAAAAAGGCTTCTAAAACATTAACATTTGAACATTCAGGAATGCTTGCAGGAGCCTTTCAGTTTTATATCAAACAATCTGTTCTTTTAAAAAGAATACACACTAAAATGATAAAAGTCCACAAAAGAGAAAAAAATGTCCAAACATTTAAAATAAATTGCTTTATATGTAAAAATTCCATTTTTAACAGAAAGAATGCAAATGAAATTTTTTCAGTAGGCCTGTTGAAATCTGTATAAAATACACTGATATTCATAAATTCAGGTTAAAGATTAAAAATTATGAGCAGCAGAAAAAAACTCCAAGGTCAGTAGTATATGAGTGATTGAATGCAAGATTTACCTTAGTGAATTAGGGGATTAATCTCTAAAAAGCAAAGCAAACAGACTTCAATTATTTAAATGCAGAAATACATTTTTTAATATAAAACAACACTCTACTAACTCTTGCATCTGTAGAAAGCATACTAACTTTAAAGCTATGGTGTTTGATGATTAAAACCAAACAGAGACTGTGCCCATCCTGAAGGCAAAAAGATTGTATTGTCTAGTCAAAGCTCTCCAGATCATCAGAATACTCACCAAGGATACTTAAAAAGGACACTGCATTTTAATTCAACTGAGGCACTCTTTGGACAATTCAGTTCCATATTTCAAAAGGTCTCTGTACAGAACAAACACCTTAGACCTTGCACGACTCCTCAGGCAGTCTGCTTTTTGCTGGGCTGTTCCACGACTGTTCCTGTTGCAACCATTTAGTATCGATTGTCATAGATCATTTCTCATCCTTAAGTAGGTTCATTTTCATTCCTGGTACATTAAGTACTGTTTCAACCTCAATCTGAATTGCTGTTTAATAAGATAAATAATCATAAGAAGTAATTACCCAACATTTAAGCTGATTTGTAGCTGTTGCAGCAAGATTATCAGGAATATCACATACATATTTCTATTCCTTTGCATTCTCTCTGAGAGAGTAAATGGTTTCAAGCTGTCTAAACTTGAACTAAGAGAAAGAAAATTGCAAAATTTCTCACATAGTATAAATTTAAATATCTCATTTTCCTCAGGAAACCTATCTAGTATTTCTTTTTCAATTCTCTAATCTGTTTATTATTTTCTGCTTACTAATAATATCAATTTACCTTGTTTTAAAAGCTAAAGATCCTCATCAAAATATCAAAAAATTTTACTGTCTCTCTAGAGCAGGTTACCCTGCCTCTATAAAGCATCAATTTCACCAACATCATTTTTGACAAGAATTTGTCCAATCTTTTGTTATCACTGTCATTGGTAATAGAAACTTTGCAATTGCATTATGCATTTTACTCAATCTGCAATTAGATATTGTTCCCTATCAACATCAGACTATCTTAATCTCTGGAACCTGAGCTGCAAATCTTATCTCATCCACTTTGCATACTGAAAAAATGGTGGTAACTTGCCTGCTTCTTATATTTTAGAAGGTTTCTATATTGAAAGAATGGTGGTTGCATGTCTGCTGTAGCTTTTATGGTTTATGAGGTTTCTATATTCCATATGAATTCTACATTCTTCAAGGTAGACAGTCTTAAGTTGGTCAATCTGTTTTCACAAATAAATTCACAGCCTCTGAAAGCCTCTTCTCATTGTTTTTCTCTGAACTTGCTAGTAGCTGCAGATATTTCTAAATCAGTCACAGATGAGATGTTAGGTATTTTTTTCAACTTAAAACTACTATTCTACAATTTACTTAAAAAAAATATTTTGTTTTCTGTATGTTTGCCCTGTCCAAAACAGGGCAAGGTTGTTCATCTAAGGATATTCCTGTCTGGGGAGAAACATGGCTTTTACATTTCATTTTCACCTTGTGATCTCATGTGCTCTTTCTTGGCATCTCTTACCAGTGCAGTTTGTTCTTGTATAAGAAGAACAGGTTATACATGTTGGTTTACATATTTTCAGGTTATAGATGTTGGTTTACATATTCTTCTCCCCTACATGATTGCTCCAGTTTGTCATGATAATTTCAAAATCTGAACCTTCCAATATTCACAGTGAGGTAGCTGTGATCTGCAATTTAATATGAAGATCCCAATTCCATCATGTATTGGGTTTACATGGCCAAGCTTTGGTAGCGGGGGCTACAGTGAATGGTTTCTGTGAGGAGCTGCCAGAAGCTTCCTCAGAACCAGCAGAACCAACCCCTGAATGTACAGCTGGTTGAGGATGGCCCAATTAAAAACAGTAGTAAAGCCTCTTTGATAAGAGATTTCAGAAGGAAAAGTTATTGCACAGATGTAATTGTGGCCAGAGAAGATTGGTGTGAGAATCTGTGAGAGGAATAACCCTGCAGACACCAAGGTCAGTGGAGGAGAGGGAAGTGGTGATCCAGGCACCAGATCTGAGATGGAGGGAAAAGCCCATGCTGGAACAGCCTTTCCTTGAAGGACTGCACCCTGTGGAAGAGTGGCACACACTGTAGGAGTTTGGGGATGGACTCATGTTGAAGTTCATGGAGAACTATCTCCCATGGGAGGAGCGCCTTGCTGCAGCAGGAGGAGGAGTCCTCTCCAGGAGCAGCAGGATTAAACCTCAGGTGATGAAGTGACCGTAACCCCCATTGCCTGTCTCCTTGCACCACTGGGAGAGAAGATAGAGCTGGGAAGGAGGGAGGGGGTGTTTTAGGCATTTTTAAAGGTGCTATGTTACTTATTATCCTGCTTTGATATTGCAGTAATAAATTCACTCAATATCTCTAATTTGAGCCTGTTTTGCTCACGATGGTATTTGATGAGTGATCTCTCCCAGTCCTCACCTCATGAACCCTTCATTATATTTTCTCTCCCCTGTCCAGCTGCTGATGAGAGTGAGAGAATAGCTTTGGTGCATGCCTGACATCCAGCCAGGGACAACCCACTACGCGCCATTAGATTCTTACTGAAAGAAGCAACTAGAAGCAGGCCTAGAATAAACATTTTAGAGTTTAACAATATAGGGTCAGTGCTCTCTTCCTACCTAATTAATAATTGTGGGCAGGTATTCTTAAAATGTAGTTTTCTACATTTGCCACCTAGTCCTATCTAGATCTTTTTTTGATTCCTTTAGAAAGTCCAGACCAAAGCAGAAAATCAAAAGCAGCGCTATATACTCCCTATTGCACTTAACATATAACACTTAACCATGCTGTATAAAGAGTATAAAATCCACAGTTAGATTTGTATGACAAAATTTATTCTTACTGATCCCACTGGCAGCCATTCATGGCCTCCTTACCTATCAGAGGCTTAAAACAATATATTTATTCCAGTGTATTTTCTTGTCATAAAGATTCACTTTTTCTAATTTCATTCTTCATACAATGTTGCCTTTATTCCAGAGATTTTACAGCCCGGGTAAAATAAGTCTAGGGTGTTTTTTACTTTAAATATATTGACAAATAAAGTATTATTTAATCCTCAGTCTGTTGGGCCATTTGAAAATTGAGGCTTTCAAGAATCTAAATTGTGACAGAATTAGGCAGAAGGTTTTTGGATTTTTTTTTCATATTGAAATCTCATTAAAAGGTATGAAAGTAAAGATTAATGTTCAATTCTCAGTGGGGAAAGGAGTCAGCAGTGTCATTCCCCAGAGCTGAAAATGCCTAGTAGGTTCAAATAGCAATTAAAAAAAAAAAAGAAAAAAAGGACAGTATCTCCAGCAATAGATACCAAAAAATGTATGTTTAGACATGTATGGTTTAATATCTGTAAAGCAGTGACTATAGATGCTGAAGCAGAAAAAAAAAAAAAGGAAAAAAGGATTACAGCAATTACCTACTACATAGGAATACAAAGGACTCCACAAAATGGACAGGCTCCTGTGCTTTTCCCAGACACCACTTTCTGTTGCCATCAGTACACACAGGATCTGAATCAGCAAAAATTTTTCATATTTTTAAGATAGAATTTTTCCATACATAATTGAAAAAAAAATCCGTAGCAACAAAATAAATGCTAGTAACATAAGATTATGGTCCCATTGTGACTCAAGAGCAATCTTGGGGCCACAGACAATCACTGAAAATATTTGCTCCATACTCAGAAGTAAAAAGGGAAAACGTACATTGGGTAATAGAAACTGTGTGAAGAACAGAACCAAGAACATCACAAAGCTATCATAGAAGCCCATGGTTTTCCCACACTTAAGATTCATTCTGTGAAGGAATTCTTTACTCAAAATAAAAAGCTATATTTGGATAATGGTCCAAAGGAAATCAGCAAAGATGTTAAGAAAAATCTTTTGTGTGAGGAATGGCTAAGTAACTAAGACTGTTCCGTCTGAGAAAGGGAAGACTGAGAGAAGATTATGTAAAATTATTAAGGCCACAAAAAGGCATGTGAAAAAAAACTAGCCATAACTTATGAAATATAATCAGCAGGAGCAAGGTAAAAAAGAAGATAAAGGGCAATATTTTTATCCAGGCAGCTTACATATGCTTTCTGTAGGATTTTGTGGATCTGAGTTTATATGGGGCAATAGTGTAGAGAATGGAGAGCAGAGATTTGCTAAATTAAAAAAAAAAAATAAATCCAGAGATAAATGTGACTTCTGTGCCAAAAGTGATTGCTGGCTGAAAGAGCTTTGGGAAAAATGTCCCACTCCTTCTCTAGGCATGGCCTTTGGTCAGTGTTAGGGGCAGTGTATAGAGGAATATTTCATGACCCAGTGTGCTTGGTCTTTTCTCACTCCAATAAAATTGTGAACCACTGCTAGAAGTAAAGTTAAGGACATGTGTGTTTTTGAAGAAATGTAAGGTCATTTAGTAGATTATTAGATTTTGTTAAATACTGGATTTAGGAAGTTTTTTTTTTTTTAACTTACTGAATAAGAACTCTTTACAGTTATTGACTCAAATGAGAAAAAGATTTCTAATGCATGCAAATGAAAATCTGAAAAAAAACCAAAATCAACCAACTAACTTGAAGTTCTAGCAATGAGCTTTTTTACCTCAATAGCCTTTGCTACTACTCACATTAACATAATGTCCCATAATACTGTCAAAACAATTGAAAATCTCTCCATGATTAAAGATCAGTGTTATTAAGAAATCATGAGACTGTTGCACCATGGAAACCCTAAATTTCAGTATACCTTGTGTTCTTGACATACTGCTGGAGGAAAGAGCCTTCTGAAGTAACAAACAAACAAATAAGAAGTTTATTTTTTTTACTGTACATATGCTTTTCAGCACAGCTATACAATGTTTTTTCCCTGATTTCTAAGTGTCTAGCAAGGCTTCAGACATGCCTGAAAGGCAGTTGGCATGTGTGGAGGCTAGACAAAGTGGGAGGTAATAGAGTTTGGCAGAGGGAATTGTCTGAGGTTTTGGATAAATATGCAAGAGCTGTCTCAATTAAGGGAATTTGCTAGCTTCTTAGCAAAATGGTTCACTTCTGGAAGTCCTAAGTAGATCAGATGCTGGTACTGGCCTTTCAGATTGTACCATGGAAAGGAGCATTTTTCAACTAATGCAGACCACTGGATTAAAGTCTACCATCCTGGATGAAAATCCTCACCCAGGAATACTCTGGTTTAGTGAGGAGTATCCAGAAATTACATTTCTGCAGGAGCCATTGAAATGAAACAGATTCTTGATCATTTTGTAATCCTCAAAAACTTTGTCTGGATGTTGAACTTCATCTCAAAACCTAGTTTCATACAAATTCAGATGGCACTTCCTCCAAGTAGAGTCTGGCCAGCTGTGTGTCAGCTATGTGTGAGGTTAACAGACATCACCCACTTGGAGATCTGTATCTCAACAGGAAGCTGATTTAGAGTCCTGAAGAGTGTAGTGTATCGTTTCTAAAAATACTTCCCAAATCAAGCTAGATTAAATAACATCTTTTACAGAACTAAAAATTGACACCTCCGGAGTTCAAAGGTTTAGATATCCAACTGTGATTCATGAGAGCTAGTTCAAGCATGCTTTCCCAAAAATCATTCTAGGAATCATAGTAAGTTTCTTTGTTTTACATTTTTACCATCACAGTGGTATCCTCTCTGGTTCTGTTGTTACATGTTTGGTAAGAGGCAGAAAAGTACTCTAAGAATGGAAGTTCAACTTGTTTTTTTTTTATTATTTTCACAACTTTTCTGGTGAGAAAAAAATCCTGAACTGTGTAATTTGATGGTGATAGGTATTAAACTTCCAAAAACTACTGTGTAGAAAGAACAGTG
The DNA here is from genome assembly GCA_003286495.1 of Chlorodrepanis virens. Classification (NCBI taxonomy): domain Eukaryota; kingdom Metazoa; phylum Chordata; class Aves; order Passeriformes; family Fringillidae; genus Chlorodrepanis; species Chlorodrepanis virens. The sequence goes on from LTAT01000001.1 coordinate 78,185,654, forward strand.
GAGTCTCCATATTTTAGCCTATATTGCAGAATTTAGCTGAAGGAGCTGCACCATGTTCTACCTAAGGATGTAGTTAATCAGTGGCTCAGTTCAAGAGCATTCAAAATGCACAGAAAAACATCTCTGGCCATGCTAGACTCTGAGGTAGAAGTAGAATCCCTTTCAGAGTAGCATTTGCTTCAAGTACTCTTCCCATCCTATCTCCATCTTCCCAGTCTCAGAGGGAATTACACAAAAGCTGAGCTTCTCTGAGTGTCCTATCCTTGAGATAAGAAAAGTTATGGATGAGGTATATTAGTAAGTTCTTCCTTATTGTAGTTCTTACCAGAAAACATCAATGAAATAATTTCTTCTGTTTAATAGAACTAGAATGGCCTTTAAAAATACAATTACCTCATTATTTTTATGTTCAATTAAGAAAAAAAAAAGTTTTTCCATTTGGCTCACTGTTATAGATCCTGTTTGATGCAAACATATAAGGAATCCTTTTACATTTCTCATTAAGGGAGCTATTTTCAGCATGCCTATGTTCTCTGCTGTTCATATCCAATCTTACCACGTATTCCAAATAAGAAAAAAAAAAAAAGAACATATTTCAGGCTTTTACTGAAGCTAAATATTTGCACAAAAGAAGGTAGAAAGTATTTAAAAGTTCAATTACTCTATAACAGTAAATGTCACGAATATGCAGTGTTTCTAGCAAAACCAGGAAATACAGATCAACAAAAAAGTACTTTAGACAGTATCCTGCATGCAAAATTTTCAGCCTTAAACCCATGGTAATTTTCATCTACCATTCTAATTTTTTTTTTTTTTTAGCAGACTGACCCTTTAAACTCTTTAAAAATGGAGTTTAAAACCAGTTGTTATTTGACTTATGTTTATTAAATATTAAATAGCAAATATATATTCATGTATATTAATACATATTTAAATATATATGTCATATATTAAATATATAGGATCATAAATCACAGCACATTAAAAATAGGAATTCTCTTTTATTTACATTTCTTTCTACATTTCTGAGATTTCATTCCAGTCATTTAAGACTTGCCATCTTGTAAGAAAGCAATCAGAATGAAGAGTAAGATGCCCAGTGTTAACCTTTTTACCTAATCTCATTCTATCTGAACTCAAGAGAAAGTAATAACAACATTTTCTGCCACTCTGACTTTTGAGTAATTCACCTTGGCTTGTGAGGCAAGGAGCTTCATGTCTTAAATTTTCAATCTCTTTCTGTGATTTAGAGCTGACAACACAGTTTTCACATACCTTTTTACATCTTATGATCAAAGCTGCTTTTCTACAAGTTAAGATGAATGCCTCTCCACACATATAATTTCGACTCTAATCCTTTAATAAACAAAAAGAAAAATGAAGTAGAGTTTACAGTAATTTTAGCAATAATCTAAGGCACTCGTGTCCAAGTTTTCTCAAAAACTGTACAGCCTCTGAATAATATTCCAGTTAGAAACCTCACACCAGTTGTACTAGGCACTGTTCAGACACACACATTCCTGTTCCGAAGAGTTTAATTGCAAGCAAGGAAATTGAACAGCAAAAAGACTGATGGAGACCAATAAATAAAGCTCAAACAACTCTTGAAGACAAGGCAAAAAGTAGGAGTGAGACTTGGAGTAATAACTTCCTTAGGAAGCTAATAAAGAAAATTTACTTTGTTCTGTGGAAGCAGACATCAATACACATTTTTCCTTTCTAAAACCTTTATTTTTCCTACTTGTAAATGACAGACAAATGTACACACTGTGATGGTCTTATAAGAGCTGCTCATCCACTTAAATGAGAGCAGACTAACACTAGCTGCCTAGAAGGAGCAGCAAGAAACCTCTTATAAAAGCCAACTGTGCATCCTGTGCACTCAGCCACAGTTAGTGTTTACCAGCTACAATTTCCTTTCAGTTACATGCAGAGCTTTGGTGAACCTGCCTTATTTCCACACCATTAACTTCCAAACATTTTTTTCTTCCCACTGTCACTCACCATGATCTCTTCTGTGTTTTTCTGTCAAATCCAATAGCTTCTCCAGCAGTCTTACTCTATCTCAGAGCAAATCCAGACCTTGTTTCTTCTAAACAGCTTTTCTCTCATTTACATCTGTTTTTCTGAGTAGTTGGGGCAATACCTTGAAAATTGCTTCTCATCATTATTCTATGTTTATCCAAAAAGTGTGAAGTGTCCCATAATCCCAGGTGTGGTAGGCAGAGGCAATTTAACTGGGTTCACTTGCCCAGGCAGCAGTATTATTGTGCTAAACACCAAGCAGTTCACGGCTGGCAGTGCTCTGGAGCATGGGACTTTATCTTCTGTAAATAGGATTAGCAAATGAAAATATGTATTCTAGTTTCACAGAGCAGGATTATCAGCAAACCAGTACATTTTTGTGATGCTCCTTTTAGCTCTATTTTCTGATGAGCACTACCACAGCTTTTGCTAATCTCTTCTGTGAAAAATGCACATAATCAAACATGTTCTACATGTTAGATTGTAGGTTTAGACTCTCAATTTTAGATCATCTCTTTAGTAAGACTAATAGAAATCCCTGAGTCACAAATTTTCCAATTAGAGAAGGAAGTGTTGTGGAGTCACTGCAAATAACAGAGAAACTTAATGCAGAAAATGTATAGCCACTCACTACACTATTTCCAATACTGTGTCCTTTCAGTTTTAAGGTATCCATTTTATACAAACACGTTTAAAAATAAAAGGAGATGCTGCTGCACAAGCTTTTCTTTATGATACTCTGAAAAGCAGGTTTTGATAGTTAACAATTTTTGATAAGTCCCTGGAAATGGTAAATCATCTGCTCACAATTAATTCAGTGCTGGTTCAGGGACTCTGTCATCAGAAGCTTCATGGTATGTCTCTGGAACAAACTGTACTGGTTTTGGCTATATTTATATATATATTTGGGTAGAGCTATTTTTTTTTCACCATGGCTAGTATGTATTCTGGATTTGTCATGAACACAAAGTTGATAATGTAGAGGTGTTTTCGTTGTTGCTGAGCAGGGCTTACACAGAGCCAAGGCTTTTTCTGCTTTTATGCTGCTGTGCTGGTGAGGAAGTTGGGGTTCCATGCGAGGTTGAGAGGAGACAGATGGGACAGGTGACCCAAACCAACTAAAGAGATATAGCCAGACTATATGGCATCATGGTCAGGACATTAAGTGGGAGGAAGGAGAAGGAAGGGGGAACTTTTAAAGTAATGGTGTTTTTTCTTCCCAAGTTATTGTTACAAGCGGTGGGGTCCTGCTGTCCTGGAGATGGCTAAAAATCTGCCTGCCCGTGGGAAGCAGTGAATTGATTCCTTGTTTTGTTTTGCTTCTGTCTGTGGCTTTTGCTTTCCCCATTAAAATTTTTTTATCTCAATCTAAGTATTTTCTGTCTTGTACTCTTTTTATTTTCTCCTCAAACCTACTGTGGGAGAGTGAGCAGGCAGCTGCATGGGGCTTGGTTTCTGACTTGGGTTTAACCACTACACAGGCTCATGAAAATTTATCATGTAGCCTTGTACCAAAACAATGTAAGAAAGACTTCCATAAACTGTTTCCATATTTACTATAAGTTCATCCTCGTTACATATTTCTTAGTTTTATTTGCAATCTAAAATGTGATGTAATACACTTATGTACAAAAAACCCGTAAATTCCTGAGCTTTCACTGAACAGCAAATTTACCAGCCTGAGCATGAATTATCTGAGTTGGTTCTACATGGCAATTGAGATATCCAGAGACTTACTTTCCAAGGAATGGATGTCATTTACAGTTTGTGGGACAAACTCATGTTAAATGCATGTGGGAAATAACACAGTCAAAATTTTTGTTTCCCTTTAGAGCTGAAAGAAATAAAGGCATTAGTTACACAAGATGTAAATCTCTCATTTATATTTGTGAAGACTAAAATTAGGACCTTGAATTTTAGGGAACCAGAGTTCCAGTCATTTAAGGAGTTAGTCAATAAGACCCCCTGGGAAACTGCCCTCAGGGACAAGGGAGCAGGACATAGCTGGTAGATCTTTATGATCACTTTCGATACAGTGCAAGAGCTTTTAATCATCAGGTTAATGATGATTTAAAAAAATCACAAAAAATCAGTCCAAGAAGGCAAGAGACCAACATAGATGAGTCAAGACCTACTGGCCAAACTAAAGGGCAAGACTGAAACACACAGACAAAGGAATCAGAGACAGAGGTCCTGGTAAGAGTCTAGGGACATCATCTGGTCCTGTAGGGGTGGGATCAGGTGAGCCATGACACAACTGGAGTTGAACTTGGTAAAGGATGCAAAGAGTAAGAAGAATTTCTACAGGCATGTCCACCAGAAAAGGAAGGTGAAAGAAAGTGTAGCTCCCATGTAAACAAGGCTGGCAAGCAGGTAACTATGGACAAGGAGAAGGCTGATGTACTCAACAGATTTTTTTCCACAGTCTTCAATGACAATCACACTTCCCACACCTCTTGAGTAGATGGACAGCAAGACAGGAACTGGGGAAGCAAAGTCCTTCCCACTGTAGGAGGAGATCAGTTTTCTTACTGCCCCAGCAGTAAGAAAACTGATATATAAATCAATAAGTCTCTGGGACTAAATATAAGGAATAAATCTTTAACAATGAGGGTGGTAAAACAGTGGAACAAGATGTTCAGAGATCTGTTATATATCACATCCCTGAACACTTCAAGTCCAGGCTGGATGGGGCTCTAAGCTACCTGCTCTAGTTGAGCATATCCTTGTTTATTGCAGGGGAATTGGAGTAGATAGCATTTTAAATATTCCTTTAGGACAAAGTATTTTATTATTCTGTTTCATGATCTACTTAAAAGTTAATGCAAAGGTTATAATTTAAAATGCATACATTTTATATACCACATAATGCAACAGTGTCCTTTCCATAATCAACCAATATGGATCACCCTGCTGATTTTTCTCTTTTGCTAAACTTATTAATGTACACCTGGATTTAAAAAAAAAACAAAAAAAAAAACCAACAACTCTTTTTTAATGGAAATAATTAATATTTTTATGAATGATGAAATGAAAAAATATTTTAAAGAAACAGAGTGCATCCCTATCTGCTATAATATTGTTATAAAAGGAAGAAAAATCAGTGTGTATAAAAGGAAGAAAAGAAAATGTGTACCTTATGATCTTTCCTCATAATTTGTAAAATCAAAGCAAAACATCCCTTTTCAGTACAACTAAAGGATATAATGCTAAAACTACCAGCTAATAGGCTAGACAATTGTTCCCTTCATTGCAGACTGTGTCAGATTGATAGAACAACTAGAAAGTTGTGTAAAAGGAGCATAAAGAGCATTCTCAGCTCTTTTGCCATCCAATCATTAACCAAGAGAAAATAATTTCCAATACCAAACAATCCTAGGATCCGAAGACTCAGGCAAAAAATTCAAGCTACCAAATTAATTAGTTTAACAATTATCAGACATGGGGCAAGAAAAACAAACAAATAAATAAATAAATAAATAGAAGCAAAAAGTTGTAAACATCCACAAAGAGAAACTATTTTCAAAACTTGGAATTAGAAAATTCTGTGTTCAAGGACTGACAGAAAAACAACCTTCTTTTTGAGGAAAATATAGCAAGTAGACATGGGCTTTAGCATATTTAACAGCCATCTGATTTCATATAATCACATCATTTGAAATATCACTTCAAAGAAAGAAGAAGTAAAATACATGTAAATTCTCTATCAATTCACCCTTCTAAAATATCTTTTCTGCTCTCTATCCTCCTCCCCCTTCTTTCTTCACCCTAGCAATGATTTCTGCCTCTCACAATCTTGATTGCTCTGATGACCTCAATCAAAAGGCAATTATCCAGCAAGGATGGAAGGTAATTATTCCCATCAAGGAGAGATTGAATGCACCTGAATAGACAGCTGCAGTTCTTCCAGGGATTACATTATTACTATAGAAACTGGCTCCATTAATTTGTGATGCATGTCAAATTTATGATAAAAACTTAATTTGTTTGCAAGACAACTACTTTTCCCATTTCATCCAACATTCACTTTAAGGCGAGAGCAACACTCAATTGTAAGTTACTTTAATATATAAGTGACAACTGTCAGCATGCAACCATCTGCTCAGAAGTAAATGACATAAAATCAGGGAAGGGAATTGAAGCTCCAAATAGATATACATTATATAATTCCAGACAGAGCCAAAAGCATGGATACTTCAGCCCAATCTTGCTAAGACAAGAGTATAGGGACAATATATATTTCATATGTATAGAAAAGAAAAACAGAAAGGCTCAATAAGAAAATAAATTCAGTCACCCTATTTATCTTCAATGCTCCATGGGAAAATGTTTAATTCTAGGAGAGAAAAAATGGAAAAATCTGTAAGTTATTATGAAAGATTTATATGCCAATATTTATAACATCTTATTTTTAAGAGAGAATGGCAAGCTACCTGCTCTCAGACTCTTGAGGACTTATAAGTCCTCAGATTATAAGGTATATTGTAAGTAGTGAGCTTTGTCTAGAAATTTTGGGTAAGGGTTCTAATCACTGTAATCACTGCACATGTTAAAATACTGCTTTCCTTAGGAAGAATTATAAGCCTGATAAATTATTTCTAATACCAAAATTCATTAGATTTAAAAGGATTAAAAAAGGTCATTTCCCTTACCTATGCTTGCCTCCTAGAAGGTAAAAAGCACAGAAGGATGAATCAGGAAGCAGTGTACTCTCTTACTGCTGAATTATAAGGCATTTTAATAGAAAATCAACCAAAAAAACCTGTTGTTACATCTTATTAAAGGTTATTTTTCTGCATGGGCTACAATTGTAAATCTTGCATTTTAATGCCAGCAGAATATATTAAAGTTTTCATTCTAATGGTAATAGATTGTCATAATTCTTGGCAGTAAGGTCACACAATATTGTGTTAATTAGGTACATACATGGCATATTTAATTGAGAAATAAGGAATTTTCTATTGTAATCTTACACTCCTTTATTTCTAGAAATAGAATATCAAGTCCCATTCACTTATTAGTCTTAAATTTATCCTTGTTTCTATAATCTTCTTTTGAGACACTAAAGTCACTAATTATTATTATATATGTGTTATTGTTATTTTGAAAGTGTATCACACAACAGTCTCTCTTTTAACTTGTAATCTGAAAGCATCAAATATTTTTTCAGCAGCTTCAACTTTTCACCATCATCTCTCTCATCTTTCTGTACTTTACCAAAATATGAGAAAAGAAGGGAGAGAAGGAGGGAGTACAGAGTTATAAAAAAAACTTGTGAGAACAGAAGGGGACAAGCATTTGCCCTGCCTATTGCAAAATTCTTTTTTCACTTTTTGAAGTAAAAGACACAGCTGAGTTTCCAGCCTGCAAATGATAGCTGTTCAGTTCAACTGGCTTTGCTCTTGCAACACATGTTCTTCTCCTTTCTTTTTTGGTTCTTTGTATGTTACAAAAAGTTGAAAGTGCAGTCAGAGTTCACTTCCTAAAGCCCTTTTCACTGCTGACTAACCATACAAGTCCTGGTTAGGCTTTACTTCTTTTTTTACCACTACTTAGAGCTGTGTTGTGGTTTCTATCTCAAAATTCTCAGTGATCAATGTCAGTTCATACATAAAATAACTTTTCTTTTTCTGTGAAGACAATAGCAGAAAGGTATTGTAGAACACTTTATTAAAAGTTTGTGTGCCACAGATAGGGATAAAAGAAAACACAAAATGACCTTGCTTCCTGGGTAACCTTTGTATGTAGGACTGCTATTCAAATTATCTTTAGGTTCATAATTGCTGTAATTAAATTTTGCTGGTTGCTAAATGGCAGTCAGCCATACATTTTTAAATTATTATTAATTTCTGATTTATCTATGGACAAACTGGTTCCAGACTTTGCGATACACTATATAGTGATCCTAGTGATTGAGGCCTGTTTCCCTATCTTAATTTGGTATCAGATAGTCTCCTGAGAGACACTTTTCTGTTTGGAAAAATGACTTTTCTGCTTGGAAAAATGACTCTCCAATGACTTTTTGGATATTCGGGGAACATGAAGGAAATATGTGCTTAAGGAGGTCAAGTGGCAAGGTTTCTGGATTTGCCTTAGTCTCCAGTTAGTAACTTGTTCTTGATGAATTATCTTTAAATCATCCTTTACTTAGGCTAGCTTAAAGAAAAATGAAAGGAAAATATTCAAAACATCCAAAATAGCTGACACAGTTAAAAAAGGTAAAGGAAGTTGTGATCAGAATTTAATCTGCTTGCCCTATGATTAAATAAAAAAAACCTTTTATCTTTAGCAATTGTGAACTTTGGCATCTGTGGTTTTTATTTTTCCTCCTGCCTTTTACCCTAGGGTTTACCCCCAGAAGAAAATCTTACTGTGGCAAGACAGACTTGGGGTTAGAATTAATTTCCATTTTGGTGCTCTCCAGTGTACTAGAGAGATTTCTTTTGTTTTTCTAAAATCAGTTTACTTCTCTTTCAGTCTAGTGATAGTCTGACCGTCCTGCTGAATCCAAATAAGCTTCCTTTCACTTCCTTAGAAATGCACATTTCTTCTTGGACCAGTTCAGTTCTAATACCTGACGGACAAATTACTGATTCTTTGACTCAGTGAAGGTATAAACTCTCCTGTCTCTTTCTGATTGGGTGACTCAGGGTGGCTTTTTGTGTTACACAAATTGCAGTAGAAGTCAGGCCCATTACTGATGGCAGCAGTACAGTTGCTTCTTGCCTCCACTTTCCTGACATCATATCTAAGTGACAGGGAACATGCCTAAGATTCATGGAATCTTGCATGTCCATTGATGATAACAGTGAAAACAAATACCTAAATGGGATATATGGTTTGTAACTGACTCTTCATGAAGAGACAGACATGAATGAGATTAGCCTTTCTGACATGACAATAGCACAGGAAATATCAAACACCTGTCCAAACATCCCCTCAGGATAATATCCTAGGAGGGTATTATGACACATAGCCTTTTTATTCAAATCCCTACTAACCTCTTCCAGTTTGCCAGTGAGGATTTCCTCTTTCCTTATTGCTCTTAGCACACTGAGGCAAGCTAGTGCACAATCAGAAAAGTGATAGAAATAGCTGCTGTAGCCGATGATGTCTTTGAGAAACAGTGAAGTTATCAATTTGGAGCAAACATACAAATTGTGCCTGGGCCTCTGGTGATGCCTGTTGCTGCATCAATTCATAAGCTACATATTCCATTTGTTGCTGCCAAACAGTAATCAAGATGCCCTGGGTAACCTGAGCAACTAAATTAGTAATGGTCATCCTCAACTAGTTATGCTTATGGATGAACTGCTTTTGATTCACCAATAAGTTTATTAATTAGTCCAGCGCAGAACACCTTCCATGCACAGACTAGTAAAAGGGTAAATCAGAATAAGATGACTTCCAGGAAAGAGTACATGACCTAGTAGCACAAAACTTATCAATTTTATATTGCCAGGAACTGCTGATAAGAAAATTTTATGGCATACTGTGATATACAGCTTTAAATTACAGAGTTGCCACTCTCATTGAATGTGTCTTACAAGAGATTTATCTGAATCTTTAAAGGTTTATACATTTAAATATACCTTTAAAGACCTATACAAAATGTAGACTACTTTAAAATACATACACTTGGAAATCATCAAAGCTTATAAGTAGTTTAAACTGAGAACAAGCAAAAATTAGTAATAAATAACATTAACAGTAGGCAAAGCTCAAGTTAGCATTTTAAGAGTTCTTAAGAGTTTTTGTTTCTGACCCTTACTAACCAAGCTGAGAGAAATTGAAAGAAAACAAACAAAAGGAAAACATTCTACCTCAGATGTATTGGGTTTGTAGAAGTCAATATCATTATGGGGCAAATATGAACTTTATACCACACTTTATATCTTTATATGTGTGTTCTTTTGGGACTGTAATTTGAGTCATGATGCTGCTCCCTCTTTATTGCTTTTCTAATAATAAACAATAATGAATGGCTGCAAATTTCTATTGCAGAAGTGAGTGAGAGGTGGATATAATGAACATACCAAGGGAATATATTTAAAGCCAGTATGTGATTGTAAGTATACAGAAAACCAATTACATAAGTAATGCCTACATCACTCATGCTCTTTTTTGTAGTCAACAGACATTTTAAAGTTCCCAGTATTAAGAAATTTCCTGATTGTTACCCAGAGAGGAGATTTCAAGCAGTTCTTTTTGAAAAAGCAAAAGAGCAACCAACATTTATTTTTTGAGCTTTATTTCCTACATTAGAAACCGATAGCCTTTATAAAATTATTGAGGAACACAGCACAAAAATCATGCTTCTTAGAAATAAACTAATTCCTTGCTAGGCAGACCATCTGTAGCAGGAGATTAATCTTCAAGTACAGTCTCAGCTTAAATCTGAAGAGGCTAATACAGGCGGTGAGTGCTAAATGGAAGGAGGGAGTCAGAATTTAACTACCAGATATAATTCACTGATTTATAGCAATCATGGTTTACACTAATCTGTTTTCATTTGCTCTGAAGCCAGCTAAGAATGCTAGTAAAGCCTGGCTTTAGCTGCAGAGCAGTCTGCATCCTGCAGCCCCCCTGACCATGACCTGGCAAACTCCCCTCCTGCCTCATCTTCATCATGTGTATGGTCTTCCATCTGTCTCTAAACACCTACTTTTTGATCAAATTTACAAAGCAAATATTTTGCTGAACACTGTTGAAAAAAAATTATGTAACCTCCAATTTATGTGCTGATACAGAAAAAAAACGCTTATTCCTGCACACATTATATAGTCAAAATGACTTAACAGAGTTTGAGTCCTCTCCAGTTGCATTAATTCTGGTATTGATGTGATTCTTGTAATCTCATTTCTTGTGCTAACCTTGAAGAAAAGACACCTGATACTGCACAGTTTTCTGCCTGGTAATGATCTGCAGTTCCTTGGGATAAGGGCTGAGGATTTGAAAGGGATGCGGCAGGACTGCACACAAGCCTAGAAGGAGGAGGGATCGCAGGTAAGCTGAGTCGAGGCTGCAGGGGAGCCCCAGGCTCCAGTGCTGCACTTCTGCAGAGGAGAGGACACAGGTAGGGCATAATGGATTTTACTTTTCCTTTTTCCACCCTGCTGAAGATGAACTCAAGAGGTGGCTGCAGAGACCTGGAAGAGTAATGAACTGATGGGTCTCACTCATGCTAATATTGCTTAGGATTTCTCTCCCTTATAACATCCGAGTGTGCTTTCTGTTGGATCTTGTCTCTGACAACAAGAAGTGATAAATATGCAGTGATCCCAAAACTACTTCCTGCCACATAATCTTAGTGCATCAACAGCAATCACCAAAAGTATGGATACAGGGTAATGCTAGATGTCAGCAGCAGAGGCAGCTGGGTTATTATATTAGAAAACTCAGCAAGCCTGGAGCACAGGGTGACCCACACTGAGGGACACGCAGCCTCAGAAAATGCAGCATCAGGGCTTGATAGTTCTCATATTTTATAATAAGTTGGAGAAAATATATATGATGCCCCTAAGACAAATGCCTGGATGTCATCTCCCATCACAAAGGTTTTACTCACATATATTAATTTGAATTTCTTCATGGAGAAGTCAGAAGAAATCAACGATAAGTTCAAAACTGCCATACCTAAAATTCTGATCCATCTGTGTACGCTGCAAAATCTTGAAGTACAGTTTCTCCTCAATCATTATGTGATTCCTGTGGACAGATACTATTATTTAGGGAAAGTGGATGATCTACAGTACAGTGATGAAAAAACCTTGTAAAAATTAACAAAATATCCACATCACATTTGAATCTACATGCATGGACATTGCATTGAGAATAAACACCATGTCCACTCTCTCCAAACACCTGCTTATTTGATGTGGTAAATGATTTAATATTCTATCAGGCAGGATTAAAAAAAAAAAGAGTGGTGTAGCCGCAGGATTGTGTGCAAACTCAAAAATACTTATTTCACACTGATTTCTTGTATAACAAATGGTTTAAATAGTTTCAGTTGTAGTCATAACAACAGAGAAAAATAAAAAGAATGCTTTCTAGATTAAATTCAATTATAAAACCAATTAGGTAGCATTACCCAAAAGAGTACTTATGAACAACACACTTATACATTCTGTAAAAAAAAAAAAGAAAGACCAGGAAAACTATCTCTAAAAAATAATTTTGTTCTGCATGAAGGGAATTGAATAAAGCCTATTTATCTGCAGCTCTTTGTCTTCAAAATTATGCATCCATAAATATAGTACTATCAGCTTCTTGCAGCATCCCAACCATATTGGTGTGGGTTAAGAGAAAGCGTATTCTGCGCTCAATTTATCACTCTACATAGTAGTTTGCTCACCAGATGTACTGAACAGAATGTAGAAGATCCACGTTCTACCTAAATTTATCCCATCTCCATTTGGAGATATTTTTTTTTTGTCTGTTTAGATTTTTCACTAAATTGTGTTGAGCAGCAACACTGAGGAGTCCTCCAATGTTCTCTGGAGTTGGCTAATGAGTTCTGCTATTACTAGTGTGGAAGAGAAAGCATTTCCTCACAGAAAAATTACTAAATTGCATAAAATTTATGTCTTGTTGAAATTCTCCAAATAGTTCTGTCAAAACTCAACAGTCATTTTGCCTTTCTACATATTATCCTATGTATTTTATATTACTGTCATAAATTTCCATCCTATAATGAAGTTTATTTGTGGTCTCCACCCTTCAATTACATTTTGGAAGAGAAATATGAGACTGTTACTCTTCCTCTTGGAGAGAAAACAAAGAGAATGAAACACCCTCTATGTACACTAAAACTGTTTATCACAAACAAGAATGCATTAGGATGAAAGAGAAAAGAGAGAACGCTGTTAAGTGAAACATTTAAATAATATATATACAGAGAATACGTGGAGAACTTCAAACCGAAAGGATTTTTCCTGGCATGGTCAGAGTAAGGTCCAGAAGTATGCTTACAATGAGCTGGCCAATTTTACCTCACTCCTCTCTAGTTTGCCAAACCTGTTCATCCCTCTCTTTACAATCTCCTTAAAACATCCCATAACTAGATTTACACATCTGAAAAAGCACTTAAATATCGTCTTGTAAATTTGCTCTTACTCTTGAGACCCATGCTGATTGTGTTTCCTCCATTTTTTTTGATTATGAAGCTCTGGGTAAATCTCTCCAAGGCTGTGCTCCACTGATCCTTTCAGTGTTCTGTGAGCTCTTCATCTATGGTAGTGTTTCTGTAACTTCCTCAACACTTAGGTTTTTGTATCTAAATGTTTAAGTCTTCTCCAGATTCATGTCATTGTTTTTCAAGCTGAATTGCCATTAACCAGATATCACCACAATGCAGATGTCCTTACATTTCAGGCGTCCACATATCTTTTTACCATCCATATATCCTTACAATACTTTTTTTTTTTCCAAACATAGAAGCACCTTAATTAAGGGTTTATGACAATTGCCATTTATCAGTCTCAAATCAACAAGTCTCATTATGCAGGAGTGCAATCTTAGTATCTGGTTTTTTTTTTCTGAACTTACAAAGAGCTACCCCAAAAAATCAAATTAAACATGGCAGAAATGTAACACTCTCTTTTAGACTCTTCTTGGCAATTAAAATATTTTCTTACTGATATTTCTCATTACAACAAGGAATAGGAACAATTTTTCCTTGTTTTCAGCCATTTATTATTATAATGACTTATTAATTATAAAGAACAATTACAAAACCAATCTTTTTGTTCACTTGTGAAGTACCTGGCATAGTGGAGTCCTGGTCCATGACCTGCTACTGCTACTGCCTCACCAAGAGAAATCAAACTAAACCAAAACGAAACCCCAGTACTAAAGAACATGGCTGCAGAGGATAGCTGAACTTCTCTCTGCAACCTTGCCCTTTGGCCTTGCTGATACTGCTCTACTAATCTGCTGCTCTACTTAATTTCATCACTTCAATTTCCTATATTAAGGCTCCTCAGGGTAGAGACACTCTCTTACTCTCTCTGGTATAGAAGGATTTGATCTCCACCAGGTCACCACAAAACAAATAATAGACTTCAACGATTATGAAAATGCCACTTTCCTTTTTTTCTGGGAGAACCATATATAACATCTTAGAAAAATGCCAAGATTTTCACAGGGACCTGTTTTGTTATTGTTGTTTGTATTGCACAGTAGATAGAGATTCAGAAATTAATGATTTTACAACATTTTCTATCAGAATGCAAACAATTTTACCCCTCACACAAATATAAAGAAAATAAATAACAGCTTGAGTTTTCAACACAGTACAGAATTCTGATAATCTCTGGAAAGAAAATCTTTCACCATCATTAAAAACTTCATGGTAAAATTAAAATGAAATAAAAATCAAAGCTGAACCAGAACCAGAATACTTGATTCCAAGTCCTGTGAGACAAACTCCTTACTTCTCTTACTTACATTGAAGTTTAGTCATTCTGAACGACAAGCAAAGCCTGAGGATTATGGATGTCTCCAGCTCTTTTAGTGATGTGCCCTTGAGGAGTTACGCCTCATCACTCCCCACCAGACAAAATCTTTGAGGGTATTCAAGGACAGTGCTAAAGAGAGAGAGCTTGTTGCAATATTCTAGCCCAAAGGCACCGAGTGCTTGGGGCAGTTTGCTGTCCATTATCATCTTTGAATATTTCAGAAATTAAAATGGCTAAATAAATATGATGTCTGAACTGTTTGACTACAAGGCATCACCAGTATACACTTTCATGGATTTGAATTTTACAGGAGATGCCATCCCTAAGTGAAATAAGGTAAAAATTGCCTGTATTCTTAAAGGGAATAAATAAAAATAAAGACAAGATATTAAGTTTTTTCAGCAAATTGTAGAGTTGGAAGAGGGGAAAGGCAGTCAAAATCAAGAGGAAAAATGGGAAGAATAATAGACAAAGAAGCCTAGCTGATGCTCTTGCAAAAGATTATTCTGAGAATCAAACCTGTTCAAAAGGTGCTCTAATCTTCAGGATGAACATCCTGAAAGTTGTTTGGGGTTTTTTATGTGTCCCATGGCACTTAACTGCAAATTCAGTTAAAATGTTTAAAGAAAGTAACATCAATTATTGTATAATCAGATTCTCATTTTGTTACAATTTATTTTGTTCATCTTTCTATTATTCTTTAGGTTTCTTTACATATTCCAGATCTTTGTGTGTTCATAGGTGGGTAATGTTCATTCTGGGAAATAAAATGTCTAACAAATCTCCTAAAAATATTTTTTGTAAGAATTTATGAAGAAAATAAACAAGCAAATGAACAAAGAAATAAAATCCCTGTTTCCAGGGCCGGTAAAATATGTCAAATTAAAGGAATCCAAATTAAATAAAATGCAAATTCACAACCAAACCAAAGTCACCCTAAGGTACTATTTATTCTTTATCTACTAGTGTCTCCAGGAAGAAAACAAGTAATTGAAATTAATAAAACATTATAAAAATCAGTGAGATGTTATAAACTGGAAAATAAAATCATTTTATTTCAAAATATATTAAAAATGTCGTTTCAGATTTTTAAAAATATTTTCAGCTCTTTTTTGTAGCTCTTTATTGACACCAGTCTTTCTAATAATGTAAAAATAATCCTGAATGTTCTATTTAGACCCTGTGCTACAAAAATAACTTCTCAATTGAAATTATTCATCTAAAATGTACTCTTTCAGTTGTCCTGTCTTTTAGTATAGAAGCTTGCTCAGATAAAAGTGATACAAATAACTGTTTAAATCATCTAATTGTCATCAGAAAGTGTTCAAAAGTTAAATCTACAGAATCTCTCAGTGATCTACTTGTTAATTTGATATGTGACATTCCCAGTTTAAGAAACATCCATCTTAGGAAAAGATTATGCAGTAGACTAACAAAAATGAAAGAAAAACAAACACGTCAGTGCTAGATTTCAGATATGTGGTAAAAGGTCTGTGGCAGAAAGTAATTTCTGGCTACCTTACTGAAAGGTAACCATAACTCAGAAACACTGGTCACAAAATTGCTTTTCCCATTTCTTTATTTTATAGTGCATTGAGAGTTTACACCTATTGACCATAGTTGTGGAAAAAAATCCATCCATTTTTACTAGGTACAAATCTTCTGTCTTTATTACACACTGTAAAGAAGGATTTACAACTCAACAAGACCTGCAGGAGAGTAACTAGCTTAGCTTTTTGAGAATTTTGTGGTTTCTGTTTTATTTTCTTCCAGCAAATTCAAAGAATTTTGAGATCCTGTGAATAATCGATGTATCACCACCTCTTCATTTGAGCTCTCTGGTACTGGAAAAAACCCCCAACTCTCATAATGTACTAGTTTCAAAAGATTTGCTGGGAAATTTTACAGTTTTTAGCAGTTTGGAGGGCTATTCAGCACTTAGCCAAATTCAATCATGAGCCTAAAAAAAGCCACCTTTTTTTTGAGATTTATGCAGCGTTCAAAATGTATCCTGACAAAAGTTAAATAAAGCATTGTACTGAAATTTCTATTAATGGGTGTTAGCCTCAGGTCAAGGCTTGAGAGCGGGTTCAAGCTTTTGCAAGTCTAATGAAAATTTATAATTATAAAGATTCTTATTTTGAAAAAATAATTGTCAGAATGTGTCAAACTTGCTACTTGCTTTTTCTCATGATTTTCATATACCCTTGCCATTACTGGCTGCAGGCTTTTCCTCACCTGCTAAATTATTGAGAGAGAACTTTGCTCAGAGGCCTTTTGAAATTAAAAATAATCAATTGAACTTGACTCAGTAGGGGTTAAGCAGCATTATACCAACTAGTTCTGAAATTAAACTGCAATTTGATTTCAAAAGTAATCAGACTTTTGGACTGGATTAAGGAGTTGCACTATTCTTATAAATGTGATTTTATTAATTAAGCAATCATGAAAGAATTGCCAAATGGAACCCCGAGTGGGAAAAGTCATTGCAGTTTCTAATCATAATCTTTTGAAATTCCTAGGGGCAAAATGCAGTTTTTGATTTATATTTTCTTGCATTTTTACATTATTGGAGAACATTCCATTACTGCAAGCTTCTTTTAGAATATGTTCTATTTTTGATTTTTCAGATCTTTGCAGGAGAATATTAATTTAATTTCAATTAAGGAAAGATAGCCCTGTTTAATAATTATTTTTACTAAATTTATCCCTCTGAAGTATTTGAGCTTTTTTTAAGGGACTACCCAAAATTGTTATTAAATTAGATACATAATTCAACAAGTTTTTATAATTGTAGGCAGAAAATAAGCAGTGAAGGTTAGGGAAATTCCTGGGTAGGTCAACCAAACTTACCTAGGTTCTTATAGGATTATTGTGTACTGGTATCTGACTAATGAAAATTATATGAGGATGTGCAATTCCTTAGAAATATTATTTAATCTAGATCAGCAATAGAATTAGCCAAAAATCCAAAAATCTTAACAAAATATTGAGACAAATAATTTTTTTTTTCTTTTTGTTTTGAGAATCTCATTTAGCTGATTTTTTTTTTTCCCTAAATACATAATGAATTACAAGTGATTTGACATATTGTTCTTTTTCTCAAGCAAGTGATTATGGTATGTCCTTGTATTATTGACACAGAGATATTTTTTTTTCTATAGATATTTTCAAGTGTTCCACAGAAACTGTTATGGTTGCTTCTTACAAAAGAAAAAAGAAGATGTATAAGTGTATGTGGATGTGTACAAATTTTTTGTTTTCATTGAACAATATTATCACAAAAGGCAGCAAGCAAATTATATAGCCATAAATGTCATATTAAGAAAGTCTGGCAAGGATAGAACCCACTAATTTCAGTTTATGACTGGCAAGATCTCAAAACACTGCTTTTCTCAGCTTCTTTCCTTACATATTGTGACCAGTGTATGGCTGGGAAATTCCTGATGATGTTGGCTTCACTGCTCAGGCAAGAAACCCAAAAATTAAAGTGAGTTATTTCTGTGAGCATTATATGTTGGATTTTTTCAGATCACTTTCATCACTTTCACGGAGATGCGATATATAACTTTATCTAATAAATTTTCTGTGAGCACATAAAAGGTCTTTATCTCCCTATTCTTCATACAATTTTATATTTAGTCCTTTAGTATTTATGAAAGAATTCAAATTAATTTTTTGGTAGATCTCCTGAACTAAGCTTTCAGTCTGTTGACTGGACTTTGCTGTGATCTTGTTCTATCCTGTCCAGTCTCACATTTCTGTGATTTAAGTATTCCTGATTTAAAAAGAAATACTATCCTCATACTTAGAGGTGAACTGGTACTGGCTGGCCTAAACCCATCAGCACAAATATAGGGAGCAATGACAGAAAATTCTGAGGTGTAAGGAAAAATTTAATATGATGAAATAAAACATTAAAATAATAGTATTTAGTATGGAATTTCAGCTTTCTTGTATCAAATTTGTCACAGGTTTGAAGGTCATCAAAATAGCCTTTAGTTTCCACCAGGTATTCTACAAACACTGGCAGTGGACAAACATCTATTACCATAACTTACAATCATAACCACCTCTTCACCTAGTGTCATTCAATTTACATCTAAATGATAGAACAAACCAATATTCCACAGGAAAAAAAAAACAAAAAAACCCCAAAACATAATTTTAAAAA
>LTAT01000001.1:78204327-78242468 GCA_003286495.1 Chlorodrepanis virens
TAAAAAGCTACAAAAACAAAACCAAAACAAAAACCCCAAACCAACCAACCAAGCAAAAATCCCCACAAAAAAAAACAAACCAAAAAACCGACAAACCAAAAATATTATCACGGGTTACTTTTTCTCTTTTGCAACTTAAATTCAAGGTTATGATGCTCAAATTCTTCATAAGACTTTCATCTCTCCATAAATGAGTGCTTAAATACCTTTTCAGATTTATCCCTAAATAGCCAGCCCCTAACTTCAGGGATCCTTTGATGTTTGATTGAAGTCCTGTCTATGTTCAAGGAGATAAACTCAGCTTCCATTTTCTGCAATTTCTGTGAATGTCTAGGTCAAGGCGATATCAACAATGGAATGATTTGAAGAGGCATTGTCTAGTAATGCAGTCTTCCCTACTCCCACTCAGTAAAACTCCTTTTTTGATTTTCAACAGTTCCAAGTAGTGAAACACACAAAAAATACTTGTCTCTTCAGAAAGATGAATGACAATCAGATCGATAACCCTTGGTGAGTCTCTCTTTCACTCTTCTTGAAATGCTTCAAACTGAAGTTGCTATTGAGTGGAAGAACATGTTTCTCTACTTCCTGATTCTAAACTTAGCCAGAACTAACCCATGTAGGTTACAACACCGTGTTGTGAATGGTTTCAGCCTCAGCATGAATTATCTCCACCCTAATTTTGCCTAATAATGTCGAAATAAAAAAGAAAAAAAAACTTCAAATGTTCCAAGAAGGAGTAGAAAGGACAGATTGTCTCAATTTAATCTATATATAATCTTTTTTTCAGCCATGGGAACTGAAAGAATGACTGGAACATTGATCCAGCAATATCCTATTAATTGGGTAGAAAAAAGCCGAGTTCATCCTCGTTCTTTTAAAATAGTTCTCTGAGGAATTAATCTAAGTATTTCACTTTTTAATGTAAGGAATTAACATATATGATAAAGGGTCAGTGCCAGCACTTGGGAACTGTGTTACTTAGGCTGGTCTCCAGTGTCTCCAGAATCATACTTACCACCCCTGGAGATAACAGCCTTGAAGACAAGACATTCTTCAAAAAATCCTGCCTGAATAAAATTAGTGTTTTGAAACAACCTGACTCAAATATTTGAGCAATTAAAGCGAATTAAAACAATGTTTGAAGAAAATACTGTTTCGCAAGCTTACAACATTAAACACGGTGCTCTTAAAGACTCTTTTTTCCTTTGAGAAAGACTTACATTCAGTGATTTCCTGGCTGGGGTAAGTGTGCTTCCCTGGCATTATTTCATTGCCCTTGGTGCATGGACAGTCACTTTGGCATTAGCAGTGAATGGATCAGCATTACCAATTCCAGTCCAGGATGGATTGACTGATGTGAAAATAACAGGATGGAAGGGTTAATTCTTAAATATATTAGCCATGACAAACAGCACTATCTAAGACATTTCTTGTTGTGCAATTCCTCCAGGTTTAGAAATGGACTATATGATCCAATTAATTAATGCTGCTGAGAAACATCATAGTCTCAAGAATGAACACTTTTTATTGATTTTGTAGCCTAACAATTCCATTAATGCTTAAGAAATATGTAAAATAAAAAAACAACAGAGAAACAGTCAGTGCATTTTTAACCTATTGGACTGAGTTGGTAATTTGTGAGCACAGTGATTTAAGTAGGCTTCCATAGGAACAGATTCCCTTTTGGAAAATGTTCCATTGATTACTCTCTTAAGGCTCTGAAAATGACCTGTCAAAAGATGCTGCTGAAGATGTTTCTATTTGAGAGGAAGCCATGGAAGAATAGAGGGAGGATCAGATCACTTTCCAAACTGCCTGACAGTTTTGTTCAAGAGCTGATTCAGAAAATAAAACTCACCCCCTTTGGCAGCAGAGGCTGAAATCTTTTTAAAGAAAGGTTTTCTTTGAAAAAAATTCCATTAAGTGTCACACCAGTGATGACAGAAAAAGGATACACCCACTCAGAAAGCTGCATGTAAGCTTTTTACTTTTCAGATTCTATTTCAGAGGATGATGACATAAGTATGTTACAATATTTTGAGCAGGATCTTCATAGTGTCTTACATAGTACTCAGCAGCGAGCAGAGCACTATGTAATATTGTCATTACTTTGCAGATTTTTAATTTGATTTCTGAAGTCTCTCCTGTGACTCTTCACAGTCCTCTATACCTGTGAAGTCATGTACAATGACACTACGCTGACTTCTGTTCTTTCATAATCTCATAAGTGGATTATTATTTCTGAATTGAGAACCTGAGTACAGGGTACTATTTGTATGAATAACATTAAGTTGTAAGGGCAATATTTAGACAAACCCAGGCTGGCAAAAGAAAACCCATAAAAAACCAACAGTCAGGAATCAGGAAAGAAAATTTTTCCACCTAAGGAATAGGGAGTTTTTACCGGTGAATTTTGAAGTAAATTTTCCAACATTTGTGTCTTGATCCAGCTTAAATATCATGTTAGTTGCCAAGATATCAAAGAATAATGTCTAGATAAAAAAACTGAAGTATATTTCCAGTTACAGCTGACATAATATTAAAAGAAAATCCTAGAAGGTAGTCATGGAAGGCATTACAGACAGCAAAAGTTATCTATGGAGAGATTCTGTACAAACTGATTAGGAATACAAGTTTCTTTAAAATAATCATGATTTCAGAAACTTGAAAGATTAAATCTAATTTAATTAAGCTCCCAGAGGCTAGATGAAAATTTCACTTTTCTTAGATTATGAAGAAATATTTGCCATAGAAGATATAAACTAAGGAGACTGATAAAAAAAAGTAATCATGATGCGCAATTTTAAATCAGCAGTTTTTAAAAAATTATCCATGGTGAAGTCCAGTCAGATGATGCACTGCTTCAAGCCTTGAAGTACTAGAAATTTGAACAAAGTTGATGCCGTGTCAATGAAAAGTAAAGTTTCAAGCAAGTAATTACCAATCTATCAACCACATGTCAATCTTTTGAAAAATAACAAGTAGGACTCAAGTACTAAAAAAAGATGAGGCCATGTTAACTGGCATGAATTATACAAAAGTGCTGATAGTGTACTTAATAATTAAAGGAAGGAAATTTATCCAAATCAGCATGGAATTAGGGAAAGTAGATCTTTACTCCGATATCTGAAAAGGATTTTTTTAATGAAGTCGTGAGATTGGTTGATGAAAACAATAATGCTGATACAGTATACTTAAGTTTTAAAAAGGCAACACCATTAAAATTAAATAGCTTTAATTTCTTTTTCAAAATGCATTGTGAACACTGAAATCAATGAAAGAGTGGTTAATTGACAATGTAATTAAGAATAAAGATTGTATATTACTCTGACGGTTATCTATTGGGATCCTAGGTACCTAGTCATGCCAAATGCCTATTTCACATTATCTAAAAGCGACCTGAAAAAAATTCTAGTTGTAGGAAATAAGATATTTAAATGACACAATAATCAGACCACTAATCCTGGATTACCTGAGGAGTCAGAAGAAAATTCAACACCACCTCACACCCACAGTTTGCTTTTCAATGTCGCTAAGGTCAAAAGAGTGTTGCTAAGTACCAAAACCATGGACCATATTTTTGAATTAAATTATCTAATAACTTCAAAATTAAATCACTACAAGCCAATGTCACAAATAACAATAATAATAAAAAGCTCTGATGGCTAAAATTATTAATATTGTGTGTTCATATCAGTTCTTTTACAGAGCTCTTACTTAAATACTGCATACTGTATACTGTTTATAATTCAGAGAGGTTGCCAAGGAGCTGGAGGAAGTTCAGAAGCTTTCTTATTGATTTAAAAGTGTGGAAATTACACCTTCTAGTGAAAAATTCAAGTCCTTATACTAAGGGAAGAGTTAAAGTTGTCCTGGACATGAGTAAGCTACATGTAGAATACAGAATAGCCAAGGGAGCATCTTATATATTAAGAGCATGATGTCACGAAATCATAATTAATAAGTTTTTAGGCTGAAATAAGTACAAACGTAATACACCAATAGATTAAGCACAGGATCGACTTTATGGCAATTTTTTGCAGTGTCTATGTCCACAAACATGTTTTAAAACATTATTTCTTTGTCCTTTACTATTTGCTCTATTTACAGAGATTTTATAACATCCATTGCTCAATTTAGAGAGATCAAGCCAAGTAATCATAATATTTTCTTTCGTATTACTTAAAAATACTAGATCACTCTATTATTTAAACACCATTCTTATTGATGATTTATCTGAAAAGTGAAAGGTCCACATAAAAGTCACAAATGTCCCAATGATACTCTACAATATGGAATACTAATATTTTGGGTCTAAACTGAACAACATATCTGCAGGTTACATTAATTCTGTTTTCAGTTTATTTTCTTATCAAAATTTCATCTGTTCTTATCATTCATCCCACTGAGACAAAGAAAAAGCCTTAACAATTTTGATTAACTATAATAGAGTCTGCTTAGGAAACTCCACAACTGACTGCTTTTAGGTTTTTTTACAGCTGCTGATCCGTAGGAATCAGGAAGAAGAGCAAGTTTAGGAAATTGCAATCACTTAAGAGCCATTTATCATTTTTTGCCTTTTAAAAAAGATCCAAGTTCAAAGAAATGGTCGGCTATACACATGTTGGAATATAATCTGTATTTCTTTTTATATTATGGATGCTTGAGAACATCATTATTGAGAAAATACAAAGATCCAAGAAATTATTATGTTTAGGAACACGTTGTTAATGGCCAATATATCCCAGCCATTCAACGTACAGCCAACACTAAGATTTCTCTGCAGTTCTGCTCCTCCAGGAAGACAGTTGCTTCAGTCAGACATATATTTTAGGATCTGAGCCATGATATATGTTTGTCATCTACAAAATCACTAACATGGAAATAAAACCCTGAAGGCTCCTATTTGGAGTGTTTGAATTGCCAGAGTTTCTTCAAGGAAACATTAAATTGTCAGTTACACTAAGAATTATTGTATGGAACAGTTCAAGATCATTTTTGAATATGTCTTAAGAGAAAGTTACAGGAACCTTCACAGCAGGCTACAACATCTTGACCTGATTTTAGCTTTCATAATCCTTTCAGGGGCAGCATATCTTGCTGATATCCCCTTAGCCATGATCATCAAATTTCTTTCTATCCCTTCTTACCTGCACTGCAGTAGCAACTCTGGAAATCTGTATTTTCATCTTCACAAAATAGGTACAATTATTCATAATTCTGTGAAGTAATTAATGTAAAATAAAGTGAAATAACCTTATTTATCACACTTTTTTACTTAGTCCGTTGAGATCATTGGCCCAGGAACGTGAATGCACATAATTATATGGGGAAAAAAAAAGAAACAATGTGCTAATGAGATGTGGTGCAATATAGCTTTTCAAAGCCCCATGTCAGATGGATGCGATGAGATGAATTTGAGGCCAGTCATAGTGTTTTGGAATTACAGATGTGAATACTCTTTCCTGTCACACTGGAAAATTCTGAGGTATATTGAAGTTATGAATGATCAGCCTTTTAGTATTGGACTCAATGTAATTATAATTAACTGAAAATCTGTTTAAAATCTGAATGCTTTTCATATGTTTGCATGTTTCTTGGACTGAACCCTGAAGCTCTAATTCCCAAAAAATAATTCCTTTTTTTTTTCTCTTAAAATGAGAAAAATCAGAAAAAAAACCTGTTATTTTATTTATTATTCCATTTGTAAAAAGTAATATAGTAACTTCAAATTAAATTTTTCTTTAAAATTAAATGTTGCCAAGTACTAAGGAGTAGCGTGATGGTTGGGTAATGTAGCCTTATTTTGTTCTTTCTCTGGAACACACATATGGAAAAAATATTTTGCCCTTACTAGATGCTAGCTTCCATGTAAGAGTATCAAAATGAAAACCATATGAAATCTAGAGACATTAATGATTTCTCCTGGCTCTTAATTCAGCCAAACTGCAAATGCTTTGCCTGGTATTCTTTGAATAAGAAGAAAAGAACAGATTTTGAATTCATATAAGCATGGGTGAGTCAGTATTTGCTGAAATACACTCATTTCCTCTATTAATGATAGAGAATAGAGAAAATACTCATTTTCTTCCCAATATTTCCTTGGCAATGTATCCAGGTCTCTTCAAATCTATGTAATTTCCAAATGGTCAAGCTAGCATCGTCTTAGCACCAATGTTGCTTATTCTGTACCACATTAAAAATTTAAATGAAGTTCAGTATCAATGCTAATTTAGTTTATACAAAAGATTTGACGTCTTATAGCAGCAATGGTAGTCCAAGGCAATCAATACTGGGCTCTTTGGCTCTGCAGGAAATAAACCTCAATGATTTAGTCTTCCAAAATGCACAGAATATCTCTTCCAGAGCAATTCTTTATGACTGAGGCAATGATCAATTTCTAGACTATTTCAGACCAATTCTAATTAAGCAACTGTGAGACCCTCTCTGTCTTTGTAGTTTTGTCTATATAACAAGAAAAAAAGGAATGATTTCACATCATGTCTCTGAAGTGTAACTGTTTTTTTGTTTATTTGATATCGTAGAATAACCTTCACCAACTCTTCCATTTTTGTTGATTGAATTCTGCTAACCCCAGGAGGCACATGAATGATGAGATAAATTAAATTTGACATCACTATTGACTGAGTCATTGAAAAACAAAAAGCAAATTTTACTGATTTCCAAAATGTTTCTTTTTTTGTGTGGAAAAAAATCACCCCTTCCTTTTCTAATTAATAAAATTCTATTAAGAAGAAACTATTTTCTCTTATGAGAATTGGAATTACTTTATAAATATCTCATGTGCCACTTCCTATTAAAATGTTTGATTACTTTGAATAAAAGTTCCTTTGTTGCAGTTGCTCATAGTAACCATTCACTCTACAATTTTATTTTCATGTTATTATGTTTTTGGGGTATTTTAAAGTTTACCTCAAGTATCTTATAAGTCATTATTGTTGAAATTAAAGAAAGGATTGTTCTGCTTGTGCTGAAGTTCAAACTGTTGCAGTCATAAAAATAAGAAGTATTAGTACATCTATCTCATATATCTTAGACTTCATTTTTGCCAAGTGTGATGTCCAGGTACCATATGTACTTTTTGCTCATTCTTCTGAAAGCATCTACAAACTCTGCCTTTTATAAAACTCTGAGTTTTAAGTTTGCACCTAGTCAGACATCTTAGGTATCATCAGGCAAATACTCTGGGGATTCAGCATGTTTCACTTTGCACAGCCTATATCCACTATTCTTAATGAATATTTTCTTTCTGGAGAAAGCAAGATATTTTTTCTCCAAATGCTTCTTTCAGGGCAAAGTACTATCAAGGAACTTTGCATGAAATGAATAAGGAAGACTTCCATATTTTCCTATAGTCAATAAGAAAGGAAAGAAGAAACAATTTTCTGAAATATGGAAAGAACAAGAAAAGGACAGAAAAAACGCTCACTCCAGAAGATAAAGCCAAGCGGCAAATATGAACAGCAGAAAGAAGAAAAATAAAATGTGTCTTTTAGCCTGTCATAATTTCCTGGAAAACAGAGTAAACTACAAAGCTTTCCTAAGTGGAAGCAGCAAACAAATGACTGATTTTCAGTGTCTGTCATACATGCATCTATCCTACATCTTACAGTCTACTTACATGCATTTCTTGCTTAAGCATTTTTGAAAATCCCACTCAGAACATGGCCAAAAAATTAACAGAGAACAGTAAATTACTGTCAAAAAAATCAAATTAGATCTCCAAATAATAACAGCACCCTCCATCCTATGTCAGACCCTGCCCACATCTAATCAAACAAAAATGCATCACAAGGACGGTAGGGTGTAAAAAAATGAAAGAAAAGGTAGAACGTACCAGGCAATATGTAACCTGAAATCACCCTGGCATATGTAGCTGTTCAGAGACAGTTTTTATTTACATGATCACATAGTTTTTTCCCACAAGATCCCTACCTCATTCAGGTACTGTGTACTGCAAAAAGACAGAATTATATGTTCCAAAGTGTTGATAGTCAAAATTGAAATAATTGGAAGATTTGCTTTGAACTAAACTTCTGGGAAAGATCTAAGAAAACTGGAAAAAAATAGCTGTCTTCTTAGCTTACATGGGACATAAAAACTGGTCAGCACTCATATCCATGCTGCCTAACACTGGTGACCAAATTCCCTATTAAAGTGAGGATAATACAACATCATCTCAGAAAACCATCGTAAGGATTTGCTGACAGCCTGGAAGAGGGAAAATACTCTGAATGAAGACTCCAGAGTTAAACTCTTATGAAAACTAAAGATTCTTTGTTTGCTAAAGATTTGCTTGCTATAGAACTGATAGGATTTGAAAGGACAGGTGTAGAACAGGTAGGTCAAGATAAGACCCCCAAAAATATTGAAAATAAATAATAATAATTAAAACAAACAAACAAAAAAGTCACAAAAAATGTTTAATGGATCTGTTTCAGCATCATGTAAAAATGACTGCAGCCAACCATTCTGGACAGACATATAACCAAATTAATTTGATGCTTTTTATTTATGATACATAGTTGCCATGCTTTTAGTGTTAAGCACATGTCCCTCACAGTAGGGTTTTTTCTCCATAGATGTAATATTGACTGTTCAGGTACTTGATAAAAATTTAACAGAAACAGAATTGTAGGATTTTTTGCGCTGAAAGGGAGTTTAAAAAATCATTTAGTCCCTTGTCCCTGCTGTGGACAAGGACACCTTCCACTTCCCATACTGGCACTGATATTGTTCCATATCTATATTAATGACATAGGCCTTGGGACTGAGTGCACCCTCAGCAGGTTTTCAAGTGCCACGAAGCTGAGTGGTGCAGCTGACAAACTTCAGGGAAGGGGTGGCATCCAGAGAGACCGTGGCAGGCTTCAGAAGTGGATCCACTTGAACTCCATGGAGGCTATATGCAAGGTCCTGCATCTTGATCAGAGCAGTCCACAGGATCAATATAGATTGGGTGATGAATGAATTGATGGCAGGACTCTGGAGAAATTGGGGATACTGGTAGATACAAAATTGGACATGAGACAACAATGTATTCGTGCAGCCCAGAAAGTCCATTCAATCGAATGAAGTGTGACAAGCAGGTCAAGAGAGGAGACTCTTCATTCCCTGCCTTTAGATTCAGGAACTCAGAAGAGTGGGGAAGAACAATTGCTGAGGGGAAAAAAAAGTGGAGTACCTCAGCCTCCTCCCTATAACTTGTCACCAGATAACCTGTCTTTGTTGAGGCAGTACAATTTATTTTCTTTTCCTTTTCTGACTGATGTATCTGCAGATTGTCTTTTTGATTCCTCACTTCTCTCCATTTATTTCCAGCTCTGACATAGCTTTCCTGATCCCACCCTACACTTTCAGGCAGTTTTGCTATGTTCCTCCCAGCAGGCACATCCCTGCTTCCACATCATGGACTTTTCCATCTTGTATTTCAATTGGACCCAGAGGTTCTTTCTCTACCATGCTGATCTCCTGACTTATCATCCTTGTAGTCTGAGTTGAGTCAGTCTTCTGGAGTGTTGTTTACCAGTGTGGCACTATCTATAATAGACATTGCTTTTTGCCTTTGGGACTACATCTGTAAGTTTAATTTAGAAATTTAAAAATCAATGTACCAAAATTTCCTGTCACTACCAATTATTATCTCAGACATGGAGATAAAAACATTAAAGTACAATGCTTCTATTTCTACTCCTGCACAAGCACAGTCATTCATTGATACTAATATGAAATTCAAATGTCTGTGTTTTGTTCCTGGGGAAATGAAAATTGTTTTCAACTTTTATGTGCTCTAAATACAAAATAAATCATCCACTTTTATGACAAAGCCAGCAAGAATTCTAGAGGTGTTGAAGACTTTCTTTCAGTGCCATTTTTGCAAAGGAGATCTATGCAAATATATACAAGGAGAAATCTTCTCTAGTTTTGTTTAGAATAGGCAATAGAACAGACATCAGACTGATTGGGAAAGGTAATCCACAGCTTATAAATTTTTTCCTGGTACATCTAATGCAAGAGCAGCAGGATGTCTGTTCTATAAACCATAAGATACGCTTATTTATCTTTGTCTATACATAGGAAGGGCAACACTAACTTCAAATAAGCTAAAAATTTCCTTACACTCCTGATCATTAACATTCATTGTTCAACTTCTTCTCAAATTAATTTTAACTATTTGATGGTCTAAGATAGATGAAAAAATGGCAAAAAATTTCCTCCAGTCCTCTGACAATTTGGTCCCAACAAGGAAGTATAAATAATTTCACGATCCTCAAGCAGCCTGTCTGACTTTTAGCACTTCCAAAAATACCTAAAAATGGAGGAGAGGGAGGGAGGATGAGCTAGTGACAATGAACTCTGTAAAGATTTTGACAAGCATTATAGTGGAGAGGGAAGGTGAATGTACAGAGCAGGTATCCTTCTCCATCTGGCAACAAGGACAGAAAGGCTCCATGCTATGGAGTGACCTCCCCTTGGTTTTCTCTCTCTTCTCTTCTCACCCTTCTCTATCTGCAGCTTGGTCATTCCCAGCATCTGTTAAAGTGGGCAGCGTGGTGATAACAGCTGATCCACAACCTCCCTGCAGCTTCCAGGCAGAAATTGCTTACAGTCAAAACCAGTTCAAATATTTGTTCAAAACTGGCAATAAATTTCATTTATTCATTGCAGCTTAGCACAGATTTTAAAGTTATTTGTGGGATTCTTAAATGATAGTTTGGATTTTA
Source organism: Chlorodrepanis virens (assembly GCA_003286495.1). Taxonomy (NCBI): domain Eukaryota; kingdom Metazoa; phylum Chordata; class Aves; order Passeriformes; family Fringillidae; genus Chlorodrepanis; species Chlorodrepanis virens. Next base: position 78,215,076 of record LTAT01000001.1, read on the forward strand.
CACATTAGATCTTAACTATGAAATCCATCTTTGTACCAAGGTAATATAAAATTTTGAAAATTGTCTAGAATTCTAGACTCATTGCATTAGCCTAATTATTCTTTATAAACAAAAATTAAAGACTGACTATTTAAATTCCAACAGTGAAAGAATTATTAAATAAATTAAACCTAAGTTTTATCTCCAGAAAGGTAATACCCTAATTTCAAACTGCATTTACATCATCTATATGTCAATGCAATTTCATTAACTTCTGTGCATTTTTCTGAAATTTTAGCCATTTCAAAGAAAAAGCAAAAAAAATCCAGTTGATACAAAAAGAGAAGTTAGGTGACAATCAGCTGGAAAATGTTTTCACATTGCAAATTCATACTTTTTCATTCAAGACAATGTCAAAATTCACAGTGTCAGCACACTAAAGCTTCAAGACATGGGGAGGACCCAATTATTTCTTCTTACTTGTAGTAAATGAAATGTATTTTGCTCATGTATTCAACTCAGTCTTGCTCTCTAAACAGACCTAAATATTTTCAAGAAGCACTTGATCTAATTTGCCCACAGGTTGTTTTTTGTTTTTTTGGTTATTTTAAGAGTCAATTTCAGTGCTAAATTTGGATACTTCTCAATACAAAGAAAAATTATTTTAATTGCACAGAGATTATACCTTGAACTGGAATTTTTTTCATGTTTTTAGGATTTGTGAAGAATTGAAGTAGAGAGGACAAGATTACTGAAGGTATATATTGTCTGTGCATTAATCTAATTGCAAATTTTAAGTAAATATCAGGAGAAATAAGCTACAACCCTGAAAGCTCAAGTTTTAACCTGTATGTTATATAATTTTTAACAGATATGTTTGCTAAGAAGAGTGAAAGAGTTTTCTAAGCTTTGGGAAACCAATAAAGTTTTCTTGCAAATCTGCAGGACTTAATATAGATTAAAGGAATTCATAATCTATCAAAGTTAAGCTTACTTTCCTACATGTCATAATTTCAGATCATACCAAACTGCAACTTATAAACTTCTCTGAAAGCATCATACACCATTCTGCAGTGTTTCTATACTGCTTCAAAGATCATATTTAACTCAGAATAATGCAAAAAACAAAACCGAAAAAACCAAATGTTTGTTTAGATACTAATTTTAAAGTAAGCACTGTAAATCCATTTACAGGGTGAATTATTAAAAATTATAAATTCAGATCACATCTGATATCACTTCCACTGACTGACCAGGAAGGTAATGCTATTTAAAAGAGCAGGAACTCATAAGTCACTTATATTCCCAAGTTGTTATGTATCATGGGATTAAACCCTTAAAACACATTTTTGAACTTGATATTTTACTTTTGTCAAGTAAATTTTAAAATTCTCTCTGCATAAGGCCTTAAAAACTTTAATACCTTTGATTTATTTTTAAATTTTTTTTCAAGTATGTAATATATTGCCTCCAAAGGAATGGTATCTGTCAATATCACAATATGATGGCATTCAAACATTTGTTATCTGCAAATGCAGAACATCTGCTATTTTGTCACTTAGCAACAACACTACGCAATAATGTTGCCCTCTCTGCTCCCTCCTTCATTATTATACAAAATATGTGCAGGACAAAAAATTCTTGGAGAAAAATTATTCATGCACTGAGATATTTTGACACAAAAATCTCTTCTTATCAAAGATGAAAAGCACCTTGTCATTCATTTCTAATTACAGCCTTCGCTCTGTCATTACAGAAAGACACCAACTCCCCGTGGTGATGTCATACACTGACATTTACAAAACTACATTGGACTTTGTCTCCTCTCGGTCTTTGCCAAAATCAGTCAGTATCAGCACAGATATACACTGATAAAGGGAATTTAAAATTATGAATGTTAATTGTGTTTAAAGTCAAGGAAACTGCTTTATGCTTTCTGATATTAATAGCTGCTGAATCATCTAAAACAATGGAGAAAATTTCATTGCATATTCCTATTCTGAGATGCCAAGACATTAAACTGCAATGACAACAGAGATTTCACAGTCCAAGAATAAATTTGAATAGATGTAAACTTATTAAAGATTAAAATGAAGTATTTAGTGTTCTGCAATTAGTGTTAACATCCAGGCGAAAAATACCAGTGGGGAAATACCAGAATGGAAGTGGCAACCATGTGAGAATGTAAAGCCTTAGAGAAATTCTAATCCTGGCCAAAACAGCATTAGAGAGTCTAATTCAGACTAATGATGAAGCCATATTAGCAAAAATCAGAAAAAGAGATAAATAAATCCCCTTAATTAGTTTTACTTAACATAAGGTCTCTTATTAATTTTCTGCAATTAATAGAAAACACTTGTATGAGTCTAAGCTAGAGGTTTATTTTGCATTTTATTAGGGATTATTTACAGTTGCCAAGATAGCTACAGCAAAAAGAACTTTTTCGCTCTTGACATAATTGTCCAATAAGCATTCGTGGTAACTTCAAGTCCTTGTAATTAGGAAATCCAGCTATGAAGTTATTGTACAATCTCCAACTTATTAATGAACTCAGCATGGATATGGAGCATGTTTAAATGACATATGGTTTACAATATTTTCATAGAATCCTAGAATCATAGAAAACCTGTTGCAACTAACCTCAAGGATCATCTGGTCCAACCTTTTTTGGAAAAATCATGCTGCCCTGGCACTCTGTCCAGCTGAATCTTAAAATTATCCAGTGTTGGGGAATCCATCAGTTCCCTAGGAACCTCTTACTGTTCTTGTGTCCGATGGGAAACTCCCCAGGAGGTGGTTATCTTTAATATTAGAGACTTTTCTCAAGGAGGGCATGAGATATATAAACACTTTATTCCAGAGTATGCACATGTGTACAGAATACTTTGCTTCCAAAAATCAAAAGCATCAGTGTTTTTTTAAATGGGATTTAATAAAAAAGGATGAAAGGAGTTTTTCATCAAGGTAGTAATATTAAAGTTTCAATCTGATTCTAGAGTACATTTGTTTTTTTGTTCTTTTTTTTCTCAATTACACCAAAGCCTAAGGATAATAATGATTTCTAATAGATTGTAGAGCTTTGTGGGTTTTTTGTTATGTTGTTTGGTTGCTTTTTTTTTCAGCAAACTGTGAAATTTCCTGTGTATCAAACAAATTAAGATATGATTTTGATGAAAAATCTATGGCAGTAACAGAATCCTTGAAGGACTTGAATTTAGGCTCAATGATCCTTATGGGTCCCTTTCCTTGTTCCAAAGGCTGTGAAGGCACAACCTTGAAAGAAAAATAAAAAAGTGGGGAAAAATCAAACATCTATTGCTGAATCACATTTTTACTTCCTGTGATTCCAATCTCTATCTAAATATTCTTGCACCAACAAGAAAATCAAACTAAAATGCTCAAAACATATTGAATCTGTTACATGGATGACAATGTCTTTGGAAATGGCACTGAACAAGGCCTGTTTTATTGTACAGAAATACCTGGGGTTTTTAAAAATAAATATATGTATATATATATAAAAAAATACTCTGAAATGTCTGACTTATCCTATAAACCTCACTTATCAGATGAATATCAGACTTACTATGAAATAGAGCATTACATATATTGCACTTATGTGCCATGGAACAACAGCTTGGATACTACAGCCAACTTGTACATTGGGGACAACTTCACGTAATCCAAGGGTTATGTTTTGTTTGGGGTTTTTTTAATTAGTTATTTTGCAGTTTTATTACATTCCTTCCACAGACCTTTCCTTAGGCAAAGAAAGATTTGACGTTCTGCACTGTAGGTGTGCGTCCTTGTTGAACAGTCACCTGTAGAGTGGCTGAGCAGATCAACACTCCCACTCAGTTTATTGTCAGCTGGGAACTGTTTGAAAGGGAACTCAATCCTCTTATCCAGGTCATTGATAAATACATTAAACACAACTGGCAGCAGTACAGTACTGCTGACCTGCTGCTAGCTGGATGTAGCACCATTCACCACCATTCTCTGCACCCCGCCATCCTGCCAGTTTTGAATCCAGTGAAGAGTGGACTTGTCCAAGCCATAGCCTGCCAGTTTTTTTTCCAGGAGAATGCTGTGGGAAACAGTATCAAAAGCTTTACTGAAGTCCAGGTAGACAACATCCACAGCCTAGTGCACAGAGCCACCCTACTGCCTCTCCTCCCTCATCTGTCCAGTCTGAAGATTGTGTAGCCATCCATAGCAGCCCTCCAGGCACAGGAATCATTCCCCCATGTTTGTGTGATGGTGACTATGTCATAGCTTTCCTACTGCACAGTGGCTTCCAGCTCCTTCTCTTTATTACCCACTGCATGTAGATGAACTTCTGCTCAGCCACTGATTTCACTCCCAACACTGACCTGTTGCTCGTGGCTCATCTATAGCCAGCCTGATCCCTTCAAATGTAGTTTAAAGCCCTCTTAATCATCCCTGCAAAAACTCATGGACTACAGTCCTTTTCTTCCTTTTAAACAGGTGAATTCTATCTGTCTCCAGCAGGCTTGGTGCTGTGTAAACATCCCCACGATTCAAAAAGCCAACATTCCACGGATGGATCTGTTTTATGTGTTTATTAGGTGGGTTTTTCTCCTTCATATTCTTCCTTCCTATTGAAGTGATTGAAGAAAACACCACCTGTACTCCTGTCTCTTCAACCAGTCATCCCAGTGCCATGAAATTACTTTGATTGCCCTAGGACTTCTCAACCTTCTCACTGCTGACCTGGAAGACCAGAAGCTGGTAATAATCAGAGAGCCAAATCAGTCCAAGGAGTCTCCTAGTACTAGAAAGAAGATTTCACAAACACTGATCAGTCTACCCACATGACATATATCTGATGCATATATAAAAGAAAAACCTTTGCTGACATTCACACAAATTGTAGCAGTTATGAACAAACAGTGCTCAGTAACCATGAATAGTTCAAACAGCAGTGAAAATAACTAGAGTAAAAATACAGTTCTATTATCTCACAACACTGATTCTGGTTTGTGAGTGTAAATGCTTTGCACTGATTTTTCTAATATTTGCAAACAAGCAACTCAACTGAGTTACAAGAGTTTTCATTTAAAAAAACCCACAGTTATTAAATTATTAAAATCTTAAACTATTCCAAGAACTTCTATTTTCCCAATGCTAACCAATTAGAAAGCTATATCAAATAGGCTTCTTTCAATTTAAACTTCTTACAAATGCCCCAAAGGCACTAGGTATTGGAACTTCTTAAATGAAAGTATCATGATTTTTTAATTAGCTTTGTTAAAAGAATGCTTCCAGAAGAAATACCTATTGTGTCTTTAACTTAGCTGTGGTGACAAGTGCCAAGACGTACGAGCAATTTTTTGTCTCACCCAGCATAATCAATAGTGGTCACGAATTACAGGGTGGACAATCTCTTGTTGCAGGGGTTACAAAGCTGTTCAGCACAGACAGTAATACAGTAAAGGGAAAACTGTCAACCAGTACTAATGTAAGACAGTGAATTCCCTTTTCCACCTCTATAAATTGGCACCTATTAAGTTCTACCTTTTAAACTTTTTGAAGATTAATTATAAATCAAGGTAGATGTTATTCTAGGAAGTAAAATAAGGGCATGTATTACTTTAGGAAGAGAAAAGTCTTCAGGAATCCCTCCCAAGAATAAGCTTTCATGAACTCAGACATATATTTTGGTTTTTGCACTAAAGCAGCAATGAGTGTAACCTAAATGCATGACACTTACCAGATTTTTCATAGTGTTAAAGCTCTGAAGCTGGGAACTTTTGTGTGTTACATAAGAAGAAAACAGACACATCTTTAGCAGTTTCTGGCCAGAAGCAAGACTCTTTAAGGGTTACTTAAACTAATGCAATCATGCTAAAGAGAATTAGTTCTTTTTTTAATAGGTAAGGCATTCAAATAACCTGATGAAATGTCAAATTTTGCCCCTAATGTAAGAGTCCTGAAGGAAGCACAACTGCATTAGGTCAGGCCATAACTTTCGTTACTGATCTAAATTTGTCTTCCCCATTGGACAACTTCCAAATTCTGAGCAGGTTTTGAGGTGTTGAGGAGTGAAGCAACAGTGGTGTGTTTGTCTAAAATTAGAATGCTAGACAAAAAAAAAAGAAACATTAGCTAAATAAAACAAGTGAAATTAGCTCCATGATTAAGTGGAAGTGGAAAGGAGAACTGATGAGTGAGCAGCCCTTTGAGGAAGGACTTGAGAATGCTGGTGGATGAAAAACTTGTCACGATCCAGCAACGTGCACTTTCAGTCCAAGAAGCCAACCACATCTGGGGCTGCATCCAAAGCGGTGCGGCCAGCAGGTCAGGGGAGGTGGTTCTGACACTCTGCTCTGCTCTGGTGAGACCCACCTGATGTACTGTGCCCTACTCTGGGACCCTGAGCACAGGAAAGATGTGGACTTGTTATAGGGCGTCCAGAGGGGGGCTGAAGCACATCTGCTATGAAGACGGGCTGAGAGAATTGGGGTTGTTTAACCTAATCTAATGTTGTTTTAAAAATGTTACTTGGCCATTATTTCATTTGAATTGCTATTGTTTTAATCTGTTTTAATCTAAGGGAGTATATCACTAGAGTGAGATGAAATGAAGATACTTTTCATGAGTCCAAGTATACTCTAAATTTCCTAAAGTGAAAAGAATATTAAAACTAAGTAAAGTTTATAAGCATTTGCTTTTTCAAAAGCTGTCAAATTAAAAGGTCTTACATAACTCTACTCTACTAATATAGAAAAATCTGGACACACTACTTGCTCTTAGTGACATTAAAGTATTACAATTTTAATTTGCAGTTCAAAACAGAATTAGATTAACTTAATTAATATTTTATTCATTTTTAAAAGGCACTTTAAGACATAAAGAGGTTGATATTAGTTATATACAGTAATTTTAAAATAGTCTGAAGTGTTTGAAAGGTTCTGTAAGTCTGTAATTGCTAAAGAATTTTTAAAAAACAATAAATTTCAGAAACGGAAAAATGTGTAAATGCGTACAAACATTGGGTTTATATTTAGTGCAGTCATTTGGGTTGACTATAGTCTGTTGTTTTGTTGCTTTCTGCTAGTTTATGTTTTAATAAATTGAAATCTTCCTTTGAAAACATAAGGATTTAAATTTTAAAATGTATGCCAGTAGCTCTATTTCATTTCTTGTTGGAATCACATCTATAAATTTCTTGTCAAACAAACTATTCATATTTATTAAAGAAAAAATGCACAAAACTGAATTCAGGAATAATAATAATAATAATTATAATAACACTGGGTAAATATTTATTACTCTATTCTTGAGATAAATCCAATTGCATTTACGATGTATGGCATGTTTCAGTATTTGACAGGAAAAAAACTTGCTGACAAAGAAACAAAAAAATAAATAAATGCTTTCTCACATCTCAAAGCACAAATGACATTAAATAACAATTCCATTCCAGAGTAAATATATTTGATTAACACAATGACTTAAAGTAATGATTTGTTTTGCAAGATGCAGTAAATCTGCCATTTATTCACATATTGGTAATCACTCCAGCTGAATTGCATAAAGAGCGCAGAAATTAGAGGAAAGATAAACAAATGCAAATTGGTTATCACAAGGTAAATATACTCTAATGAATTCTCTATCCTATGTAAGCAGCTTTATCCCCATCACTCTACTTGATCTTAAACCAGTGAACACAGTCACATAGATGCTTAGGACTGACTTTAAGTCAAAATATTTACAGAACAGACTTTTAAACTCCTCCTGCTAGACCCTAATGACTGTACCACCCAAATCAATATGCACAGCTTCTTCTTTCTTGTCTGCTGCAATTACCCCAACACTTGCTTGCAGCGGGTTCAGAGCCCTCCAAAAAAACTGCCTACATCCTCCAGCTCACTGACTTTCTGGGCTCTTCTCTCCCTACCAATTCTAGATACTAAAATTGGAACAGAAGCAGCGGAAGAGAATACCAGGCAAGTGGGATTGCTCTCTGTTGGGGCACTCATCTGTTCCACCTACCAGAGAAAACAGTAGCTGGGAAAGTGGCAATGGGACTGAACAGCACAGTCCAAGAGCCTGCTTGTCCAAATGCTGACAGACCTAGAGGGGAAGATGCCAGCAACTGCTAGATTAAATTGTAAACGAGGGACTTACCAAGGACGTGAGCTTGAAAAGAAGGACCAAAAGACCATGGCAGTTTTAGAATTCCAGAACCACCCTGCCACCATTGCAATCTCTGTCTAGGACTGGCTGAGTGTCCTCAACGTTGTGGCCACAGGGGCGCAGCCAGGGCAGTGGTGGTACAGACTGCAACACAGGACCCACATCCCGTGGAAGCTGTCTCACCAGTGCATGGGTGTGGGCAAAGCCAGAGAATGCAGGCAGTTGTCTCAGTGTGTTGAATTCCCACTTCTGGGAATAAGATATAAAAAGCTGTTCAGAAATGTGAAGGGGTTTCTTACAATTTTATGTATAACCAGCATTGTGGTTTATCTTCTGTATTGTGGATATTGATTCTGAATATATGGTCCATTGATTGTTGGCTAATTAGAAGTCATTAATAATTCAATAAACCACTTGGAATCAGATTTGATATAAACCACTACGAGCTGAGCAGTTTTAATGTCCAACATTGTTATTGACTTCATGCTCAAAAAATGTGCCTTTGAACAAATTCTAGCCATATAGCAGAGAAGGAATGTTCAGGAGTCGGAAAAAGGAGCACATTTTATAACCCAATGTTAAACAGAAGTTTTCAGTAGTGACTGTTGAAAGAGACTAAATGTTGCTGAAATCAGAATAATGCAATAGAAGTGACAAATACAACAGTGTATTGGTAGATATATAGTATGGCTGGGTCAGAAGGTGACTACAGCCTTGACTATACAGGTGTAGTAGGTGAAGGCTTTAACAGTTAAACAGGACTCAGATTTCAGCAGTTGACTGAGTTATGTCAGTTTGGAGTAACAGCTCTTTCAAGAAAATCCAGGTGATGAGAAAATGTTGTTATGATGAGAACAGTGAAGCTCTATTTTGCTAAATATAAGGATTCCATTTCTTCAGTATGTGGCATTAGAAGACTTACATGAAAAGGGTTAAATGCATAATACTAACAGCACATACTCTAAATAATATTTTTTCACAAAAAACCCAAGTTATATTTATTTTGACAGAGTTACAACAAGAAATGCTGTTATACATTCTCTGCAATACCCAATTTTGCAAAACCTTAGCAAGCTGACTTCTACAACATGACACTGTAGTGTAGAAGTTTAATGTGTAATATTTGGCCAACTCATGCCAGCTAGGAATTTCAGGTTCCTTTTATTGACAGATACCTCACCTTGAGGATGATTTAGATGCTGGTTGAACTGAATTAACTTCTGCTATTTCTTTTTATTCATTATAAACAGAGACTCAGTGATGAGGCTCAAAGCCAAATGCCTTAGGCATGCAGTGAAGTGTATGGAAGAAGAACGATTTCTTTTTCAAGACTGTCTTTTAAAAAATTAGTATCTTGGACTGGCAGTTTCACAAATGACAAGTTTTTATAAGGAAAGTTAACAATAAATAAATCATGCTCGCTAATTCATGCATGAATTTCTAACCTTCTACAACTGGATTTGAAATATGCAAACTAATTTTTTGTGAAAAGTGTATTTTTGTACCATGTAAAATGTATATCTTATAAGCTAAATAGACACTACTGCATATGAATCTGGTAATTTCATTTCTAAGATAGGTACAATTGCATTTATTTTAATGTGAAAATTCCAGATTCTCATGTAGCTGAACATTCATTTGTCTGGAAGACTGAATTTATGTGGGCACTAATTTGTTATGGATAATGAATGTGCTATGCAAGAAAAACACACTTTTCTTCTATATAAGCCAAATTATTTTTAAATTTACCAGCATGACTGATTACTTATGTATGACACTTACCATGTTTTAAAATAGGGTAATTTTATAGTTACTTATACAGAGGTCTTAAGAATTATAATTATTTAATTTGTGTTTATCAGGAAAATCTATACAGACAAAAAGAATATATGCTGATATGTTTCATAGAAGAACAAAAATACTAAAGACAAATGTTTGGATTTAAAATTAAGCAATTCTTCATTCACAGCTGAAATATCACTCCTTTGCTGTGTTGAAAAACAAGGTTCTTGTAAAAATTATGATCTACACATGGGAGTTTTAATAATGCTGATGACTTGGTATAAACTCAGTAAGATAATGGAATATGCTCATTTTTCTTTTTACAAAAGAAAAATATAAAAATAAGCAATAAAATATTCAATATTCAAAAATCTCTTCTTCTTCTATCGTTTAAATATATATTTAATAGAAAAAACAAAGGCAGAAGAGCAGAAGTGGCAGTTCAAGTTTAGTTTCTAGCAATACAATGCAATTCTCACACAATCCCCATCAAATATATATATATTTGAAATACATATATATTTTAAGAAATTAGCATATTTGTTTGTCCTATTCCTATTTATATTTTGTGCTCTGGTCCCCACATCATTCTAGTGAGTTAAAATTTTGCAATGTGTGGCATGACTTCTGTTTGTTTATTGGTTTGGGAGATTATTCGACTGGCACCGCTGTGTATAGTTTTTCAGTTTATTTTCACAATTTATGGTGAGTCACTTGTTTGCCATTTAACATGATGTTCCCAGTCATTCTGTGAGCTCTCTTGCATTTGTCTACAGATAATGAATGTTCATTTATCAACTGATATTGCTTTAATTAGATCCTTTTCTGAGGGTTTTCTGCCACCCTTCCTTTCTTACTTGACTCTCAGATCCTAGAATGGATTTTAGCTATGAAGGGAAAATTCTAATTACAGTGGTAATTTTTGACTGATGAATGAGCTCTCATGGAGGGCAAGAGGGCTCAACTACAAGAAGGAGTTAAGCTGTTTGAAAGTAGGGATGCTGGAAACAGAAGGCTACTTTGCAAGGGAGTGAGACATTTCTGAGTGCTGAGGTAAGGAACAGCCTCAGCATTATCCTGTAGCCACCCTGGGATGAGAGCACGTAGGAGCCATGTTCCACAGCTGGAGGATGGACCCAAGGGTGGCCTGGAGTGCCCCATAGCACTGTTCTTGGGACTGGTGCTGGTGCAAAGATACATATAAGGATTCTGCTTGTGATGCATCTCCATGTAAAGTTGCATCTTACAGTAGGAGTCAGCGCATTTAATTGTTTATTACATTTTTAATATATACATTTGAGCACAAATGAGTTTAATTCACTTCAAGGCATACCATGAAAATTTCCCAAGGGATAGCAAACTGATTAGTCACTCTAGAGTTTTAAAAAGTTTAGCCTGCTCGTTTGTTGTGCTTGGCTTTTTGGTTTGTTTGTTTGTTTGGGTTTTTTTTTGCAATATATTTTCTACTGAAACACAAGAAGGGATATTCTGTACCTTCTACTTTCATGCTATCTCACATTTTCTAGCTTTTCTTTAATCCATATCTTTGCTCAGTTCAAATTAACTTTGAAGTAATTTTCACTTCTTTACTGAAAGCTAATGTGCTCACTCCAAATTCCCTGTAGTAGCAACAGACATTTTGTCTTTGAAAAGAATACACATATAGAATTTTTATAGGATTCTACTTCTCAGACAGACTGTATGCTGTTTTCAACTTTCTATAAATGTCATGGACATATGCAACCCTTGGCACTACTGAAAGCTTTGCTATTAACTACAGTGGAATTTGAACTAGGTTTTCAGTTGGTGGTTTTATTGACTTTCTACTTTCAAGGTCTTTTATAGCATGAAAACTAGTAACTCAGATTTTCAGCTAAATTGCTTGTTGTTCCACCTTTCCTCCTATTCTAGCAATTTGGATCAAAGATTCTGTTTCTACAAATAATGATATAATTAGCCTGTAAAATATTTAAGACTCTTCATAAGTATTTTTATTAGATGGGTCATTGAAAGGAGAGAGTTAGATCTGTTGATTTATCAAGTGAAACAGAGAAATTTGAAGACTGTGGTTTGTAGCTACACTATTATGGGAAAAGCATACTGCTACTTTACTATATTACTTGCAGTCTCTTGAGTTCCTTCTCAGCAGTAGCTATATGTTTCCTGCAAGCAGTATTGCTCATGGGACATAGCAAACAGATTTTCATACAACTGCATATGCTGGCTGTGACTTGAACCCAGCTGGAAATGTTTCTGAATCCCTAAGTTACAGACAATAGCTTTTGTTCTTCCATAGTTTCTGTACACAGATTACTGTCCTCATCAAATGGAGTTCCATTCCCATCTCCTTCAAAGTTATCTAACTTTCATTACTGTGTGATCTACAGAGTAAAGGATATTTTTAATGAACTAAAATCCATTTGATTTTTTATGACTTGTTGCATTTATCTTAATAAATACCATGAATTAGCTTTCATCAAATTTGTGAAATAAATAATTTCTGCATATAGTAAAAATGGCAATGTTCAGTGAGGGGCAAACTGAATCAAACAATAGCAGCATTTCTCTACCCCACATATCCACTTACTTTCCAATTTTGAACTCTGGAAGGCAATTAGGCAATTCCTTTTTTCTAATCTATGGATAACAGGAGAAAGCTCTACTTGAAAATTTGCATTAAAAATGTCATGGTTTGAGCTATTTGAGTTAAATAAGACCTATAGATCAGTATTTCTGGGAAACCAAAAGCATCTCTCTAAGTACACCTTAATTATAAAAAAAGTGATACATTAAAAGAAAAGGAGAGCATTAATTGATTTTGTAAATGATATTGTATAGAAATACAAATGAATTCTTGATGGATAGGATCAGTATGGATACATCAAAGTACTGCAGATACAACAGAAATGCTCAGGTGGTAGCCTTGAATGTGATCTCACAGACTACGCAGAAGTTTGCATAGCCTATGTCACCTTTGCTGAAACTCCAGAATAACGGCCAGAAAAAACTGAAGATCTACCTAAAGAAGAAAAAGCTTTATCCATTACATCTCTAGCAACTCCTTCACTATAGGATATTATCTCTGTAGGGAAGTAGGTAAAGGAATTTGGATGAAAAGACTGTATTTTTCTATGCTGCAGAGTCCAGCCAATCATGCTACTGAAGATGCATCCAGCCTGCAAACAGAAACTGTGATATTGCATTGCTTTTCTTTTCCTAAATTTTAAAATTAAAAATATTCTTTCTCTTTGAAAAAATAGAACAAGTATTTACCTCACATTTATTATGGAAAGCTAAACAAAGCTTTCCCTGTTTGAAGTGAATTTTGCTATGGAATGGCTGACACTTGCCAGTGCCTTTCTGTTTCCCTTTTACCTGTTATTAGTATGTCTTGAAACCTTAGTTTTTCTGAAAACCAAGAATTTCAGTTTAAACTAAGTAATTTGGACTGAAGGATTTTCAATATCAAAATTTGGAAGTGGAATTTTGCTGCACAAAACATCTGAAACACTAACTAGGATTACTGTTACAAGATTTAGATGCTGCGTTTTACTTGCTAGAAATAGTCATTTACCTAAATTTGTTTTTATACTGCCTAGTCCTCATAAACAATTCAAGTATAAATTCTGTAAAGGATTCCTTACACTTTAAGTAAGTTAACATATCACTTTTATTTGCTTACTGTACGAAAAAGTTATGCTGATGTTTATTTTCATTTTCCATTCAGGGAAGACTTTTCTTGAAGGAGAGGCTTTCAAAGTCTGGCAAAACTAAGAATAGAATATCAAAAGCCTTGTTTTACAATATTCAGGAGCACCACTTCCTTTATTGCATGCAATTGCAGAAACTCTTGAAATCCAAACATATTCAGCCTATCGGTAACATTTCCATCCAGGTGCTTCCTTTTATATTTTATTATTTTGTAAATAAATTAGTTATTTCTTTCACCAGTAATGTTGAAATTTTCTGGTCAAAGCATTTTTTTTCATCCATCTAGATGTGAGTTCTTTACTACATAGTTATGGAAGATTACTTTTAGTAATATACAATTTACTTGTTTTTTTCTTAAATAAATGTAGACTTAAAATTTCACTTGCCATTTACAAGTAAATAAATCTCTAAATGTAGCATCTGAACTGGGATATTTAAATGAATATTCAATTACAATACACTTGAGGTAATAGGATTAAAGTTAAATTTTAATTTTTGTGTATCAAGAAACTAAACCCCAGAATACCTAATGATATTTTAAGAAAGACGTGGCCTTCTTTAATTTCTAGATTTAATCTAAAAGAACTTGGACCAAAAGAAAAGAAGCACTAAAGAAGCTACATTTTCCCTCTTTTGTTTTACAATAAATGGTGAACTGCAACTTTCATTTAAAATATTGTAATACAACTTTCAATTTTAAATCACAAAGACTATGCACTATGTTTTTAACATAAAAGAGACAGTTTAAGCTTTTACAGTTCCTTAAAAAGAGCCAACAAAAATAGTGCAGTCACTTATTCACAAGATCCATTGACTGTAAGTCTTGTGTCTTATATAGAACCACTCTTCTCCCTTTCTGGCTAGAAATAAACCTGAGAGAAATCACCCTATAAATATTTTCCCTTCTGAGATATTTGCATTAGGATGATACACATTTTTCTTCTGAATACACCACCTTTTCATTCTTGTCTCCAGAAGGAACACAGTGAACAGCCCACACATCTGTCCATTTTGGAATCTCAAGCCAGGAGAAAACACCCCCACCACATGCAATAGGCAAGCAAGAGATAAAGCCATGAACTCATGGGGAAAGTTGTGCAACACGAACAAAAAATGATTATGCACTAAGCAGTGTGCTTCATAAGAGACAAAAGGGATGAAACCAGAAGGTGTAAAAGGAAAATAAAGGGAGTAATGTGTAAAGCTATGTCTTCCTTTTGCCAAATCTCTGATAGAAGGCTAATTTTTATAAATTTCTTAAGGAGTTCTTCAGTATGTTCCCTGCCTTGAAAGCTGCTGCTTTGATGGTCATCACATTCTCAGTTTGGTTTCCTGGGAAAGCAGAGGCATGCATGAGAACCTGGTGTCAACCAGCATATGTGGAACAGTCCTATTGAGCTATTTCATTTTGGAGCATGAGCTGGGACAGTTCCGACTAATTTTAAAGCAAGTAAACACGGATGTCTTTTGCTTCAGTTAAAAGTTGTTTCTTTTTTTTCTTTCATTCTAATAGAGAATGCAATATTTACTCAAAACTGTAGCTATGGAAACATCACCAAAAAATGCAACCAGAGAATTCTCCTATGGAAATAAATGATACCAATATTGTTCTTACCTTAACTTTTATATTGCTCTGATATTTCTGATTTCAGGAATTTTAAGAGGAGTTACATAATATCCTCTTTCAAGAAAAAAATTTGCATCCCTTTGGATGCATATGTCTGAATATCAAATTCTGCTTTTGGTACATCAGTAAGAGTCTGATTCATGCTCCTGTAAATTAAAGTTGGTCCCAGATCAAAAAAATAGTACCAGTGGAATCTTGTTTCTAAATATTGTCGTGTGAAGATAAAGGCTGCTTAATTTCCCACTTTTCCAAGAACCTGCATATCTAGAATACTGCATCCAGTTTTGGGCCACTCTGTAGAACAAAGACAGTGACCAACTGAAGAGAGTACAAGGAGGTCACAGAGATGATGGGGCTGAAGAAATTGCTCTTTGAAAGAGTCTGAGGGACCTGGGCTTGTTCAATTTGGAACAGAATTGGCTTTGGAGGGATCTACCAGCAGACCCCATTGCCATGGGGAAGTCATTGAGGAGACACAGCCAGCCTCTGCAAAACAATGCAAGCTGGAAAGATGAGAAACAAGAAGTATAAACTGAAATAGGAGAGTTGGAGTTTTCCACCATAAGGACAGAGACGCAGTCAGACAAGCTGAGAGAGGTTGTTCACTTCCCATCCTTGGATGATTTCAAGACCCAACTGAATGAAGACCTAAGCATCTTGGTCCAATCCAACTGTATGAAGACCTCAGCAGTCCAGCCTGACTTCCTTGGAGCCGACCTGCCATGAGCAGAAGATTGGACTAGATACTGTCCAAGGCCCTTTTTCTACCTAAACAATACAATTGTATGAAATTTGCATTTTATACAGAGCTATTTCATTTTACCAGATTAGGTAGTTACCTTGTTTATTTCACGTGAGAAAATCCAGGCAGACATCAGTTACAAGATATTATTTTAAAGTTGCACAACTAATCAATACGAAGTCTATACTCAAAAATCCCCTGTAGAATCCCATTAAAAGACATGAAAACCAAGGTAAAAGCCAATTATGTGTGTCTGCCAAATTCATTAACATTAACTAATGAGACTGTTGACTTCTAAAATTGTTTGTGTCAGGTGGCAATGACAGACTTGATAAGACAGTACCTGCAGAATGTCATTAAATGGTTTGCAGCTCATTTCTATTAGTATCAAATATTAGATAAAGACAATAATAATGTTCATCTAAACTTGAAAGAATTAATTAGAAATTCTCTTTAGAAACCCACTGCATATGTGAAAAAAAAAGGATAAAAATAGCTTTGATTCTGAGGACTTTAAACAGGAAAAATACTTCCGATGTAATAAACAAATAACAATAATTAGTATAATGACAATATAAAATACTGTGATTTGGTTCTTCTCATCTTGTCAAAGCAGAAGTAATTATTTTTCCTCACTAAAATGCTACTAAAGGAGTTGTGTTGCATATTAGGGATGTTTAATGCTTATTATCAGTCTCTGTTATAGTATGTAAAGCTTCAATTTTTATGTGAAGCTGTGAATTTTCTGCTATTTTTAAAAGCATTGCAAAAAACAGAAATATATCTCATTTGCTAAGAGCTGTTCTCTACATGTCTCTGTAACACTTGAGATACGAATTTGAATTCAGGTTTGAACACTGAGACAAGATCAAGATCTGTTGACAGCCCCTTTCTCCCTCTCTCCTTGTAAGGCAGCATGGTATAAGCATTCTTATGGCACTTTATTAGGGGTCTTTGCAAGTCTAAGAAGATAAAACAACATTTATAAACATATGCTTTGCAAATACTTGTGATAACTTGAAATGCAAATGAGTGTAATACAAAAAGAGAAACATGAACGGCATATGAAGTTGTTCTGAAACATTGTGCCTGTATAAACTGTATAATGAAAATCTTACCCAAGACTTTAGGTCTCTCAATGGTTTTTCATTATCAATTTCAAATCATCAGTTTTCTGAGTTTTCTGTACTGAAAAAAATAATGAAAAATGGGAGTCTTCCAAAATTACCTCTAGCTCAGGGATTGCTACATCTGTCTATCACCCAATTACATTAATTCCACCTAAAATGGTGGTAATTAAATCATGTCTGGAAAGGCACGGTCAATGAGCTGTCTTCAAGATTTGGTGCTTGTGACTTTGAACATTTGCATTCACTACTCACAAAGGGTGTGTGGCTAAAAATATAAGACTTTCTCCTGCTCATTTCTTAGGAAAGGGTGTGTGTCTGTGTAGTATCTGCCCCAAATTCCATCTGCCTGTATCCATCCCCAATGCGAATGAGTGACTTAGCCTTGTAGCTAATTTCAGCCTGGCTGGTAGGAGAGAACAGAACAATGGACACAGTCTGAAAGAGCCAGGTTTGAGACTGGACTCACATATTCACTATGTGTAAAGTATACATATTTTGGTCTTGATGGAAATTTTAGAGTTGTTTTTAACAGACATTGAAGGCTGCTTGGACCTTAATGGCTTGACTCATTGCTGCTTTCATGAAAAACATGCTGCCTCTCCAGATCTGACCAGAAGTGGGGGTGAGGTCCTAGCACACCTAATTTTGCATTAGTTAATCCTCCAGCAGTGAGAGGTGGCCCCCTCAGTGGAGTGGCTCCGTGTGTCATTCACTCCTGTTCTCACCAGGATTTCTGATGCTGTATCAGCGCCAGAATCCTGCTTCAAAAATTTAGGCATGCTTTGTGGCTAACTGTGATTTCAAAGCCAGTCTGATAGCAAGCTGCCTTGAAAAGTGAAAGTCTTACTGCCTTGAAATTTCCCTTAAATCTAGTATATTGTTTTAGCCCTAAAACAGATTGGAACGAAACAAACCAAAACCAGACTGTTTTCCACTGTATCAACCAATTAAGCATCGAATGTACGATCTGTAGAGAATCCACAGGGAAGGGAGGGTCACAAGGAGAAAACTGAACCACATCTTTTGCAGTGATTTTTCATTGATAAGGCTTCACTGTAATGCCAGACTGAGCCTAAATAACTATTTTACAATAACTTTTTTTCTTCTTTCAATCACATTGGGATTCATAAAAGGTTTCTTATATGAAGACAGATTTATAGAAGATCTGAGACCCGAACACATGCAATTTGCTAGAACAGTATTTCTATTTTCCCTATTGTGCATCAACAGAAGGCAGTGAACCACTATTATATGCTGCATTTTAAATTCTCATTAGCCTAGAGTAAGCTGTAAACATATATATCACAATTTAATCTATCAAGTTATGTGCTCTGTATTAATGAAAACTGTACTAATAGCTGAATAATTCAGAACTATAGTCTAATAGGACTTCAGACATTACTTGGAAGATTTTTTAAAACACTATATTAACATAAAGTCTCAATTTTGAAGTGCTTTAACCTTTGTAAACTTATAAAGAAGCAAAATATAACATTTCATTACAAAATTAATATAAAGCAAACTGGCAGAACATAAAATTGAAGACAAAGTGAATGGGTTCAAGAACACAGCCTTGAATGCTCTAGTTATTTCTATTGCAGACACAAGTAGGAAAGGGAAGAATCACTACTCATTTCAGGCCATAAAAACATTAAATTCCTCAGAACACAGGCATGCTTGTTTCCAACAAGATATCAGTCATATAAGCCCCAAACCTCTTAAATCCTATTTTTAAACTAGTGTGTTTCTATTAACACTGCTACCTGTGATTCTCCTGTCTATATTGCTCTCCCTACCTTGAAAAGAAAGTTGTTACTCATGTGAGATGATTCAGCTGCTAGCAAAGTAGGTGCTAAACTCCTGTACTTTGCATCCAGCAGGCAAAACCTTTTCTGTAAGATTGAAATTCGAGCCATTAATGTATGAAACCAAAGGAAACCTCTTCTGATGAGAATAATTACGACTGAAATAGATTTGATGGCATTTTCTACCTCTAGTATTTTTAATTCTGTAATCAAGGGAAAGCTATTCAGGTGACTTCTATGCCCATTGCAGGCTTGAATGGCCCTAAGTTAGAGAGCCAATAGCTATACATGGAAAGCCTGACTAAGTCACTGGAGTATAGTAAGTAAACTTTAGTATTACTCCTAACATGATCTTTGCATTGATATGGAAAAAAGTATGATTTCTATAGGAACTTCAATATAATTAAAAAAGCCCAACCCAAAGTATTAGACGTCATCTCAAAAATCCTTTTTGAAAACACTAGATTAGGAATCAGTATGAATAAATGGTAAACTTTAAATTTTAGATCCCTTTAGCTCTTCAGAGTTAAGGAGGTAACTTGCAATAGCAAGTTATCTAAAAAGCAGGACTCCCAGGCAGAATCTCCTTTAAAAAAATCATTTTTCTCCAATTGGATTGGTGAAACAATACATGTTCAAGGAGTCAAATTTTTTTTAATTAATACTTAAACACAAGATCCTTTTTTTCATGGTAAAAATTGCATAGTGTGTTGTAATTTAAAACTTCTTGATTCTCAAAAATTATGTGAAAGATAGAAATTCAAACAATCAGGATAAAAATTCTAATCATCACCCAATCAATCACCCAATTTTATGCTCAAAGAAATCATATTAAAATCATTAAATGATCAAGAGCCTGAACACTATGATATTCACTGGTAGTAAGATTTTCTCCTTAGCACTCTTGAAGCTTGTGGAGCCCAAGAGTATCACAAAAAGAAAAAAATCCCACTAAAAATGCTACATTTATCCCTTTTAGAGCCACAGATGTTTCTTTTTTAGCAAGGACAGAGTTCCTGTGGGTAGCTTTACCTGGCTATAATGTTGAGAAAACAGTATTGTTTGATAGGGAGAACTGTTCCCATGGAACATGAACTGGCAGAAGGCCAGAGTCAGTAAGAAAAATTCAAAATCAGTTGCAGCAGAGTAGCAACCTAAAGTATCCATTTTCAAAATAATTGAGTCATTATTTAACACACGAAGTACTCAATAATACAAATTTTTTTTCCCCCAAATAAATTATAATACTCATTAGAAGTGAATTCAGTAAACACTCTTTTTCACACATAGCTTTGAGTGAGTAGAATTTCTGGCAGGTACCCAAACAGGTCACCATGAGTAGGATAATGTGGCAATCTGTTATCATTAGCTCTGTTGGAAAGGTTCTGAACACACTAGAGAGAATTAAATGACCTGGAAAACTCGGTCTATGGAAAAGTCTATTGTACTCATCTCCTTTATTTCCACCTCTATGCATCACTGGAACAGTGGAACAGCAAGATTTGCAGTGGTGACAATGATAAAGGTCATTTTTCAGTTTCTCTTTCATCCAGCACGAACCATTTAAGGACTGTTAAATTCTACACATTCAGAAAATTACTATTTTCTGTCAGAGCCTTCTGCTCTCTTGGAGTGTTAGTCTATTGAAATCTTCACATTTGGAAGATATTGTGGATTCGTGTTTTAAAAATCGCTGCAACTTTTGTTCCTGACCATCATTATTACAAGTGTCAGAATTTAAGATCATCCGAAATAACAATATACAACCCCCACTATATAGCTACTGTTTTATAATTTTTTATATAAAAAAAAATTATAATTTTTTCCAGCAAAACTTGAAAGAAAGAGCACTTCATAACAGCTCTATTAAATCTAATCACTATGCTGAGATCCAAATGGTCAAGATAGATACTATAAAGAGGATGGCATAGATCCAAAACATGCATCAGAGACATTTCTATTGCTCATATAAACTTTGTTGCTTTTTTCCATTTATTTGAGTGGTTAACTTTAAACAAAGAATGCAACTTTGACATGCATCAGCTATTCTGATTTAACAGTTTTATATGCAAACTTTATTCCTGGGAAATCCAACTAAAGGTAAATCCACAGCAATGAAAGAAAAGAAGCAGGGAATCAGCAGAATCTTAGGCAAAATTGCATTTTGGGAAAGGGGAGATGAACATATGCCTTGACCTCCAAGTTGAGAAAAAAATTCAAGGGACTGTAGGCAGGGAAGTTAGTGTTTTCCCTAAATCTGCTTTGTTTCACACTATTTACTTACTGAGAGGCAGAGGACATGGACTACCAAATATATGATTTTGGCTGCATATTCTTCATCAGTAAATAAGCAGATCCTGCTTAGGCATAAAACTATGCCAAATCTTTCTTATTTATAGAAGCATAGCAAATTTGCTGGAAATTTTTCTCATTTTTTCAATAAGAATTTCTATATTTGAGCACTTTATCATTTATGACAAACAATTATGACATGGATTTAAGAAACAGACACAAGAATAAGTTCTGTTCTCTTGCAACAGAGGATGAATTTAACATCTCACACAAAGGCTGACAGGCCAGAAGTTGGTTCTGTCACTTGATATTATAGATTAACGTAGAAAGAATATCTACATAAATGATCCTGAAATATTTGTCAAAACGTGACTACCATAAACTTCCAGTCTAAAGACTAACAGAATTTTGGAATAGTATACACAATTATTTAGCCTATAGGAAATTTCTTTGAGAAACAAAATTATGTGGGGAAACTATGTCTTTAACATATCTTAAACAATTATGTCTTTAACTTATCTTTTCTGTTCTTTAGCAAGAAAGACATAATAATGATTTTTCATTTATCTCTTGGGAAAAACACTCTCTTCCCCTTTCTCTTCCCCTACCACTTTTTACTCCTCAAAACTATAACAGACACCTCTTAGATTCCAGAAAGCCTGCTTTGCATGCATTCAGAACCAAAATATTTTTATATAACAAATACCCTTCTACTCTCATAATATTTGTAGAAAAAAAAAATAAAAGACCAACGAGTTAAAATTCACCTTCCAATCTTTCCTATGCTTTAGTGCAATACATTTCCAAGGGCAGAAAAAAGAGTTAAACTGTGTTATTTTTAAAATGGCACTGTGCATCTACTCATATCAAGTCCATCAGTTCTAATTCAGTTATGTCTTCTGGAGGTCACTGTCTCTCTCATTCATTACAATGGCTTTCTGGTTCTTTGATATGATTCTCAATTAGTTGGGTAGGCAGGTAAAACATCTGACATCCAACAGTGAACTATGTGCTTCCAAATATATTTGCACAGCCACACATTATACTTTAGCAAGCTCTTTACCTTAACCCATTAATAAACCATAGTTTGAGGTTAAGAATAAAGACTCAACTCAAAAATTAATTAGAGGTGTTCTGAACTACATGTTCATAAGTCATTCAGCTATGAAATGATAAAGCACATCAGTTAACAGATAACCGCAGACATTTACTCCATCTTATTTCAATCTGTGGCTGTACTCATGATAAATTGAAAGTGAACAGCCATTGTTCATCTGTGTAGTGAATATCAGATTTAAATTACTCAAATATGCAGCTGCTGTATCACAATGGTTTGTATCACAACAGGCTCTTGAACAAAGCACTTTCCATATTCACCTGCTTCATTAATACAAATTTGTATTTATCCAGTACTCTAGCAAGGTCCGCCCTGAGTTACACAAACCACTTCATATAAGTTAGAAAAACCATAACTCCTGAAAGGGGCATTATCCTTGACCTTCAAGAGGTTTACCTTTGTGGAACTAGCTTGTCATTTCAGAATCCTGCAGCAAACCCACCATATTCTAGACCTAGACCAAGCCCCACTGAAATACCTGGGGGGTTAGTCATGCAGTGCAGGCTTTGTGACTTGTCTACAGAGATTTCTGGAATATATTATATGGAACTAAACATGACAGAAAAATTATATTTGAAAACATTTTAGTGCATTCAGGTTAAGAGTACACTGCAGTGAGTATTTTAAAACACTTTCAAGGAGTGGTAAACACTTCTAAAACAAAACCTTTTGCAAACCCATGGTGAGAAATATAACAATATCATCTGTGTTTGATTTGAACTTAATAAACTAATAAAGGCAAAAAATAAAGACAATAAACATATCCCAAAACCAGTTTTGTCTAAATATCCAGTACCTCAACTTTCCAATTGGCTGTACAGAAGTTGTTCTTCAAAACAGAACTGATCTCCACAGATTAGTTCCTGTATGAGTGAGAGCCGATGATGCTCAGGAGCTGCACTGGATCCAATTGAATTAGAATTCCCTTTTCATAATCTGTGGGGAAAAAGAAAGTCACGTGTGTGTAGAGCTGTTATTGAAGTGTTAGATGTCTCAAACCTTCTTCTATGTGGACATATGTTCATTTGACTCATCATGTTTCATTACTTGCATGTTGCATGAAATGACCATGCTGGTTGACTTTATGAGTTTAATCTGAGATACTGGTCTTGCTTCACAGCGGATACAGAATGCAAAAGTGTTTGTTTTATGCTGTTTGGTGGGGAAAAAAACCTCTTATTTCTTACAACAAGAACAAAAAAATCAAGAGAATTAAGAGAAATTAAGAGTTCTTAATCTGCTGCCTTTTAAGAAAAGATAGTGCTGGGAAGAATGGAAAATGTTCAGGTTCACATTATTAGCCTCCTGTGTTCAGGTAGACTCATCTATAATGGAAGAAATATAAAATAATTTCTGTTGTTTGAATTTAAACCAGCTCACGAGCATTTTTGTAAAGACGCTTTCTCACAGGAATTTTTTTAGAGTGACCTTTTCCGGTTAACATGCAATAACAACTTTGTTGATTATTTCATTTTCAAGGTACTCATTTGAAATTACGCTAGAGGCATATGTCTCCATTTAGCTTATTATCCTTAAAAAAATAGAGCATGACTTCCTTAAAATAATTATTGTTTGAACTATTCAATCATTAAGTTAAATTGACAACAGAGAAATCACGACACTTTTAATAAATTTGAACAACTATTAGCAACCTCAATTAGGAAAGAAAAAAAACCTCTTGCCTCTCCCCCTAAAAAACCAACCAAGCAAAAAAACTGCAAAAACACCAAAAAACCTCCCCAAAAACCCAAACTGAAAAACAAAACAAAACAAAACCCAAACAAAAAACCACTGTTGTGTTCATGGGCATTTAGATTAATTTTCACATAAAGGCTAAAACCCAGTCTTTTCCATGAAAAACTGTTAATTAACTAAACAATTAATACAGTTGTATCATTTTAAACCTTTTTTCATTTTCTTGTATTCTATCTTATTTAAGTTTTTAAGTGCTTTTTCCCTTGACTTTTTCATTCTTTCATCCTTTCTAAAGGAAGGATGAAAGAAAGAAAAAGGGAATTAATGAGGAATGTCTTTATTTTCTGGTTGACTGTCTACTTCACCTGTTGTCCTGGGAAACCAGCAGCAGCTGGTAGTACATCTATTAAATAGTTTTGGCCCAACACAAACCAAAGCAACCAAATAAATAATAAAATAATAGCCAAATAGCTGTCCTAGTCATACCTGTTTATGTGATTGGCAGGAAACATATTAGATGTCCAAATCTCTTCTCCAAAGCACTGTGGTAGAACTGACTATCAGTTTCAGAGCTAATTCACTTAAGAAATATGAACAATCTTCCCTCACTCTATTAGCTTTGGAGTTTGAATTAAAAATTTTACCCAGACCTAACCTTTGGAAAGGCACTGAATTCAGGGACTGGAGAATAGTTTTGAATATATTGCATATTTTGAAACAAACAGACAAACAAACAGGATAAGGGAGAAAATCTGCTGCTGTTCTTACTAATATTTTTGAAGCCCAGCCTAGAGGATAAGAATTTACTTAGGTGATATTACAGCTCTGCCCTGTACTGCTTGAATGATTCAAAGCTGCATCTGCAGTCCAGAAACCATTTAGATCTGTGAAGCAAAGGAAGGCAATCTGCTCATCCTTCTTTTAGAGTTGGTTCACCTTGCAGAAAACAGTGAAATTTTATAAAGATTATGAAGACAAAAATTAACTCCTATCAATTCCCATCTCTGACAGAAGCACTTCTGCACAACCATGTTTTATTTCATTTGACTACACCATGAGTTGCTCCAATCAGCACCTGGATACTGAAGAGCTCAGCCCTGAAGAATTTAACTAAAAGTTAGAAAAAACCTAGATATTTCTCTGAGTGGAATGGATCCTGTAGCCCAGTGAATAAGATGTTGCTACAGCTACCAGCAAACCATGATCTTTGTACAAATTTTCAAGGCCATAAGACAGCCATGTTTACTTTGTCTGAACTTCTCTTACCTAGCTAAGCTTTGTTATGGCTGTTAGAGCTGTAATAGCAATTTTTGAAATTACCAAGAAACTAGGTCTATTTAATTTTGCTTTTACTTATCTTCCTATGGTAAAATTTTCATATATGTGGTAGCAACAGATAGTTTTTCTGTATAGAATCTGATATTTATGACTGTAACATAGCAACATAGCATAGAGGAATATGGTTGTGGCATGGCAAAACAGGCTCTGAATAGTGGGACACCAGATCAAATGCAGAGAACATAAAATGAAATAGGATACAAGCTGATGTTCCAGACCCAATGGCTATAAGCACCCTATTACTGACCAGCTAAGGTAGTACAGACCTGAAGAAATCACTTTCAAATGCAGCAAAGAGAAAAAAACCAAGTACATAACACATGTAAAGTATGCCATAATTAGTAATTACAGAAGACGCTCACATGTGAAAAATAGTGACAAATAGCAAGTTGTGAGAAAGTTGGCAAACACAGAAAAAGTTCTTATGAGAGTCTAAGGTGAGGAAGAAAACACAAAGTTACATTAAACAGCTGCAGATTTGCCCCATGCTAAAGACAACATTTAGATCCATGTGTTGGGAAATCAAACTTAATAGGATAAAAAATGTTATCTAGATTTTGTACAAGGAAATTTCAACTTCAGCTGTGATGGTATAATTTTTATTATTTTCAATTTCTTCCTTTTTTAAAACTTTTTCTGTAAAAATAGGTACTGAACTAAAAATAAATCCTCAAGATACTTTAGGATTAAAATTAAACTAGAAATAAATTATTGAATCTGCATAAAAGATGTGTTTCTTTTTTTGGCCATAAAATTTCTGCTTCTTCACAACCCATTTTGAAACTAATTCCTAGATATTATTAAGCTGATCAATCATTTGCCTGCAAAGTTTATGGCTACACCTGGGAAAGAAAGCCATTGCTCTTAACAATCATGTCATTCTGTGCTGTTTCATTTTACATTTTTTATTTTGCAATGGAAATTAAAAGCAAACATACAAATTGCCTTTTGACAATAATAATGACAAATCACTCCTCTTAGTACAGTTCAAAATTAACTTTTTTGTTTCCTTGTGTTTCTTTCTTTTCTATAAGGTATATATCCATGACATGATATATCCTGTTTGAATGTGTTTGCATAATATAAGCCATCATTTTGGGTCCATCCAAATCCATATGCCAATTTTTTTTTTTTATTTTTAGACTGATTTTGCATGAATTAACAGGAATAATGATTTTTTTTTAACTAGTAATGGTCACAGATTTCATTTTTAAAAGCTTTTGTTATGAAAATAAATATAAATCTGTGTTATTTTCAGCTGTGAACTGAATGTTAAAAATATAATTTTGAATAAAATGTTTCACAGTTACATGGAAGCATGAGGCATTAAAAGGGAAAGAATCACAATTTATTTAAACATTTTATTAGATATAAACATCTGCAGATCACTGAATTCCACAGAAGGTGGGCTAACCATTAGGTTTCTGCAACTGAAAGAAACAATAAATCACAGCTTTTACTTTTACAGTCCATTACACACAAAGGTCTAAAACCTTTCTATTTGCAAGCCTCAGAGAACTCCAGCTGCAAAGTCTTTAACTTTCCAACTTTCTGTGACTAATAGATGCTATACTGTAAAATGAACAGGAAATTAGAGTGGACAGAGGTGTAAAATCAGTATCCTTAAAAAGGCTGTGCAGGAGGGATGTGAAGAATAGCTCACCGTGGGGCTATGCTGTCTCCCAGTGATCCTCAGACAAGAGAGATTACATTCTCATTAATGACCATTTAAGAATCACTGGATTTTTATATGTTAGAAAGGAGAAGCAGTTATAAAGCTATTAAATATTGTGGAAGGGCAAGGTAGGAGAGGCAAATAGAGAGGTAATAGATTCAGCAAGAAATTTCATTGAGACTTGCTATAGTTAGAAAAAAAAATAGCTTGAGAGTTATATAGATCTTCCTCCTGCTTTTGACCTCTCACAGGAGAGTTACGCCCTTTTAAAATTTCATGCTGTGTTGAAGGGTAAATCCTTTATTTTTCATTAAAATATCCTTTCAACTGACTTACC
>LTAT01000001.1:78256907-78271142 GCA_003286495.1 Chlorodrepanis virens
TTTCTCCTCTTTTTCTTTGTCATATAGACTCAAGGACTCGTTATATAATAAAATGAATGTACTGTAAAATTTTTGTGCACTTAGCTAATGAATTCATTCCTTTTAATATTTTCAGAAATAACCTAGAATTGTACTGTAACGTGTTTGCAGACAGAAACGCGGCTGAAGAAAACTTGAGGATATTCTTATAAACTGAATAATAGTTGGCTAAACAATGTGATGAAAATAACACTTAAAAATATTTGAAATAAAAGCATTCTACTAAATTATGAAACAAAGGTACTTCAGTCTAATTGCTATGAAACTTAAGCCAAGTAGAGCTGAAATTTGAAATGCATATAACGAGTTTTGGAAAGCAAAGCCTTTGGGGTTAGAGTTACTTCTTAAATTTCCTGTTTTGCAAAGGAGAACCTGTGTGATCTCAGGCAAATCAAGACAGGGCTGACATCTATGGACCTGTCATCTCCAGCTGGACTACTGAATTACAAAATGCAGTACTCATGTGTGGTGCTGGCATCCTAGGTATCTTCAGACTCCAAACCTATTGTATCAAAACTTGGTGATTTCCATTAATCTTTAGATTGGCTCTGTACAGTATTGAGAAGCTGGTTAGTCCCTATTTAAGCAGGGGATTGGCAGAAATGACCTCTCTTTAATCTTAATTTTTAATATGAGCCTTTCCTAAAAATCCCTGTGGATCTTTTCCCTTAATTTGAGCAACAAGTTTTCTGAGACAACATCTCTCTTTTCCTGAGTTTCTTAGAGCATATAATACATCAACCATAATTTATAACTTAATCCCCAACATACACAATCACAGAATCAGGAGTTTTCATTACTATAATGTTATCAAATTACTAGAAATCTGTTTCTGTCTTTGGAACTTAACTATAAATCAGCCTTCTTTTATAATATTTTTTTTTCTAAAAAATTATGCTAGCTATATTAATTATACCTTAAGCTGTATGTATCTATGATCTTCCTAAAAGCGAGTAGATATCTTTTCACCCAGACATTTATATTGCATGTTCAGGGATCAAATGCTATAGTGTTCCAAGACATGTAAGAAAATTTTTTTCTTGACTTTTAGGTAACTGTTTTTGTTTGGTCTCTTAGATACTCATATTTAGTCAACAGCTCTGAACATCTTTTTAATGTTTTGATTCATGTTACTTTAAAATGAAGTGAATAGAGAAATATCAACAACAACTGGTCCTTGACTGATAAGGCAGGCCAGCTGAAATGGGTGTATTTGTTCAAAAATGTATTCAGATTCAGACTCCCAAAAAATTAATGGAAAATATGGTCAGGAAATGAAAGTGAAAACAACCCAAAAAGTATTTTCTCAAAATTTTTAATTGAAGAAAAGTAGAAGGATATCAACTTCCATATATAGTGGAATGTTATTGAAACTGATTTGAATTTGAATGTAGTCTATAAAAACAGTAATTAAATTTAGGGTACATATCTCTAGTGTATCTCTGCACTTCATGCTATTCTTAATGTGTGTGGAAAGATTCCTTTTGCTTGTGATGAAAAATATGACAGTGTGACATTTTCTTTAATTACAAATTCTGATGTGTTTAATAGCACAAAGTTGGCCTCCAACTTGAGAGTTCTGTCTCTTAGAATCAATGGTTAGACTTGAGGGCACTAGCTTGGTCATCAAGATCAATATTAGATAAAATATGTCTTGTCAAGACCTCTTGGCCCCTTATTGATTCACATAGGGTACTGCAGAGAAATTAATAATGACATTACAGCTGTTGGCCAACACACAGAATCTTCTTTCATTGATTTCAGTAGAGGTAGATGAACAACACAAAAACACAATTAACTTAGACACTGTAGGAAGATTTGCTACAAAGCTTACAAGGTGGAATCTGGGACTTGTGGTGGTCACATGGAAGAATTTTCAAGAATACTAAATTGAATTCATATTGGAAAGAATATAAGTGGCTGAAACTGATTCCACGGAAGGATTTTTACATTCCATTAAGGAAGTATGCCTCATTTTGTCAGCCTGGGCAAAGCCCTCCAGTTTTTCTTAGGACTACATGAAGGTGTTTTTGTTGTGAAGGTGGTTCCCTCCCACATATGTATCCCAAAGAAATGTAATTAGCTAAATAAAGATATTTTTTGAAAATGCTCTTATTTATCTCAGCAATCTTGCAATGTCTTCTCCTCAAATGAAAAAGTCAGATATCATTCCAAAGTTGTAGTGTTAAACAAATAAACCTTTGCCGTTTACTCCTACTCACTAAGAAATTTAAACTGCTATTTTTGAAACTTTGGTAAATGACAAAAGATTTTACAGAGCCTAGGAGGATCTGAGCTCTCCATTTACCTGTAGTGTTTCAAAAAGAGTTTGGAAAAAAATTTGCCCATGGGTCAGAGAGAACGTCACAGAAAACAGAAATGTCTCTTAAGATCTATTTTCATTTGGAATATATTTTTTAGGTCTTCTATTAAAATAGTTTAAGAGGAATTACTTAAAATCAGTAAGCAATTTTCTTCCAGCCTAATTTCCTTCATACTGTGATAAATCATACTTTTGAAAGGCTTGGAAATACTTTGCTAATATTTTAAAGTTATTAGTATAAGTTATACTTTATTACTGCAATTGTAATAATTGAAAATTAAGCATAAATTTTGTTATAATCTAATGGAAAATAATATTTTATGGGGACCTGCTATGACACATGAAAAATTGTGCACCAAAAAAGAGATAATGACAGGAGCAGAAGCGACATGCATTTCCCCTCATCTCCTGAATTAAGGCCCAGAGCGGCAGAGAAATACATGTTGTATAGTCCTATCAGTCCCTACATGCAGACTAAAATCAGTAGAAGAAAGTTCTTCCAAGTTCTTCAATGCTCTTATCACAAGTGTGGACTGGGACCAGTGCTAGGAGTGATGCCTGAAGAGGCTGCCCAGAACAGAGGCTAGAAGAGTTAAAGGAATAAAGTAGGTATTTATCAAAAAGGCCTTCAAAGGATACACCTGGGGCAGTACAAGAGCCTGGCCTTGGCTTCTCTCAAGATGGACCCTGGGTCACGAGTTTTTCACAGTTTAATAAGTTTTGGTCCATTTGCATATTGGGGCTAATTGCCCAATTAGAGCTTTAGGTTATGCAGTCCCATCCTCCCAGATTGCTCTCCTCAATTCACTGCTGTTTAAACTTCTCGAGCCTAAAGCTACAAGTGGTGTCCTTGGTTCTCAGGCTGCAAAAACATTGTTTTGTCTGACTAAACGGTGAGGAGAACTTGTTAACATTTTATATGAAGTTCAGAATTGTCTACTGATGCAGTACAGAATCTGGAAAATATGAAAGCTAAAACTTAAGGCATCAGGAGACACCCGCAGGGAACCCTTACTCTCAAAGTGTTTATACTCAATAGTTTAGAAGCAGCCTCTTTACACTTTCAACTGCATGCTGGAGTTAGTTTTGGCTTGTCTATTTTTTATTATGCCATTGTTTTAGTATGCTGAAAAGATACAAGAATGTATGGCTGTTGACTGTTTAGATTATTCTAGCATTTGCTTTGTTTATTAAGCCATAGTTATAAGGAACTCAGAGTCCTATGTGTTATAAACAGCTATTTTGGGTTTAGTTTAGCCACAGACTATTGAAATACTACTGGGTCATCTAGTTCAACACAGCTTAATCTTACTGAAAAAAAAATTGTTGCATAATAAAAGGACAAATTGTAGGTATCTGTCATTCACTCTGTTTCTTTCAGTAGCATACCTTAAAAAAGCAGCAGCATTTTCCAGCCTACTATTGAATCTGACAGGTAAAGGTCCCTGAAGAATCAATTATCTTCTAGTGGAATTTACTTCTTGCTTTCCTACATAAGGCTGTCAGTTCAAGGTCTTCGCTTACCTCTCTCTCTGTGTTCTATGTATATTACTCCTTTAAGACTTATTAATCTTGCCTGGTGCACCTGAAGGGCGAAACAGCCATCAGACCTGCTTATATTGAGCATTATTCAATCCATTAAGGATGGTGCTTGATTAACAATTTATTTAATAGAAGTGCTGGCCTAAACAGCACTGCATTTCCCTGTTCCTCCTCTGCCACAGCCCTTGGATGCTCATCCAAGGCTCCATTTTGATCACTTGGACATTGCCAGTGCATGTACTGGGCAAATTGAAGATCCACCCTGGCTCAAAAAACCTGTAGGCATTCCATCAATTATGGGATGATGCTCAGCTACTTCTAGTAACTATACAAATTTTAAGATAAGGCAAAGGAAACAGGGAAGAAAATTCTACCCTTAGCTTCTATTTCCTCTCTTCTCTGTGTAACTTGATTAGGAACATGCAGATTGCATTCAGGTTTTGTTTGATGAAACCTATTCTCTCTGCAATTTAAACCCAAATTTACCTTTCCTCTTTTTAATTCTAGCCATCCTGCACATTTTTCAAGTGACAAAGTGACAAAGTGACAAAGTTTTGTTGCTTTGACACTGTTGTCCATTTCTTTGTTAGTCAGTTGCCTGTGTTCCAGAGGATACCTCCCTCTGTAAGTCAGACGCCTGTGACTTTTTTTGTTAGCTCTCATTTTTTTCGGTAACCTAGGTCTCTCTTTACCCAAAAGATTTGCCTCTCTGCCTGTTACATCATTCTGTTAGTTATGAAAAAGAAGGACAAGTAAAATGTGGATTTTCAGTGAGAAATGAATAAGACACTTCAGCATCAGGTAAGAAGACACAATGTGGTTGTTAAAATGAAAAAAAATAAAAGGCTATAACTACAGAGAAAACATTTGAATCTTGATTTTTCTTCCACAACCTATTGTATCTCATTCATTACTTACAGCATGGGACAGATTAATAAGAAGTCTTGTGACTTAAATACTGTGACTAAATTACTATTAATATATATTAATATATAGGTCATAAATATTAATAATAGGAAAAAATCAAGGATGATAAATGTTCAGAAGTAACTAATTTGATATGTTATGGGAGAAACTGAAACAAAGATGAAGAGATGAAATTAGGAAAAGAAAAATGCACCTTAAATATTAGAGAAGACATTTTTCCAAGAATTAAATATTTTCCATTATTAAATTATCAGCATCTACTGGAAAGGTAAAGATTCTGCTCCTTTGAAGCATTTACATTTGCTTGGGAATGGATGCAAAGCACTGTAGATAGTTTTGATACAGTTATGATTCAACCAGTCAAAACCTCTAAAAATTAAATACTTATTCTTGTGCCCTTGAGCATGACATTCTGAATGCTTCAAACCCCAGAAAGAAAACTAGAAGATATCTTATAAATTTATCAGCTAATATAGAGTAACAAACATATTCTGAAATACTGCTTAATGTTAAATAGGTGAGGGTCAACTTAAGAAAATTCCTGGGAAAGCTAAACCAGATTTAATCACCATTACTTTTGTAGTGGGTAATAATTAGTCTTCAAAATAGTTGATTATTTATTAGCAAAGTCATCTGTATCCCAACAAAAACCATTTTGTTGCAACCCATAGAAGTGGACAGATTTTGTACCGACTTGGCAGTCTGGAGCTGTCTATTTTGTCTTTGGCTAAGCTCATTTTACCTTTTATTAGCTATGGCAAAAAATTTGAAGTAGTCTTATTATTATTGTCCAATTTTTTTAATTGTGAAGATTACATGCCATAAAGCTAAAACAAACCCCTGTTGTGAATGAATAATGAACATTAGTGCCAGGAAACATAATTACATTAACGTTAATCAGTGCTGGGGAAGATTATTATGTAGATTCAGTACGTAAAGGCTGAAGACAGCCATACTTAAGATGGAAATAGATGGAGATCAAGCCAAGCAATTTGTTTTAAGAACATTAAAAAAAGAAAGAAAATAGAAAAGCAGCAAAAGAAGAAAAAGAAAAAAGGAAAATATCTAGGTGGACTCAACACAGCGTAAGAAGATGTTCTTATCAGAGTATCAGAGTCTTTTACTTGGAAATTCAAAATGCTGGTGAGCTGTTATAAGTTTTTTTTTTTAAGGAAATCTGAACCTGCCAAAATGCAGGGAAAAATAGAAAGGTTGAACATTATACCCGAGAATGGGAATAGGTGCTAGGAAGTTTCTATGCATTTTTCTTAATTATACTACTAAATACAAGTGTTTATCACTGCAAATGAATAAATAATAATAGTAATAAAAAAAAAATCTGTATTATGATTACCCATTACAATTTTAGCTACATGAACAATGTGTAAAAGGAGTGTTCCCTTCCCAGCTGTATAGAAGTTTTGATTGCAATATATTTGCTAAAATATAACCTTTCCTGTGAAGACATAGGTTTGATTTCTACATCATGTCAAACCAATATGCAGAATTCTGAATCCATATCTCATGGGCCCACCAAGGTCTATCAAAATTTAAAAGAACCAGTGTAACTACATATTTCTAGCTCCCATAGGTGCTAAGCAAAAGGCACAAACTTACAAAAAAATATTTTTTTTATATGGAGTCTGCTTCCTAGATCTTGTCAGGAAAGCTGATTTTTTAAATAGCATGACACCTATGAAAAAGTATAGTTAATATGTCAATCTCTAGTTTGATTTTCTTACCACAGAAATAAGCATAACTTTTTACATGTCATAATTGGAGATAGAGAACCAGTATGGAAAGTTTTCAAGTCTCAAATCAGCATGGAATGTTTTTAAGTCTCAGTGTGTAGGATTATTACATTTTCTGAATATTTACTGATGGATTACTTGTTTTTCATGTGTGTTTTTCTTTTTATTTTTTTTTTGTTAAAATTTGTTAAAATCTTTTTTACATATGTATGGTGACACTCATGACACTCATATCCATGAAAACAACAAATTTAGTCACCGCTTCCCATGGTCAGGGAGATGTTCAGCCATTCCCAGAAAAGCAGCGTCCATCATGTGTAATAGTGACTTGGGAAGACAAATGCCATTGCTCTGATGCTCCCCCCACCTCCCTCCCTCCCTCCCTCCCTTCCTTTCTTCTTCTGCCTAGTTTTATACATGGAGCATGATACCCTATGTCATGGGATACTCCTGTGGTCAGCTGTCCCAGTTGTGTCCCCTCCCAGCTCCTTGTGTACCCCCAGCCTCCTCTCTGGCGGTGTTGGGTGAGGAGCAGAAGACGCCTTGGCTCTGTGTAAGCTCTGCTCAGAAGACTAAAACACCCCTGTGTTACCAACACTATTTCCAGCACAATCTAAAACACAGCCCCATAATGAGCTCTATTCCAGCCCAAGCCTCTACTTAATAAAATAAAACTAATGAAATTGAGTACACTAATTTTTATGTAAAAATCCCAAACTCATGGGTTTTGGATATTTAGTTCCATAAAGGAAACATATATAGGTTGAGAAATAAGCTGGAAGAAAATTATTCAATAAAACAGACTTAGGGCAAACATCTTGCAAAATCTTGCTAACTTCCAAAAATCTTTGATGCAGAGATCTTTCATCAAAACATTTCCTTAAATTTTTTGCTACCTGTGAAAGACCAAAATATACATAAATATTTTATAATATTACTCACAATAAGGGAAGGATATCTGAATACAGGATAGAAATAATTAGTTGCCTAGAAATAGGTCTTCTGCATTATATCTTTAATATTTTGCATCTCAAGACCATATAATAGCATATGAAGATGTCACTTGAATTATAGCAATTGGTTGAACATTACTGTTAACACTAAACTCATTTGCACAATCACAGCCCAATTCAGTGCATATCCACTGCTATTTATCTCCATTCTGTAGTTTCACCTGCTTCTTTCTTAGTATGAATAAATCATCAGAACAGATGGCAAAGCCTTACCAATAAAAGGCCCTCTTATTCTCAGTGTTAGCCCACCACACTCAAACCACATCTATTTCCTAAAGAAAAGCACCACTTCCATGCTTTGGGAATGTTTTCTGTTAGAATCCCTGATCACATTATTAAAACAATTAACCAAAAAGAAAACTATTTATTCAATCCATAGAACTAGATCCTTTCATTGCAATCTTTAGTTAATTATAGATGGCTTATTCTGATTATAGTCACTTTATTCACTTTTTTGAAGGCTATGCAGACACAAACAACACAAATAGAATATTGTATCCTATGGTCAGAGAACATGGTGCATTCTAAAGCAGCCAGATCTTGAAGAGGAAATATTATTGAAATGGAGTGAGACTATTAGTCAAAGATCTTGCTCATGAATGATTGCTTACAGGCATCTTCAGCTGCAGCTCAAGCTGACAAACTCGCAATTGTTCAAACTTCTCATTAGCACAACAAAGTCAAGAGTGAGCTACGTTATTTTCTACAATCCTTTCTTTCTACACATAATATGAAGGGTGTAGCTTCATCATTGATCTAAGCAATCATAATTTTTTTCACTAAATTTTCTTACTAGCACTCACACTGTAACCATCCACCCGGTACAAAAATGTAGATATAAAAACTTAATAATATGAATATATAAAAGTAAAGGCTGGAAAACCAGTCTTTGCTTTATCTGTAATATACCTGTACTGTCAGATTTCATTTCCTACCTCTGCATTCTTTTTTTATGATAGCTGTTTCTCTCAGATTATATTAAGACTCTAGCCTGAAGAATGTATTTTTATTTAGGATCAAATTTCTGTTTACATTTAAGTTCTCCTATTCCCCATTCAAGTCACCAGCTGAATATCATCCAGAAATCAAAGCACGTTAGTGAAGCAGTACAGACCTTGTTTTATACTGACAACACACACTTTTCTACAATACTAACAGACAACTTATAAGTAGAAACCATAAGAATAGCTCATGAGTAAAAAGGCCTGGGCATGAATCTTTATCTTAACTTGCTATAAAGTGAAAGGAACAAAAAATTTGCACAGCTTGTTTTCAGGATCTTTTTAGGTCTGATATATTGTGAATTTGCCCAGAGGTCAAACATTTGAGCTTTGTGATTTGCTAATTAATATATTCTATGAAACCTCAGTGCACCCATTAAGGGTTAACCATTCAGGTATCTCACAACCTAGACTATGGGTGTTGTTTAATTTTCTTCAAGTGACATATTTCTGGAATTTTGAATAGTGTAAACAAATTCTGATTATGATTAATGACATAACTGAAAAAATCCATCTTATAAGTTAAAAATGTTTTAATAGAACTTTTAGAAAGCTTTTGAAGTGAATTTAGTGAAGATCAAAGTGGGAGATTTGACAGTCCTAGAGCCCAAATTGAAAAAAAAGGGAAGAATCCTAATGAGCATGTTGTGTTAATCACAGACTGAGGCGCTGTGCTTCCACAGAGCCAGTGTTATTATCCTGCTAACTGAAATGACATTGATGCACTTGTGGGAGGTAAAAACATATGAAGGAGACAAGGATTACCTGTGCAGAGCAAACACTGATGAGGAAAATATATAAGCAAAACAGTGTACACAAATCTTTTATTAATACACTAAATGGGTATTTGGTATTTATTATATCTACAGACGTTATGCCACTGTATTATTTTGTAGTTCAAAGCATTTTAAAATATCTGCATGTTAGAGAACTTTCCATCTTAAATCCACTAAGGACCATTAAATTATAAAGTGTGACCACATCTATAGCACAGGCACTCTAATTTAACCTAGTTACTCTTCCAGTAAATGCAATGGCCTGTGTTGCTATGAGGCAAGACTTTCTTTCAAGAAGTGGAGAATCTATCACTCCAAATAACTGATCAATTATTAAAGTGTTATGTCAAATTTAGAATTTCCCTGAATTTACATTCCAGATATTGTCTCTCATTACACTTTTCTTAGCTAAATTAAAGTCTTTTAATATTCATTATTTTTTCTCCATAAAAGCATGACTATGGGAAATGTTGAAGAATGTGCTTGGCTAAATAGCACTAAGATATTTAATATACTATAAATGTGGTTAAATGCTAGTATAATCTTGAAAAAATGCTTATGAGTACTGAGCAATTACTTACAGATACCTGACCACCTAATTTCTCATAAATACTTGGTCCATTTACATATATAGCAATACTTATATTTTAAGCAAAAATAGCAAAAGACAGAAGATTAAATCCACTTCTTCTAACCATTCAAGTAATCTCCTTGACCAGCATGGAAGATTTTGGGATGGAATTCTATGCACATGAAAAATGAGGATTTACAAAGCAGAAATTGGAAGCAGGTTAAAAATAATAAAAGCAAGTTTGGTTTCAAAATCTCTAAGTGAAATTAAAACAGTATAATGAGTATGCATCAAAATCAATATATGTTTGATAATCATAATTTTTATCATCATCAGAACATTAGTTATAGGTCCGTATCTACTTAGAAATTGATTAAATTAGGAGTTCCAGTGGGCTGACCCTAGTTGAATGCCAGGCACCCGCCACAACTACTGCATCTCTCCTCTCCACAAGTGGACAGGGGAGAGAAAATATAGCAGAAAGTTCATGAGTTGAGATAAAGAGTGGCAGAGACCACTTGCCAAATGCCATCACAGTCAAAACAGACTCACCTTGGGGACAGTAATGGAATTTAATATTAACAAAACAGAGAAGTATAATGGGAAGCAACCCCAAATCCTAAAAACACCTTCTCTCCCCTCCTCCCTCCTTTCCCAGCTCTACCTCCTCCTGCAGGAGGACAGGGAATGAGGGTTATGGTCAGTTCATTGCCATGGTTTCTCTCACTGCTCAGGGAAAGGAGTTCCCATGTTCCAGTGTGGAGTCCCTCCCATGAAAGACAGTTCTCCATGAACTTCTACAACAGGAATCCACCTCATGGGCAACAGATCTCTGAGAACTGCTGCAATGTGGGTCCCTCTTCCACAGGGAGCAGTCATTCAGGCACAGCCTATTCTAATGTGGTTTTCTCATTGGATCACAAGTCCTACCAGGAAACCTGCTCCAGTATGGGCTCCTCTCTCCCGGATCTGCAGATCCCTTCCAGGACCCTGCTCCAGCAAGGGCCTCCTTTGGGATCTCAGCCTCCTGTAAGGCATGTGCCTGCTCCAGTGTGGGTCTCCTCCAGGTGCTGCAGGTGGATCTCTACCTCCCCATGGATCTGCATGGGCTTGGAGCACAGCTGCCTCACCACTATCTGCACCATTGGCTGCAGTGGAGTAAATCTCAGCTCTGGAACCTGGAGCACCTCCTGCTCCTCCTAGTCTCCTGCCTTTGGTGTCTGCAGATCTGCTCCTCTCACATATTCTTGCTCTGGTCTTCTCTGGCTGCAATTAATCCATGCAATAAATTTCCTTCTTTGTTAAACATGTTATCACAGAGGAGATAGTAACATTTTGCATAGGCTGAGCCTTGGCCAGCAGCATGTCCATCCTGGAGATGTCTGGCATTGGCTCTGCTGGACATGGTTCCAGAAGGTTCTCATAGAAGCCACCCTCTATAGCCCCTACCTTCCAAAACCTGGCCACACAAACGAAATACTGCAGTTGAAACAATTTGAGTGCAAAATATTCTGAATTTTATTTCAAATAGTCAGATTCACATAGAGGAGAAAAACTAGAGACTTCATTGGGAGTTTCAGCTCACCACAGACTAATTTTCTGATGTATTATAGCAAGTTATAACCCAACTTTAACTGTGAGCATCATAGGGAGGAAACTCTCAGCATGGTTCTCTTACTCAGAGTTGCAGAGATATGATCATTTTTTACAGGTGTGTGTTTCTGAGCATGGCTCTTTAGGTCATATTGGTATGCCTGTTTCCTCTTCCACCCATCCCATGGTCAATATCTCTCAAATAAAACAGATAAGTAAAAATCTCAGTGTTACTAAGAACTCATAAATTTTGTCAAAATTGATATTCCTTAGGTGAAGAGAGTGGCTTGTCAGTGAACCTAATGAGGGAACATGGGGGAAACATGTCACAGAAATTTTACTTGACTGGACTTCAAATACTGCAATTTGTGCAAAGGTGTTACAAATGTTTCAGCATTGAGAAGTGTTATCTGTGTCAGATATGTTTACAGATATGTTTAAGTTTGTACAGAAGTCAAATCTGTGAGAAAATAGACTTCGGGTGCTAAAAGAATTGCTACTTTTTCTTTGGAATTTCTTTTCACTTCTGGTCTGAATTTATATCCTTAGCGATTGGTTATGTGGAGACAGCACTTATTATGACAGCATAAGGTTTGCCAGTTGAACTGCTTTATACTTTAGCCACTACATTTTAGAACAAAAGTGGCTTTTTTTTTTCTTTTTTTTTTTTTCCCTTTTCAAGGCAGCAAAAACTGAGATAGAAATGAGAAGGTTCTTGGGGTTACAGCTGTTGCACAAGGAATCTCCTTTTGGTGCTCTTGTCCCTAGTTCTTATACAAGCAGTTGCACTGCAGAACACACTATTTTAGTCCAGACTTGTATTGCAAAGATGCAGCTTCTGGTTCCTGATTCACTCTGACATAGATATATGTGACAAAAGGGCTATATCTCATATCTCCTGCACTTACAAGACTTTGGATTAAACTCTCATACTCACCTTGGAGAAAAATATACTGATGGAGAAAAATGTGCCGTGCTACATGGTTGTACAGCAGAGTAAAGAATTATTGATTGTGGAATTCAGATGAATAAATAAGCTTTCATTACAGTTTGCTTAAGCGATTCTTTTTGTTGTTGATGGTTTTTAACCTGACTCTACACATATTGAAACTGATCATCTTATTTAAAGAACTTGAGAGTTTGATCCCAGATAAGGTTTTTCAGACAAAAATGCTGCTCATCTGTACAAATGACTACTGACTGCTAGGATTGCTGAAGTTCTCTTTATGAAAGTTTCTAGACCATGTGCAGGCTAAACCATGGTGTACTGAATTATTCATAACCAAACAACACTCTCTGGAATGGATTCATGTTTACAAACCAGACATTTTAGAATTAGCCCAAATCAGCAACCACACAGTTCTGTGTGCTACATATAATGAGGAAATACTGATGGTGGATTTTGACTAAGAGACCCCAAGCTGACTGTGAATAACAGAAGTGATTTGTTCAGCTGATTGAAGGAAGAAAGCCAATGGATTCAAGTACTTTCATCCAACTAGTCATAAAATTACTACCAAGGTCACAGAAACAGCTCTTGACTGTTCACTCCCTGATCCAGGAAATGATTTGGCAAAAAATACCTGAGGCAGCAGTCCATACATGTTTTTACTTTAGGCTATTGCTATTGTGCTTTACAAATTTTGATAAGAATGTGTTTTTTATAATTTGTTTCACTGTAAGTCTTTTATTGGCACTTTCAACCAATCAATACTTGTGTTTTTTAAGCAGTCCAAGAGCCATACTACAAAAGCAACTGACTTTGTTTTTATTTAATCATTACTTTTGAATTGGAACACACTGTTCACTGAAGTAGATACTGAAGTACAGTCCAGAAGACAAAATGAAAATGTAATATAAAGATTGCCTATTATTCTGAGCCATGTGCTGTCACTATTTTTTTCTATATCCATTCCTATCTGGCCATTTCCTGCCTTTCACTTTTACATTTTAGTTATGTGTATAATATTATTATATATTTTATATGTTACATATTACAAGCTGTTTAATTTTCATATTTTGAATGGTTATATTAATATTCTTTTTCCATATATGTGAATACATTACATAAATCTCTTTTTCATTCTATTACATAAACAAAAATGTATTCAGAAGCATTACAATGAGCTCAGTCACTTCAAATTGCTTGGTTCTTTTGTATGTAAAATTATGGAACTTATTAAGCTTTCGAATCCAAATAAAGATGAGGACGTGACAGATACAATTCAAAACAGTGATTCAAGGAACTTATTTAAAAGACGTGTTAGCTAAGTAGGAGATGGAAAAAACAAAGTAAGTTTCAGTAGATTTCTCTATTTGCTATCGTCTGTCTGATGTAGAAAGTTCACTAATAGGATGGGACGACAGAGGGAGAATTTTACACACGATTAAATATGTGGTTTGATAAATAGGTTCAAAGAAAGCATTTCATATAATATCAATATTATAAAAAACAAATTGTGTTTATGAGGAAAGAACAACCCTGACTGATAAAGAACAAAGTAACTTTCATATTGGTAGGAGAAATCTAAAAGGAAGCTGCAAATCTGCCACTTACAATGGTCTGGATATAAAAAGAATACATTTATGGAAAAAGAAAAACAGTAATGCAATTTTGGTAGTTTGCAGGGGGTTTATATGGGGTTTATTATTTGGATTTTGGGGTTTTGGGGGGGTTTTTGTTTTTTTGTTTTTTTTCC
>LTAT01000001.1:78277063-78303470 GCA_003286495.1 Chlorodrepanis virens
TGACATGGTAACCTGAGCATCTCTAAAGCTACTTTGGGCCTTGCATTTTTTCCCCCTTGCCCCCAGCTAATTTAAAAGCCTATACATGATTTAAAAGATTTTCTAGCTGGTCCATGAAACAGGATGTAAACAAAATTATGTAGTTTTAGACTGTTGAATCTAGTCAATAAGGATTGGTGATGTCTTGCTAACTTCATCCTGAAGGAATCACAGACAGAGAGAAATTGTCATTATTTTTAAGCAAAAAAACCATTTTCTTGTCTAGCCTGAACTATACTGACCTTTGTCTAGCTATCTACCTGTATGGCTTATGTGTATTCAGTTATTCTCTTTTACAGATCAGCTGTTCTAAGCATGCAGACTTTATTATTTAATTAACAAATTAGTGAACACTGTAAAATTGACCTTCACAGGCAAAGAATTGTCTTCTTATAACTTTCCTTTTTAAACACAGAACATTATAAGTCTACCCTATTTACACACAGAATATATAAAAAACTTGTCAACTTGGGGAGGGCAGGGGAAAAAAGGAAAAAAAAAATCAAGGTTGCTAACTATAAATTCAAGTGTTGAAACTGACAGAGCTTGGTCTCCAGACAGGCCATGCTGTGACTTATCAGCGCCAATGAATCAAAGAGGATGCAAGATACAACTCTTTGGATTGATAACAGAAATTTATTTTCTTTAAATATGTTAGTTGGCATTTTTTTTGCAGGTTTGAATTCAGATAATTCATTTTTTCAAGACCAGTAGACTCATAAGAGAAATAAGACAGGCTATAGAGGAGTTAAGAGGAGGAGGAGGAGTTAAGACAGTTAAGAGGAGAGTTAGCCAAATCTCTGGCAGAACTGCTGAGATACCAGGTAGAGATCTAGAGGAGACAACATGTGGAAACTATAGGAAAAAAAACAGTGAAGGACTCTGTGTGATTTCAATTCCTCAAGAGAGAAGCAGTCAAAGAAGCAGCTCCTGTGTCAAGCTGGAGAACACCAGATTTCTGAAGATTTCTTGAAAAATGTAAAATTTTCAGGCAATTGAAATGCAGATGGTAAACAGAGTTTAGATACATTATTAGAAGGGAGAGAGGATTAGAGAGGTG
This sequence comes from Chlorodrepanis virens, assembly GCA_003286495.1. NCBI lineage: Eukaryota > Metazoa > Chordata > Aves > Passeriformes > Fringillidae > Chlorodrepanis > Chlorodrepanis virens. The sequence continues at coordinate 78,278,163 of LTAT01000001.1, forward strand.
ACTGATATACTGAATCACTGAATTACTATACAGTTTGTACAAAAAGAAATCCCACCCAAAGCCCTGAGGCTATTACATTAGGATCTGAAGTAGGCATTGCGCAAAGTATTGACTACTCAAGAATTAATCATTTATATAAGATTAACACAGTGACTCAAAATGTTTTGTGTCTCTGGGACTTTGAGCAAGAAGAGGGAAAATGTTCAGGGCAAGACGGATCTGGTGGCTGTAGCTGCAAACAAAAGGAAAAAAAAAATGTACCAAAAATATTTCTATGTGAAAGTAAGGGTTGAAAGTCCATGTGTGTCTCAGTGTTATTACTTATTTCTGAAGAGCCTAAGAAAAGTCAAAGAAAAAATAAATCACAATAGGTGACTATTATCTCTGTGGCACACATGAAGGTTTGCTTATAACTCTGGGAATTATGCTGTGTAAGTATTCATTTCTGGTTTAGAATAGCTGCTCTGCTGTGACACCAGCAACTGCATGATATTTATGGAAACAACTACAAGAAAATGCACCTTCCCTTCCCCTCACTCAGCAGGGGTAGAAAAGGCAGAAAAATCAAGTGGTAAGTTGAGACCAGAATGCAGATGTGTGGGGTTTCAAACTTTTTAGTGAACTGGCATACTGCAATGTCCTGGCTCCAGCCAGGATGGGGTTAATTTTTTGCAGTAGCCAGGAGAGGGCATGGCCAGGAGACAGAGGTTAATTAATACCACCCTACATTATTGCTAGGGTGGGGTTAAGGGATTCCCAAGGACAAGGGGTTTCTTCTTGTCCAGCAAATCTGGCAAGGGACTCTGTTGTTGGGGTTTTCCACATGAATTATTCCCTTTTCTTGTATCTTCTGTCATTAGGATTGTTGGTGTTACTGTTTGTTTTATTATTCCTTTGCTGTCTGCAGTAAATTCTTCTTATCTCAGCCGGTGATCTTTTCCTTTTGTGCCTCCAATCCTCCAATGGGAAAAAGGGAGGGGAAAAGCAGTGGATCAAGGGATTGGCTTGAGGTTTGGAGAGTCTCAGCTGTGAGACTGAATCACCATTCCTAAACCATGCCCAGTGGAAGGTTTGATTTTCTTATTTTGATATTTTCCCACTTTTACAAGTGACAGCCACATGGACAGGAGCAAAATAATAAAAAATATGAATCTCTAATTTTAATATCCATGAAAAATAGTCTCATTCAAGAAGTAAAACTTCTAATACCATGATAAGAATGCTGACACATCTATCAAGGTTTTGAGTATATTTACAAGTAGTTTAATTCATTGCAACTTTTTAAATGTAGAATTTAAGTATCATATGAAGACCTAATATCTTTCTCATCAGTCAAAATCTGTTGAGAAATTAAAAATTAGAATAATTTACCCAGCAAACTAAGTAAACAAAACTGTAAAGCATGGGTCTTAGATTACTTACAGGAAATATCCTAGAAGACTACAGAAAAATTAGATTACAACTGAATTTAAAGGTTGCTCATGTCTTTTTAGACCTGACCAGGTATCTAGTGAAGAGATGCAAATAAAAAGAAATTTAGATTGTGGATGAGCCAGCCACTGAATGTTCATGACTTAGTATAGTGCTTTATAATTTACAGTTTATGGCTTTGTTTTAGAGGAGAGTGACAGCTTGGGTAAACATCTCAATTTTTAAGTAGTACTGTTTATTATAAGGTTGAAAATTAAAAATAATAAAAAAGTGCCTTTTTTCTCTTTTTTTGTTTGGCCTCCTTAGCCAGTATTTGAACAAGTCATCACTACTGCTATGGATGCACCTGATAGCTATAACTAATAGGATGCTGACTTTGGATAGAGTTTGCCATATGACTCGCTATAGTAGGGAAAAGCAAAACAGAAAATTCAATGACATCTCATAAATGAGCAAGTAGTGATGGAAAGATGTGTAGAAAGGAAGGCAGTTGGAAATACTTTTGGATTCTAGACAGGGTTAATCATATTTTGAATGATAAGGAAAAGGTGGCTTTTACATTATAAATGAACAGTATTTTCCATAATTCTTTCAAATTGATATAGTCTTAATTTTCTATATCAAATGGTATATGAACTGTTTCCTACTGAAGCTGGCAGCATTCTTGGAAAAGGATAAATGATAGAGACAGAAAAGGGAGGATATAATGTCATTCAGTTCTACAACAAGCCTCATGAGACAGTATTTTGACAGCAAATCCTGTCAAAGTAAGACTACTGAATAAACAACATGAAGTCTGTTCTCTGAGATCTTGCTGTGGAAAAAAATTGGATCATCGTGTTCCATCCCCCCTGCCATGAGGAGCATGGTTCCATTACACCAGCTTACCCAAAGCCCCGTGGTTTAGAGCACCTCCAGGGATGGGGAATCCACAACCTCTCTGGGCAATCTGTTCCCATGCCTCACTAACTTCACATAATCCTAGCTATAAAACAGATATAAAAAATCCTAAGTTATAAAAAGGGATCTCTTCTGATGAGGTGTACACTTCTCAATATCAAATATTTCATGACTAACCTGAAAAGCCACAAAAATCACAAATCTTCATAGAAATTATGTTAATAAACATCATGCTTTCATAAGTGAATTTCAGAGTGTCCATGATGGCTATGGTTCAAAATCAACACTTAGTGCTGCACTCACAATTCTTCCACCTGGAGCCAAAATTCCCCAAATGTGAACCCTCACAGAGAAGTGTTTGTCTGACCTGTATTTGAAAGCTCCTATTCTGCCTTGCTTCAGTCTTTCTCCTTTCTAGACTTAACTGAATTTTAATTGCTAATCTGAATTTTATCTTTTTCCACTGGATTTAAGTGTGCCCCTGCCGAGGCGCTGGCATAGGGGAGAATGCAGGGGCAGCCTCTTTAAGGAGAGGTTCTGATGGAGCCACCTTCTCCGTGAGGTGCTGGTTCCAATGAACCCATCACTGAGGGGACACAGCTGAGCCCCTTAGTCAAGCTGGCAGTTCCTCTGGGAAAATTAAATTGAGAAAGGGCAAAACCACCTCAGAGCAGTATGAGGGGAAAATGAGAAAAGAAGAAGTGCCAGAAACTTCCGCAGAGATCAGGGTGAGGGAAGGAAGAGAGGAAGAGGAGGTGCTCGAAGCACCAGAACAGAGATTCTCCTGCAGCTTGTGGAGCAGATCCCCACACTGCAGCCTGTGGAGAACTCCACAGCAGAGCAAGGGGGTACTCAGTGAATGAACTGTAGCCCATGGAGGAGCAGGGGAATAGCATGAGATGAAGGAACTGTTATGGACTGACTGCATTTCACCATCACCCTGCATTTCTCAGAGCAGGGAGATAGAGTCCAAGATGCAGGAGTGAGTTCAACTCTGGGAAGGGGAAGGAAGAAAGTGTTGTATTAATTTGTCTTTGATTTTCACAATCCAAATCTATTTTAACAGACAGTGAATTAAATTTTCTCCAAGTCTAGACTGTTTTTCCCCTGATAGTATTTGATAAGGGATTTCCCTGTCTTTGTCTCACTCTACAGGTTTTTTTATCTTATTTTCTTCCTCCAATCCCATTAAGGAGGAGAAGTTAGAGTGGCTGGGTGGGGGTCTGGCATCTTGCCAAAGTCAGCTGTCTACAGTATAACCTATGAGAAAAATGAGGGAGAAAAAAGAAAAAAATCTCAGACCCCACAAGAATAAAATACTTCTGGATTATATCTCCATAATACACAGTTTGGCAGTGAAGCACATTTCAGAGAGAGGTTATGATAAGAAATATATGGTTTCAGTCTGTGCCTCACTGATAATATTGATTTTTAAAGGTAGGCTATCACTTCTGCTACATCTCCATCATTCCATAGTCCTGATGTTACAGTGCTCTTGCAAATCCATTAGTGCTAAAAGGATCAGCATGCATCATTTGGCCTGTATCTGTGAGGAGGCACTTGCTAAGAAAGTTATTTGGCTGCCCAAATATATGCTGTTTTGGAGCTGCTAATTTTTTGAAGGAAATTGAGTAAATTTTACACGGCAAGCAAGGATATCAGTGACTATGTGACTGTCTCATACCATCCTTAGACCAAACTAATTTTCACAGCTGAACTGGACTTTGGAATGAAAAAATCATCATTCAAATTTATGTAGGTATCAGGTTTTGAATGAAAAAAAAACAATTATAAACTGTATATATACTTTTTTTTTTTTAAATTGAGCGTCATCCAGGACTTAAACTTTCATTCCCAATTCTTCATATCCAAGTTTCACAAGAAAATGCCTTGGCACAATTTCAAGAAGATTGTTGTCATTAATTGAAGTCTATGTGAGAATAAAATAAATTGCCCTATTGAAGGATTCTATTCCAGATGCACAGGTCAATTTTTTCCCTACAATTTTCATTTGTGTAGGATTCAGGATTGGATTAGTCTTAATGGTTTCTGTAAGAATTTGGTTTAGATTATAAAAGCTGCTCTTCAAATTTTCTTTGTTTGGAACTTTGATTTTTTTTTTTTCAGATCAGTTTTTTTTTTATTTCAGTTGGTTTAAGTTTTCAAACTGTAATTATCTTGCCTGGGTCCCCAAAGCCAAAAGTGCTTTCAGCCATTTCAATCATTATCATTAGGGTGTAGATATGAAATTACTGGGGTTTTGTTTTAATAAACTGCATTTCTTACACACTTCAGTGACAACTCATTCAGTCTTCTGAAAGCCAAAGAAACCCAAATCTCCTAGAGGTGTTTGTTTTCTCTTTTGTTGTCTATTTTATTAGTTAGTTTTTGATGGCAAAATGCATTTCTTTTAAATTTTACTGTAAGGGCCAGTGACACACTGCAATTAAAAGTCAGGGGTGTATGCTCAGAATGAACTAGTGTAACTTTAGTTGCTTCACTGGACTGGCATAATTTCATATCAGATGCAAAATCTCAGCGATAATCACTGAATTAGAAAACTCAGCAGAGTCCAACTGAAACATCACTGCTCTGGTTTTCCTTAAAAATTTGCATATAGGAAGCAAGTATTATAGTTTAAAATGCATTATTTCAATATAGTTATTGCCTTGAAACTCATTAGGCACACACAATTTATAATGACATTATCAAAATGTCTTCAGTAAAGGAATAATACAGACCACCACAGTGAATTAACACACTTGAGTAAGAAATGTGCTGCCTGCTGCACAGAACAGCAGTTGAATTTGGTTGCATATGTCAGATCAAATCATAGTTAATAAGAGCATTCACTTTTCTGATATGAACAGAACAGACAAAAAAACCTTCTTGAAGATGTTTTCCCCTAGGATAAATGGAGCTCGAGATTAAGACACTGAAGAGCAGGATATCAGTGAGCAGATGTTAGGTGATGGCAGGAATTAGGGATGCTCGTGGGAGAAATTCCTACTGCCAGCTGCAACCACCCTAATTACTGTGAGACAGGGTGCCAGAAACATGCGAAAATGTAAACAGGGGTAATCAGGCTATATTGAAAAGGATGTTTAGGAATAACTCTCAGATTTACAACAGCAAAAAAAAAAAAAACCTGAGTCACTGAGAATTTTCAAAAATACACTATCTTAAAAATGTCCAGATTATTGGAACCACTGTGACAGAAGGATTTAGAAAATGATCCTTCACCAAATTATTAGGTCTGCAGCAGGATGCAGCGCCAATGACTGCATAATTTCTGAGGTCTTATCTCTAATATAAAGACAAGTCTACTTACACCTGAATTTGTTTTGACAGTTCAACTATTTCTGCTTGAATTTGCACTGCAATTTAAGTTCAAAAATCCTGTTTGATTTCTCTGTTATGAACAGCCACCCATAAATCACTCACTAAAACACTGAACATGCATTTTAGACCAAGGTTTGCACCAAAGAATTTTGCCAATTGTGGCAGTTTTGGCTGGGATAGAGTTAATTTCTTCATAGTATCTAGTATGAGGCTATCTTTTGGATTTTGGACTTCCACTGCAGGGTTGAGCAAGAATTTGTGTGGGACTGGCTGGAGTTAAACCACAGCACTGAGGAACTGAAGACCAAAACTGAACCTTGGTTGTTCTGTGGACCACGAGCACCTGTGGGAGTGAAGACACATTGTGACTTTGACAAAGATAGTCTGGTCCAGTCAGTCATCCCCACACACCTCCACACCTCTGATAGGCCGTGCAATTTGTCCTAAGATAAGAATTCCAGATGGATATTGCTGGAAGAACTGTCTGAATGCTCATCTAATTAAAGTGTTGCAGACACGGGCGAGCTGTGACGCGTTGGTAATATTTAGATACTGTATTAGCAATAAATCTAATCTCAATCATACACGTTATCAGTGTCATACTTCTCATGCCTGATGGAGAATCTTCTAATATTCTGTCACACACATCTATCAGAAATATCCTCAGTTATTCCCGCTACTCAATTGCACGAAGGCACACACTTCTTCTGTTCATTTATGGTGCAGTGTTGGACTTATTTGTGGGTCTACAGAGAGAGAGGGGAACCTTTACACTGTGTTGCTCCTACCTAGGTGAATCTCACTGTAAAACAGCACCCACAAGCAGCCTTATATATTTTCAGCTTCAGTTCAGTACTCAAAAGTATCTACAGCTGTTTGAGATTTCCTACCATGCCTAAAACATCTCCACTGTGCTGACACATACTGCTTTCTACATCTCTGGCAATGCAATTCAGGTCTAGATTTAGGTGTTTATACATAGATATCTGCATGCTCAGTAATGTCTGTGTCCCTAATACCAGCCAGCATGAAAATGAAAGTGGTTTAGCTCCCCTGCAAACAGGTGCCAGCACTTGTCAGCCAAGTGCCTGAGTATCATCTAAGCACTGACTCTGTTGCCTGGATAATGTTTTTTGCTGCTCACCCTAGGGCACCTGGTTTCATCTGAGACTCTCCAGAGAATCCCACCAGGCCTCCAGACATGCCTCCCAGCAGGCATTTGAGTGCAACTTCTGCATCAGATCTGACAGCCCCACAGATGTCTGCACTGGATATCCAGAATATCCAGCCTGAGTGTGTCAAATGACAGTAAACACATCTGTGTGGGCAGTCATGCTTTAGATTTGCATGGTTTGTAACACAAGGCAAGCATGAGATAGAGTTGAAGGTAGCAGTTCAGGTTTCTTGATCATTGACCAAACTCCCATTTTGATTCTAGTCACATCTGAAGCCAAGTAAAGTTGAAGTCCAGCTGATGCCAACAGAAAGAGAAAATAAGAAATAAAGACAAGGGATAACTTAAATCTTCAACTAGTAGTTCCTTTGAGGAAGGTGCCTGCAATCAAATACATGCTATACAGGGCAAACTGAGTAGATAGAGCACTTCTAGATATTTTTCAGGAAGTGTCAGCAGGTCTAATTTTAAAAGGGCAGGTCAGACTGTAATGGTACAGCTCAGCTTTTATTTCCTCCATAAGAAGGTTAATACAGTTTTAAAAGGTAGGAAAAGAAAGAACATGCTGTAACCTTTTATCCTTGTCTTTAATCTGACACTAACAAAAAATGGAGGAAACGCAGCCTGCCACCTCCTCTCACATCAGCATGGGCTGCTATGTGCCTGGAGTTCCCAGAAAGCAGTATCAGTCACAAACACATTCAGATGGGTGCACAGATGCTCCTAGGAGACAGCCATACACCAGTCCCCTCACACTGCATGGGAAATAAGAAATAAACTCTCAGGGGAGCAGTGACACAGAAAGTAAATAATGTTGCTCTGCCATGTTTAAATATCCTTTGGTACTATCAGTGTTGCTAATGATCAGGTATTTGGATCAGGTATTTGATTGTGTCCAAAAGATTCTATTTAGGTCAATGGTAGAGTTCTGCTACTCCAGTGACAATATTGTCATCATGGTCTCGCCTGTATCTCCTCAGAAAAATTGTCTTGTCCTTATGGTGCCAACAGAGACAAGCATGTTTCTGCTGTGGAGATATCACTGCTAGGCTGGGGGTGAGGAGAGAAGATCTAGATGAAAAGTTACTTTTCATTGGCAAAATTATTGCTTCTGTAGCCATTTGGTACAAAGCAGCAGTAGAAGTTCTGGAAGGATAAAGCTATCAGATACTAAAGAGGAACCCTACCCCCTCCTCCCCCCACCCAAAAAAAAAAAACCAAAAAAACAAAAACCAAAAAAACCCAAACAACTCTTTACATGGTTAAGGGCTGGTAAAGGTTTGTTATGTTTGAAGGAGCACTCTTGAGGTCACTCAATTCTGTTGATTTCAGCAAGAATCGTGGGATGGAGGAGAATGATTTTATGGGGTAGAATGAGGTTTAAAGGCAAGCATGATTTGCAGGCAAAATAGCAAGGAGATATCTAACTAACTGATAATTAATGCTTTTGATCATTTCACCCCCTGCTAAGTGCTTTAAAAAATGATGCCAGAAATCTCAATGAAAGAGGTTTAATAAGGTTAGACAAATTCTAACCTTATTAAACTCTAAGTTTAATGGCAATTATAAGACTATGTATAGTATGGCAACCTACTGCTCTGACAACTCATATATGGAAGGAAAAGAAATTAACAGAGAGGCTGCTAGGCACATGGGGAAGAATTAGCAGATATATTTGTAGGTGAAAGTCATGAAGCTGTCTCCCACAATGTTTGTTAGCACAGTGTCTACTTCTTGCCAAGTGGCTACTTAATGCTCTCTACTGGACCTAGACATATCTGCATTTAAAATAAAAACAGCTGTAGGGTGAGAATACCAGGAGAAATAAAAACAAAGCAAATATTTAATTAGGAGGCTTCAGGAGTATTTAAGAAACCTTACTATGTTGTATTTATTTTGCCTGTTTAACTTTTGTTCATTTATACAAATGCTAGGTAAAATATGAAAAATTGAAGGGTATGTAAGAAGGATTTATAGAATTATTCTAAGAAAAAATAGCTTTATGTAACTGCCTTCTTGTGACTTGTCTGTTCTAACTCAGGAGGGCAAGGGAAAGCAAAAGTCCATCTTATCCAAGCTTCTGAAAATGTCATCATTTTTGCTGAGAAAGATCAGAACTGACTAATTGCAGTCAGGATTTGTGGAATATTTGAAAAGGTGTAGTTCTTACCAACACATGGATTAAAAGGAAGAACTTTTGTGTCATAACCAAAATTTGAACTAAGAAATTTCATTTTTTGCTTTCCACAATCATCTGAAGTACTGCACAGATCAGAAAAAGAAAAAAAAAAGAAAAAAAATCAAGGCTTCTTTTTTTCTAGAATTCTAAATAGAGATATAAGGTCAATACCAATCAGGTAACCAGGATGAGATAACTACTCATAGAGAGCAAATAATTTACTAGCTGAAAAGGTTTCAATTTTTAAAAGCCTGGACATTTAACATAGCAGTGTTAACATAGAAAAAAATGTCTCATTCCTTTTATCAAAGCATAATACATATTTTCTACCCCTGCCAATTGAAGTGAGATGATACACAGTAAACTTGAAAGTATAAGCCCATGGTTTCCCGCATAGCTTGTAGCATTATTTTGCACAAACACTATGACTGTGCTATTATATAATAACAATCAGGGAGATGACCAGAAATAAGACTAGCTACTTTAGCATCCTAAGATAATACTAAATGGAAGAAATCCACAAAACAAAATGACAAGCAAACAACAGCACCAAAAAAAGTTAGAATTAGTTTCTACAGCATTGCCAATGAAATACTCACATCTAGAAATGTAACTACACAGCTATGCCCATTACCAGTCACTTTCTTGGGATTGCACATGACTGAAGGAGGATAAACATAGATTAAAGCAAACAGTGCCATGAAAACAGAGATGTTCAGTTTGGAGGTTTTTTCAGAATGTGCTTGAAAAAGATGCATTTTCTCCAGCAGTCCTGAATACACTTACTGCAGTGTATTTCAGCAGGGAACAAATATGTCATAAGTTCTCAGCTATGACAGAGAATTTATTGGAATACTTTTTTGTTTCTTATTAGAATATTTTATCACTGCACTATCTGCCTGGAATAGTTTTAAAAACTGACTTCATTACAGACAGATGTAGAAGCATATTACAAAATACATAGCTGACAGCAAAAAGAGGACTCCAGTGTGGCAGAGCTTCCAGTTTCAGGCCTGAAGCTGCTGACAACAGGGCTCAAATTTTACAAAGCTTCTCATATTGTTTCTCCAAGATTCATTCTTCATTATAAGTTATTTTTTTTTTCCCACGTCCAGAATTATTAAGCCCAAGGACCAAACACATTTTCAGAAGTGCATTCCAGTGCCACCACCTTGAAAGGTTTTTGCAAATATGTGTGGATTTTACAAAACTACAGGTGTTATTTATTTTTCTGACTTGGGTTTAGATGGCAATGTTTTGGTAGTGGAGAAATTGCGGGGATGATCTCCATGAGAAGACACCAGGAGTCGACCCTGTCAGACGCAGCTGGTTCCAGTGGACCCACCCCTGGTCAGAGCTGATTCCACCAGTGACACTGGTGCTGCCTCTGTGAGAACTCACTTAAGAAAGGGTAAAAAATGCTGTGCAGCAGCTGTGAAACATGAGTGGGAAAATATGAGCAAAACAGCCCTGCAGACAGCAAGGAAGAGTGGGAAGGAGGCGATCCAGGCAGCAGAGCAGAGATTCCCCTGCAGCCTGTGGAGAAGACCAAGGGGAAGCATTATGTGCCCCTACAGCCCGTGGAGGACCACATCAGAGGCCAGTGAGGAAACATCACAGTGGGAAGTATCACTCTACAAGTGCTATTTCTTACATTGCACTTCTGAGCATTGGCTAGTGCTGCAGACAGAATAGAGACCTACATGGACCTTAGGTGTAAAACTGTGTTCACTTTTATCTTATTCTGCTAAGGAAAGTGAGATCTCAGAAATCTTAGAAGTCTTAGCGTCTTCAGAAGTTTTAGGAAGGCATAGTAGGCTTCAAACAGAAATGATAAATTAAAGGTATAAATCTCCATGCAAGTTTCATTGGGATGCACTGTGGGGAAGGTCTGGAGAGAAGATTTTTGGACTTTAAAACTGCTAAAATATTTCTCTGCAAGTAAATTAGATTTGATTTCTGGAACATGGTTTTTAGATAATTTTAAAAGTATTTAAGTAATCAGTAACTCTAAAGTGCTCAACACCCTTCACAATTTCATATTCACTATGAGAACTAAAAGCACTCAGTACAGACTCAGATCCAGGAATAAAAACACTTATTTGAAACAGTTTTTACAGCAGAATATACTAAGGGCTTTTCATAGGACTCTCCAGGTTTTAATAGATAGGTATTAAAAACCTTAATGTAGTAGAATATTATAATAAAACAAGATGAGTAGTAATACAAATGTACATTAACTCATTTGCTAATGATCAACATCAGCCACAGGAACAGATGTCAGTGGTTTCACGTCCTTTCATCAAAAGGGAGACAGAGCCTATTTAAATGTTTTAATTGTTGGGAAAGAAATGGATTTGCTTTTATCCAATCAATACTACTTTGACCAAAAATCAATTAAACTGACAAGGCTTCTCTTATTGAAGTAAGTAGGGGCTTTAATTAAATTCCATTCTATAGTTAAGGCAAGGCATTGGAAGACAAGGAGAACACAAAGGCTACTTTGAATTTACTGTGTATATTGGAAGCATGGTTTTAGGAACAAATCATAAATTAAGCTTCGGATATATTAACACTTTTTATCATGCTACATATCAAAATGAACCCACTGATAGTGGCCTCATCTATTTCAGCACATACTTTTATTCTGAATTAGCAGAAAACTGTATGGTCTGCGTGATCCTTTATTTATTACAGTGATATAAGTATGTACAAGGCCATCCTCTTATTTCCTCAGAAAACATCATTACTACTAAACAGTCTGTCTTTGCCTATTTCTTTAGAAGATCACTGCACAATAATGAGACACTGCAGAATAACAACGGGCTCCATTTAATTGGTGCAACCCTTCCCCCTGCCTATCAGCAGCACAACTCAATATTCACTCTGGGGCAAAGAAGTTATTAAAGCATTTCAAATGATTTTTTCAAAGGGAATTTTCTTTTTTTCTTATTACCTCTTCAAATCTGAATCACTGGGTGAGAAGGGAGGCCAAAGAGATGGAAAAAAATCTTACTTCCGAGGAAATTATTGAAAATGATGTCATGAAATCAAACAGGCTTTGGTATAAAAAATCTTCAGAGGAAAAAATACACTTTAAGCAAAAGACCTAAAATACAAAGTGTTTCTGCAAGTGGCGACACCTCAGATCACTTAGCCTGGAGGTTCTATCATTTCAGTCCTCTGATGTGATGCTTTTCCAGCTTATTTTCCTCAGGCTCCTTTGCTCACTAAAGCAAGTAATTAGAGAAGCAAATAATAGATCCAGAGTCCCAAATTAACTTCCAATATTATCATCTTGTTGCTAGTGGCTAAAACATTGGTAAATCTATACACCTGCCTGCAAAACAGCTACTAAAAATAAATGATTTAGTAAAAATCATTTTCAGCACCCTTGCTCTAAAATATGCCATTTTTTGTGCAAATTAAATAGCACAATAAGTGATCATAAGGTTCCTCTGGTTAAATATTCTTTTTAACTGCTCTTTGGTTCAGTCCACATGTGTTTCACCTACAGAAGTTCTTATGTCAGGGAGCGTCTCCAACTTGTGTCTCCAACTTGTGATGGCAAGTTTTCTGTTTAGATGAATAGATTTCAAAGATTAGTGGGTTATTCTTAATGTGGTGGATAGGTCAGCAAAAAAAAAAAAAAATTCTTTTTGATTTAAGGAGACTGTTCTTTATAGTGTGATGGCAATTACAGTCCTCAGCATTTTCTAACAAAACAGTGTTTTCTGCTTATAAATAGCTTTTTTTTTAAATTACTAATTAATAGTTAACTTATAGTTTGCATAAAAATAACCATATATATGTCTATTAAATTTAACATCTTATGTGATCTTACTATGTACAAGAAAGTATTTAATATAGGCAAATATATAGAAACTGAATGGAAAATTTGATGAACATGATTTTTTGTTTGTTTCATAGTTGAGTTGAAGGTTTTGCTTTTTATTCTGCTATACAGCATCTACAGATTCTGAAGTATTGGAATTTCCAACAGAGAAATGACATTTACTGAATATTTTAAAGTGATTGCAACAGCTGTGGGTAATTGCTCAAATTATGGTGGTATTTATGGACAAGGCATAATCCTTCTATTCTCAAAACAACAAAGAAACTTCTGGAACAATATAAAGGCAAAACTTATAAAAAATAGATAGCTAAAAACCTAAATAAACCCCCAAAACCTGCAAAAAATAAGCTTCATGCTTACCTCAGCTCTGTTCAAAATGTAACTATGGGACTGCATCCAGTATTCATACTGTATGGTAATGTTAAACTTATGGAATTCTCTGTCAAAATCAGTTTTAAATTTGCATACACCACTGAATTTTTACTAAGGTTCTGAAAATAAATGTTGTTTATCAGCAGTTTTGATACAGGTTTTTATGAAATTTGCAAATAATAAGCTTCTTCTTGTCTTTCTACAGCTGACTGCATATGAGATAAGAGTAGAGCTCATGTTGCCTGCTTTTTCCAATTGGTGGACAAGTTAAAACTGCTGCTAAAACACTGTGTTATAAGGGGCTATGATCCCCAAAATGTTTATAAACTCCTGCATAGACCCTATTGAGCTATTGACTTTCTTACAGAGAGTTAAACACTTTGTTATTTCTCATAATAGCCATAGCATGGGTTTTAACCCAGAAGAAGTCATTATATAAACTAATCTGTAATACATTTTCAGCAGGAATTACTGGCCATGCCCTAAGAAGATTTAGTCAAATTCTAGTCCAGCTCTGAATGTCTACTTTTGAATTAATAACTTGCCCATTGCATTGCCAGTAGGATGAAACACTTCTCTCTGTCTACAGCAACTTTGGTGCTGCTAGCAAGGAAGCAGCTTCTGTGGCATCTTTTGAAAGATTTTCTGATTTTATTAATAATTTGCTGTACATAGATCACGAGCTGTTATAGAAAACAAGGCATTTTAGGATTTATGCAGAATTGAACTGATTTTTAGTACCTTATTACTTTTTCTAGGAGTGCACAAACCCATCAAAATGTCCATGCCAGCAGCACCTTCAGTGTTCTGTTTCTCTCTGTACTCTACCCTATTTTCTACATAATGGGCTAAAAAGAGGAGTTAGAGAGCAGGTATCACACAGATCATGCTACAGAACAGAATATCTTTTAACTGAAATCCTGAATTATTTAAACTTAGAATGTGGCATAAAACCAACTTTACTTCATCTAAATGTCAACAAAGAACCTAAAAATTAATGGAGAAGCTGTTTTCCACATCTTTTGACTTTTTTTTTCCTTTTTGAAGGAAATTGTTTTAAACATATAGGTATCTCTTCACAAATTAAAAACTGAACAAGCAAGTAAATCTTTTAGTTCTATTTAAGCCACTCCTTTGATCATCTTGCAAAATATGGTTTTCATAATTTTGCTAAAAGATAAAAATTTTATTTGAGTGCTATCTCAAAAAAAAATTTCATAACTGTACCTATTTTCACATTATTAACTACCCACGTTCCAACATTTCTTCATTCCTTAAATATTTCTTCAATCCTTAAACATCTTCAAATTTCTTCCTTCCTACTAGCAATTTTTACTTATGTTGAAAAATAAAATATTTTGGAAGTCTTATATTTTTGCATAACAGTTGCATAAACGTTCTCATTTTTCCTCAGTTATGTCATCAAGATGTCAGTAATTAAAAAAGGAATCCTTGGTTTCCTGTTATACAAAATTGGTAAGACAATCCTTGTGTTTTGCCACTTCACTCCCCAGCAATACACTGGCAATATCCAGCTCCTGGTCCTTAGGCTCATGTGTTGAAGGGCAGCTTCTTCCCTGCCATACTGTTATGCAACACAGTTGTATGGACAGTTCTGGGTTCTGGTTTTCTGAGTAGTTTTTCTCTCTGACACTTCCTTTGGAAAGGAGGAAATAAGCAAGCAACAAAGCCAGATCCACAAGCTGCAGCCATTTTAGAAAGGGCAAGGGCCCCTGCCAGAGCAGTACAGCTAAGAACAGTTTTGTTTTTTTCTTTTTTCATCTGCTTATTAACAGGAGTTCTAGTGCAAGGAAATGGACCTGTTTGGCTAATAAATGCTCTGTGACATTGCGTTTAATTAGCATCATCTTACATTTATTCTAGAGCAGTCATAGTTTATTATAGAAGAAGGGAGATCAAGATTTCAGGTCTTCATTTGTCTACTACTTCCATTTCAATAACTCACATTTAAATAGATTGTCAGACATATCAGGCAGAGCTAGCCAGAGAGGTGCTATCAGGGCATGGATGGCATCACAATGATCGAGGGAGACAACTCAGAACTGTGAAGGTTGCATTGCTTGTCCATCAGTTTAGGACTATCTGGCCTTTGCACAAACTCTCTATGTTGGCATGTTTCTGTCAAACACAACCCCCTAGAGACTGGTGCACAGTCTTGCCACATGCAGGCATTTTTCAAGTGTAGACATAGAAGTGAAGAAGCATTCTTATTTGAAAGAAGCCTATTCTCACTTGATTGTGGCAGTGTCTAGAGATGCTCACCTCTCATTTGTGTCTTCTGGGTTCTGCTCTCCAGTTTATCAATCATTTTGTCATGATTGAATGAATTTGACAGATGTCTACCAAGCTTCTAGAACAATTAGAAGGTTTAATAAGGTTGAAGAAAACATCAGTTCCCTTTCTGACATGTGAGGCTATAGAATCAGCTGAAGTACCTTTAGATTAGAGGTTAAGTAAGACCACAGAGTGATGCTCCATCACATTTGATGGATTGAGTCTCTTAGACATGGGAAGAAAAAAAAAATTATTACGTGAAATTCAGCTAGTGAGACGCTTATGCCATTTTTGAGGCTATTTTTTGAAGATCCTCGGGGGTTTCAGTTTTCTGTTTCTAAAAACTTGGTGCAGTTTTCACTGTTTCCTGGCAAGCAGTAAAATTTTCTGTCCTAACTAACTAAAGAATCACAAAAGAATCTGTTACTGCATTTCTCTAGATACTGCCTTTATTAACCAGTTTGTGGAGTATAATTGCTGGGGCTAGCAAGGTTATCTGCAGATCTTCAGTTAGGAAAAGACCATTGAAGCATAGCATATTCAAATTAAAATAACACTCTAACAACAAAAACCCAAAACCCTGTATTTTTTTTTTTCTCCCCAACAACAGCTACAGAACATTCTGCTCACCGCATTGCTCTCTGTTCAAGTAATAATTTCACATAGTTTCCTCTTTTTCTCAGATAACATAGGACATATGATTTTCCCCATCATTAGCACTGAGTTTGATAGCTTGCTAGTTTGCATGATGATGCGCTTTTAATCGGTTGATTACGTATACGCCCCGGGCAAGTTACTATGTTAACATCTGATGATTTAGCAAACCGCTCTGATTTTATTTATTTATTTTACTTCTGGCTGAAATATTTCTAGTATCAATGTTCAAAGTGTAATGTCTTAGTCAAAGCAGCCTATATTCACAATTTCTGGGTATTTGCATTAGTGGTAATGGATGCCTTGAGCCATGGGAAAACAATATGGGTTTTAATGTACATGCTTAACACTCAGTGCTAGTTCCCTAACTTTAAAAAGGCCAGCTTAAATATTTATGAAACGCTATCTTTCATTCTGAATTGAGTACGAACTGATTATCTTTCATATCTGCAAGATCTGCAGTCAAGTTTCTTTGCTAAGTTGCAGGGCTGCAGATGTTGGCTTGACTCTTGTGGGCCAAAGGGTTAAAACTACAATATAGTTTTTTATAGTTTTTAAAATAAAAATGTAATTGAAGCTATAACCAAGCCGTGGGTGAGAGTTCAAATTGGGTTAATGCAGTTAGAAAGCAGTGAATTAGGGTGGTGTGTTCAGAGCTCATCATTAGATAATTTCCTGAATTTATTTGGCATTTGCTTATAAATCGTACATATTTCCACATCCAGAATGTGCCTGTACAACTTCTAGTGAAAGTGTCATTTCTTTACCTGTCAGCTCTCAAGACATAGAATACTCCAAAATAAATCTACTGACAGACCTGTTTGTCTGGTTGGTTGGGGTTTTTTTTTTGTTTTTTGTTTTGTTTTGTTTTGTTTGTTGGGTTTTGTTGTGTTTTTGTTTGGTTGTTTGTTTTGGTTTCGTTTGTTTGTTTTGTTTTTCTTTAAACTCTCTGGTCCTTTAAGAATGGAATTTCTACCATAAACACTGTTGGAAATGCATTGTAGATTATGATTATACAGGCTTAATCATATGCCACAAGAAGAAAAGAGTTATTGTGCCTACATTTCAAATTGTGGTGTGAATGTCCTGTAAACACATTCTTTGACATGAGCAGAAACTTTTAGTATTATCAGCCAAAATTTAATCTATGGCTTTTTGGCTGGAAGAAAAACTCCGGTAACTCAATCCCTGTGAGGATAAAAATTAGTGAATTAAAAATATTAAAGTTTGTTTGATTTGATTGAATAATAACTTTTTGTGCCAGAACATTACTGCTTACATAGACATTTCACCTATGCTCTTATTTCATTTGATTATAATTCTTTCCCCATAGACAAACCTTTCTATGAGGAGAATATATTTGACTGAATAGTAGTGAATATTTATATAAGGTACCAATGGCTAGAGGGTAATTGTAATATTTAGCAATTATATGTACAATACTCCATGCCTCAGTGGAATTTCTGTTGAGAATGTGCTTTACATTGTGTAGGAACAATCAAGGACAGAAAAAAGCCACAAATATTCCCATCAGGCACTTTAGTGTTGAAGACTATTTCACAGGTTAGGATTGAAATAATAGATACAAATGTAGTAAGAACTTGTGAACGACCTGAGACAGCTGTTTCCTAAGGAAGAGAAACCTTTCTGTGCAATTAATGTCATCTCTTACTTCTGCTCTACTACTTCCATTGTTGTTTCCTCTCCACAGACCCTCTGAGGACTTTCTAGCCAGAATTAACTTAAGTCAATAATAGTAATTCTACTATTTTCAAGTTCCACCACCATGGTTACTTGGCCCTCTTAACAGCACAACAAAACATTAAGCAGCCCATTTTGAAAAAACAAAACCTTGTATCTGGGCATTGTAGTGAGAAACATCAAGAGAATGGCAGAACAATTTTACCCACCTGACTTAGAAATAAAAATATCATTTGAAAAGGGCTTATTATTGCCATCATGAAAAGCATATTTATTGAAATAAATAAATTGCTTTTTATTTGTACACTGGTGATCAGCACAGACTGCATGTAAAACACAATTGCTAAACAGAAAACAGGGTCTGCAGAGGGCATTGGGTTAATGATCTCATTGCAACTAATGACCTTGAACACCATTCAGTCACTGTTTAAGGCTCTCAGGTACTGCTCTGGGTCTTATTTAATTAACTCTCAACATTCCTACGTGCCATAGGATAAAGGACAAGAATAAGTATCTCAATTCTGTAAACAGTCCTCATTTTTTTCAATATCTCTTATGGACACTGGATTTAAAATTCTCAGCCAAGATATTTGAAATATCATTATGAAATGGAATATTTAATTTTATGATGATGCAGAATTCCCTTTAAAGGCGTGGAGATTATATACAGTCCAATAAATATCCCAGCATCTTTGTACAAATAAGGTGTGGTTAACTGTGAATAGTCCTCCTTGTTTACTTGCAACTTATTTTGTTTTCTACCATCTATTTGTTCTTTTTCAAATTCTCTTTTCTGCAGTTTCAACTAAAATTTTCCTCAAGAGTGCCCTTAATCTGGCTCCCAAACACACCCCAAAATGCTGGCTTTAATTCCATAATAGCTGCAATTTATGTTAGCTTGAATATCACAGAAGCTAGGCTGAATCTTTAGTGCAGCAGTGAAAGGCAGAAGAAGAAATTACAATTCCTGGGGTGCCAAACCTAATAATTTTGTTCTGCTCATTCAGCCAAGCTCTATTCATGCAGCCTGACTACAGAGTAGATCTGTCCAAGCAGCAGCCTAGGTCTGGCCCATGGGATGAGTTAACCTACGTCCCTGAGGCAGAGCAGCAAAACTTGCAGGTTACAAGTAGAAGAAGAGTTCTGTCAGAATTCCTACCCTGTTAAAATTGCTCACAAGGAAGAAGAAAAAGAAAGGAAGTAAAAGGATGGGACATGGTGTCATAGGGCATGTAGCAGTATGGAATCTGGAATGTGGAGGCAAGTACATAAAGAAATAAAGGAAATGTAATGTGAAAATAGGGGATGTGAAATGAAAACTGGAGGGGTAGGATGAAAAAATAAAGAACACTAGTATGTGAAGATGAAATAATAAAGAACACTGGAACATGAGTTATAGGAAGAAGGACTTAATGGAGTTGTATGCCTCATCCTGCCCTCAATAACATTCGACTCCCAGTTGTCCACAACTACTTTGGCTGTACTACAGTTTAGCTGTACAATGGATGAAGAGGACAGCCAGCATCAACCTTTGCAGGTTTGATCCTCATAACAAATGATCAGGCATGCCTATTTCCAAAGCCAATCTAATATAGAGAGCATGGGTTTGCATGGGTCCAGTTTGGGTTTTTGTTTTGCTGATGCTTGATAACACTGATATGGTCACATGATTGAATATATTCTTACACCCCAGAGTAAACTTTTTTCCATGTATAGAGCTATTTTTAGCAAGATGGTCTGCCTAAGTGGGGGTAAACCATCTCAAATTTGACACTATTTGCAAAAGTTAGCGATGGTGGTTGGGGAAGATAGGTCATGCTGCATTTTGTGTTGAAGAATGCTGAGACCAGGTTGACTCATTAATCCTGAAGTTAAACATTCTGAGGACGTGAAGAACAGTGTTTCCTGAAAGAATCTGGCGCTGGGGAGTACAACGCAAAGTTTCTGATGAAGGAAGTAAGAAGCAATAATACTGCTAAATTATCTAAAGGATGCTGAGCTGACAGAGATTGCAGACAATCACTTTGTACTATAACGACCAAGTCCCATATTTTAGTGCTGGGAACTTCTAACACAATCCTTCCAGGAGTGTGTGGGGGGAGTCCTCCCATGAGTGGGAGACACTACTCAGGGTTAATCCTCAAGGCTTAGAGAAAGAGACTCGCCCACAGTTGTTGCTATGGGTGAGTAACATCAATCTCTACTTAATAATTACTAAGCTAGATTTGAAAATATTGATTTAATAAATATTACATGGTAGTAGTAGTTAGAACTACCTATACTGTGCAGTAAGTAATTCCAATTAAAATATTTTAGTCTATTGTCATTGCCATCATCAATATAAAGAAATACTGTGTTTGATTCATATGAATATGTTTGGTTTCCCCTCCCTAATCTGGCAGGACAAAGTCATATAGTGGCTAATCTACACCTATGTAATCCTCTAGACATGAACTGCTGACCCAGCCTGGTAGTAAGTTTGGATGCAGCTGCTCCTAGACTCCTCTCTGAGAAACACATTAGAAAACAAGGGTTTCCTTTCTCAACTTTGTGACTCTACAGCTGCATCTCCCTGATTAACCTTGTCTGAAGCTTCCATTTTGCCAGTGACACTATCTCAGGCTTCCTTTGCCTGTATAATTCAGAACACACCTATTATAACACAGGCTACTTTTCATACTTCTAAGTATCCACCATGGAGAAAAACATTTTTCAATAATTCTAAAATCCTAACTGCCACAACTTACATGACTTGCAAACAGTGTTTCTCCAAACTGAAGAAATGAGTATTAAAAAGAAACATTTTGTCAATTCATGCAGGTCCCCTGTCAGGACCCCATCAATAAACATCTCCCTGTGTTGCTTTCATACGGTTAACATGGCTTCAATACAAAGGCCAAAATTCTCCTCCCTTACTCTTGACAGTAATCATTCTTAAACTGATAAGGTTG
The DNA here is from genome assembly GCA_003286495.1 of Chlorodrepanis virens. NCBI lineage: Eukaryota > Metazoa > Chordata > Aves > Passeriformes > Fringillidae > Chlorodrepanis > Chlorodrepanis virens. Next base: position 78,299,018 of record LTAT01000001.1, read on the forward strand.
AGCCTTGACCTTAGATTTCAGTCATATGAGTTATCTCTAAGCAGGACATATTAAGGACTACCCAGGCAGTAAGCAGGAGTAAGCAGAAAACCCAAGCTTAGTAATTGTTCAAAGCAAATTATTAGTTCCACATTTTCTGTAAAACTTTGGTAAAGATAGTAAGACCTGACACAGGTCTTACTATATGCATATCACTATATAGTAATATAGTGATACTCATATAGTTCACTGAATGCAAAGTAGTAAGACCTGACACAGGTCTTACTATATGAGTATCACTATATAGTAATATTGTGATACTCATATAGTTCACGGAATGCAAAGTAGTATCACTATATGATACTCACTATATGACTATCACATAGTGATGCTACTTTGCATTTGGTGAACTTCATGGAGCGCTCTCAATTTAGAATTGTCTCTTCTGTGTGTTTTTTTAGTCTTCTATTAATGCAAGCAACTTCTTATTTGACTAATACTGTACAAGATTGGAAAGGGGAAAATTCATTATTCAGTTTTGCTGCAGACTGCAGAAACTCATGTTGGTATGCAGTTTTTGTCAGTGCTGTCTTCTGACTGTGTTTTTCTCTCTTGCTTGTGTGTCTGTTTAAACAGACAAAGAAGCACATGAAAGTGAAACACCAAAACCCATATGAGCTCTCTGTCTGCTTATAGTTCCTGACTCTATTAAATAGAGTTTGCATCTGATAGAAGTAAACCTGAGGTCTAGCATCACTTCCCTAGACTCTTTTTATATTAAATTACTGGGTAAAAAAAAAAGCTGATGTTGTGACCAATGTTTTGGTCTGCTGTTTGCTAGCTGGCTCTCTTAGCCACTTAGCTAGTGAGTCAAGTTTCCAGCTGTTTGTCGTCCTTTTGTCCTCCAGGCTCTTTTGTTGCCTCTCATACAGAGGTTCAGACTGAAGAAAAGATGAAGCAGATGCCTGATCCTTGGAGTAGCAAACTTCCAGAAGCTATTTTCTTTCTTTATTTAGCCTTTCAGGCTAAAATAACCCTGAAGTCTCAAGTCTCTTACTTTGTAGTTTAAAGATTTTTTTCTTTGGATTTTAAGTGAAAAGTCCATGCCTCCTCTTTTTCTGGTATTTTAAAATAAAAATTGTGGTGATACTGTATCAGATAGTGAACCTAATTAGTCCAGTAGAAGGTAGAAGATAAGCATATAAAAATTATCAAACAGCAGAACAGCAGCAAAAGTAAGTGAGCTTTAAGTAAGCCAGTGAATGTTACAGCATTAGTAGGTGGGCTATAGAATTTCAGATACTTACACAAACCTTCTGTGGATTTCATGTCCTTGACTACATTGGAAAAAAAATCTAAAATAAATAAATATTACATTTTGCTTCCAATTATACTTCCTGTAAGTCTCAACCTTAATCTATATGTCTTTATGAAAAACTTAGTCCTTGTGCAATCTGATTAGCTTTGGTTAGGAAAGTATATTCCTGAAATAAATTTATAGCTACATGACTGTGTTTGGACTACTTTCACCACCACTGTGGTTATCAGGCATTAAAGGGAAATGTATATCTCCCAGACCTCCCAGGCCATCTAAGCTCACGTTAGTCCTAGAGGTTTTACGAATCAATTTGGACTAAGGTGCACCTAGTTTGATTATCTAGGACTCAATAGATAAAATACTGGGTGCAATTTTTCCAAGTTGATTAGAGAGAAGAATGAATATAATCCTTCTGTAGATGCAAAAAAAAAGGAAAAAAGAAATTTTTTTGGATCCTCAATCAAGATGATTCTGCACTCTTCTCAGAGGTATTAATGATTAATGTAAAGGTATGAATCCAGCCTATTTTTAAGGTCAAAAGTCAGAAAATAGTATTGGTCAACTTTTGGGTAGTCCATTGCATCTGGGAGTTCATTTTCAACAATAATACAATCTGCCATGGTCAGCTGGAGCAGAGTTTTGGAACACAAACAAAAATTTTATGTTGCCTTTATAGAATCAGGAATTACAGGCAGACCAAGAAGGGACTTTCAGCTTCTGATTGACTCATGGCCAGGTTCTCTCCATAGAATTTTGTTTCATATATTTTAGAGAAATAATATTTTGGAGCCTTTGAATGTGTGGACACAAGTAAAATACTCTGATGCAACCTCAGTAGCTCAGTTCATATGCCATACTCTTTAAAATCTCATTCTATAATGCCATAAGGAGCTCTACAACAGGAATTTCAGTTGAAAAAATGTTGAGGTTTGTCTGCACATTACCATTGAGTAATAGTGACACAACTGGAGTACAAAGTTCCTGAAGAGAAAAAATTAGATCTATAGAGTGACAAAATAATAAAAAAAAAGGTGGATAAACAAATATCCCCGCTGGACTCCTCCAGATTCCTAGAATTCTTTCTTATTTCTTCCTCACTACAACCTTAGTATGCATCTGCCCTCTGGTCCTCTCTAGGGTTGCATGTGCCTGCCTAGGCCATCTCTCTGCTCACTCTGAATTTTCACTGTACTCTTCTTCCTGCACAACTCGCCTTGCACTCGAGAAGTCCCTCAAGCAGCTTATTAATTTCCAAGTGTTTTCAGGAAGGAGTTGGCTTTCATTTGATCCTGGTAGCAGGCTGCCTTCCTCTTCACAGACACCCCTTTCTTAATAGAACAAAATAAAGCACACTAACACATGCAAGGCAGCGATTAAACAAATCACTCAATGCAAATTTCTACAGTGATTGGCCATGCCTGGTCATTGTTAATTCCCCCACACAAAGGGCAAATAAGCTGCTGGCAGTAAGGGAACTCTCCTTTGTGTTACCTTAGGAAGACAGTGACAAGCTTGGAGACTTGCCAAGGCTGAGCTGTTAATCTCAAAAAGGGGATCTTTTCCCCCACAAATTTATAATTCCCAAGCACACTAGAGGATGTGGGCTTTTAAGAAAGTTTTCTACTCTGCAGACATTTTTGTAAGAAGGCATTTTGGGATAAGTACGCCTAAGGTGCCTCCCTCCCTCCCCCTTGTCTCTAGAGTCTCTCTGCCAACACTTGATATTTACTCATATAAATAATCATTTTTTGCCATTTTTTGATAAAAGTCTAATGATTTTTTTACCCTTCAAGTTACAAAATTTAATAATAAATATTCTTCTCTTTGGGTTTCTGTGCCTTTATCCATTTGCAGTGCAAGCTTATTTAACTGTATGTCTTTGACAGAATTACTTAATGCCAGAGCCATTATTATTTCCTTCCCTTTAAGCTGATGCACATATTCAGTTAAAAATCAATTGTGTGCCACATCCGCAAACAAACCCTCAGACTTATTTCCTCTCATTTTTATTTTCTGTTCTTTGCTTGGGTAGTTAAACTTCCATTAATACCACTCAGGACACTTCAATTTTTTTTTTTTTAAATGTTCCATCGTTTCACAGTCCAATTGCCATCTGTGGCAACATGACCTCCTATATAACATTCATAGAGCTATTTAACCTACAAAGCTATAACCTCAGTCTATAATGGCCCTTCACTCTTAATTTCATAAATAAATTTTGATAGCTGTCTCAAGTGCATCTCCAAATGCTTTTCTTGGATCAGTTTAAGAAAGCTAAAGCCCTGATAGAATTACATCTGTCCAGACACGTCAAGGGCAGCAAGAAAAGCTTCTGTAGGTATGTCAGTGATAAAAGGAAGGTTAGGGATAAGTCTTTAAGGCCATGTTGGGTGAGACTTTGAGCCAGCTGTCTAGTGGTAGGTGTCCCTGCCCATGGCTGGGGGGGGGTAGAACTAGGCAATTGTCAAAGTCTTTTCCAAATCAAACCATTCTCCAGTTCTATGATTCTATGTAGCAAAAAATATTACTTAATTCTACAAATATTTATCTAGGTATCTGCTAAAGCCAGCATGGTTACAACAAAGGATTACTCAAGTGTGTTTTGCATGGGCATGGCTAGATTTTGGCAGTGGCAAGGCTACAAGGGTGGCTTCTGTGAGAAACTTCAGGAAGCTTCCTCCATGTCCAGTAGAGCCAATGCCAGCTGGCTCCAAGACAGACCCACTGCTGGACAGGATCAAACCCATAATTGACAGTGTTGGCACGTCTGGGATAAAAGATTTAAGGAGAGGGGAAAATTCTTCAGAACAAAAGCTGACAGGGAGAGAAGTGGGAGTATTTGAGAGGACCAGCTCTGAAGACAACAACATTAGTGAAGAAGAAAGGAGAGGAGGTGCTCCAGGCACCAGAGCTGAGATTGCCCTGCATCCCATGGTGCAGACAATGGTGAGGCAGCTGTGCCCCTGGAGCCCATGGAGGTCCATGGCGGAGCAGAGATCCACCTGCAGCCTGTGGAAGCCCCAGCGCAAGAACACGTGCATGCATGAATGAGGCTGTGATCCCATGGGAAATCTGCACCAGAACAAGCTCCTGACGGGATCTGAGGTCCCCTGGAGAGAGGAGTCCATACTGAGAAGGTTTGCTGGTAGGACGCCA
>LTAT01000001.1:78325943-78336934 GCA_003286495.1 Chlorodrepanis virens
AAACAAAACAAAACAAAAAACAAAAAAAACCCCCACCAACAAACACAAAACAAAAGCCCAGAACTCCCTAAAAATTTGATATCAAGCAGGATTTGTGCATGGCTAGATCTCTATAATCCTGCAGCACTATTAGATTTTGCAGTACTAGATCAAATAGAAGAGTCATCAAGTGTAATGACTCCTTCAGCAGCACAGAAGAGTAAGTGCTTTAGAAAGTGAAAAAACTCCTAGCTTTGATAGTTCAATAGTGCAACACTACAGCTCTCCTTGTGAGCTGATGTAACTAGAAATCAGCTGAAATCTGCATCTATGACAGTATAAATTCCTCACAAGTCTTACACCAACTTTGATAACACCAGAAATTCTATTATTCAGTATCAGTCCCATTTTGAGACTCGTAAAGATTACTTGCCTTCAAAGGTTGTTTTTTTTCAAAGACTTATTATCCAGGTTATATAGACAAACCATATTTGGTTATATAGACAAACCAAACTATCTGCTCTAGACACCTGATAAAAACAATATTGACCACAATGATTGAAGTACACTAAAAGCATTTTTAGATTATATGAGCTATAAGAGTTTATAAACACTCTGTGGAACAGTGTAAGATTTAAACATAATTTTGATAAATTGAAGAAAAAGCTCAAAAACAAAAATCCAAAATTCAATAAGGAAACATGCAAAGAAAGAAGAAAGAAATGCACAGATAAAAAGTGAAGCAGTTATACGATACAAAAGAATGAGGCAGTTGTGATGGATCATTAATCGAATGAGTCAGTAAAGCCTCACAGTTGCAGAAAAAAAACCAACTCAATCTGGTTTGGCCAAAAAGAAATTACTTATATAATAAGACAAGGAGATAATTTAAATTTTAGTTGATTCTTGTGATGTTTCAAATTTAGGACTTTAGATTCTGGGGACGCTGCACTTTAATAAGATGCAAAAAATGGAGAGAAGGACAGAGAAAAACTAACATGTTAAATGAAGACTTAGGGAATATGTCTACTAGAAAACCTTGAAGAAACTGATTTTTTTTAAGAGGATGTTCAAGAAGATATTGATGCCTCAGGATTTTAGCTTCTATATTTTACATATATTTGCAATCCTGCTCATCTTTAGTGTATAACTCTAAACTCCATGTAGAGTGTTAGCTACTTTTGGTCAGACAAAACAATTCCTTTCTAGGGCTAGGAATCAAGGACACCTTACTGCCTCAGGCCCTGAGAGGGGGGAAAAAACTTGGGGTAAAATGATTTCATCACCTGAAGTTGTAATTGGAAGATTAAGCCCCAATATGCAAATGAACCAAATTTACAAAAGTGTAAAAACCAACTGTCCATTTTTGGGTGTAGCCCTTGTGTGGTCTTTGTCTGCCCTAAATGTACCTGGAGGTCCTTCAAAATATATACCCACCTTTTATTCTCTTAAATTTGTCTGGCCTCTGTTTATAGGTAGCCCCCAAAAAGCCATCAATATAAAGGCAGTATTCCAACTTATGAAACACTGTCAATGACAGGATAATAAGAAGAATTTTCCATTTTACCTGCAGTGAGCAAATTATGTAAGAAAAGCAAAGATTAACAATGGATGTGTGTGAGAAAATTCTCCATTGACTTGAGTGCTTTAATAGGACTCCTATGTATATCTTAAAAAAAATCTGAGATTTTTAGGATGTGAATATGTGTTCAATTATACATTCTTTCCATGTTTTAGTGAGAGAGCCTATATACGCAAAGATGTGATAAAAATAAACTGATAAGTTTTAACAAGCTGGGAATTATCACATATATATTTTATACATCTCTGTATAAGATACATACCTACATCTTTTTAGCATGTATTCTGTGGGAGAAAAAGCAAATTGTAAAAAAAACCTCAAAACCCTAGAAGATGACTAATTCCACTCAAGGAAAGATGACTAATTCCACTCAAGGTAATCGCTACAGTAATTTCAGCCTCTGATAATAATAGCAGTGTTTCTCCAGATATATGAAACCTTCTGCAAGGGAAGTTCCACTGGAAAGAGCTCTGAGGGCATCAGGTGGACTTTGTTAGTCACTGTATTTTATTATTTCATCTTATGCCAATATAAGGAGTCTTTCATTGGTGAGCAATTATTTTCCATGTTCACTGGGGACAGGAGAAGAACAAATGAGCTTAAAAAGGAAAAGTACGTTTGATATAAGGAAAATAGGTATAATTATGTAGGTACTTAAATGCTGAAAGCAGTGACCCAAGGAAGCTATGGAACCTCATTTTGTGCTTAAGCAAAGGGAGGAAAATTTAGGGCCTGGATGATGAAGTTCATGAGGTCTGCAAGAATTTGTTGGACGTCCACAACTTTGCTTCTACTAACAACCTAGAAAACAAAGGATCACGGGACCAGAGAAAACTAGCACTGGAAGGTAACTGACTTTTTTCCTGACAAAAGAACTAACTTCAGTTGTGTGCTTTCAATCAATAGTTTATCTTAACTGTTCCTAAAGTCCTCCAGAAATCTGAATCCTGCAAGCTCCTTATGCAAGCCAGTCTTGAGTTCATGCTTTTAAACCAGAGTACGTATCAATGCCTACAGAAACATCCTCTACAACAGTACCTGAAGCCAAGTGAGGCAAACCAGAGACATAGAATGGAAATATTGCTATCAGCAGCTTCTGATGTTATTTTTTTACGCAATTGTTACTTTAGAAATGTTAGTGATAACAAAAATAATTGGCATATTTTTCTCAATCCTTATTTTGCTATATCATGAATCACATACAAGGGAATAATTTAATCAGCATAAAAATGTAGAAACCTAATTTAGAGTCTGATCAAGCTCATTACAACAGACAGGACTCATAGTGAGTCAGCAGACCGGCCAGGCTGTGCATGTAATTGGCTGGTATAGCCTACCCTGCAAACCAAGCCTCCTAAAGGGACACAGAAGTGTAACGTTCAGCAAGACTGCACAATTTTTAAAAGCTTACTATGCTTTTCCAATTCTGTTGCCACTTGAGAGCAATGAACTCCCATTAGTGGAAGATGAAACAAAAAATAGCACTGAGGGAAAAATATGAACAAAAACCATTTATTTTTAAAATATGCTAAGTTAACTCAGTATGATTTATGCTACACAAGTGACAAAGATAAGTGCCAGCAGCATATGGATTTGGTCAATTGTGTTGCTGTTTGCTTTTTTGTGCTGATGACAAAAACCATACATCTGCTTAAAACAAATGCACTGCAATACTGCCTTGAACTAAATTCTGTACTGTGTCTCTAGATGGAAGGGCCAATAAGCAAAACTGCCCCTTTTCATATCTCATAACATCAAGGGGATTTTCTTTCCCCTTTACAATATATATAGAGGGGATTTTCTTTCCCCTTTACAATATATATTTTAAAAAACTACAGCATAATTTTTGAAATATATATTGTAAAACACAATTCTGTGACAAACATTGACCATAAAAAGTAACTTACCTGATACAAAGTATTAATAACATATGTGCTAATGCAAATTTTAAAAGCAGATGTTTTCTTCAACAGCTTGAAGAAGTAAAATTGTATTCTACAAAGCTGGCTGTTTGCATGTACATAACTGCATTTAGTAATCTCTTTTTAAATTTACTTTCAATTCAGTAAAAATAACCAAAACTCCCCAAAATCCCAAGAAACTACTATTCAGCTACTTAAAATAAGAATCAGTGTTACATGTCCAGTGATTTCTTCATTCCCTAACCCACAGCCAGCCAGACAGAAGTGGGCAGAAGAAACAAAGCCAGGAAATATTTAGACAACATGTTTTCTCAGGTTATTGTGAAACGATCTCAAAATGCCTTTACACAAATATTTCAGCACTGCCGTGCAAATGTTAGCTATACGGAAATATGATTAATCCTCCAAAACTCTGTGATAACCAGGGACAACATTTAGCTGAGGTTTAATAGTCACCAATATTATTTTCAAATTCTGGCATCAACTCATTCTAGTACAAGAGCATTTGATGCTATTAAAAAATAATGACTTAAAATAGATTGATTTTGTTTAATTTTATTAAAAATGCATTTTTTTTCCAATCTTCACTAATGCTGACTCTATGCCTTCCATTTTGGACAGCTCAGGAAACCTCAATTGCAAAGGATACACAGAGTATGCTTTTGGCAAGGATAATACAACCATCTTTTCTTGGGCTAAAATAGACAATATGTGCTGTGAAGCACAAATGTTCCTGCTTAATGGATGCAAGGCTGATGGTAGTTAGATCAGGAGGTGTATACACCACACACTCTTTCAGAGCCAGTTATAGGGGATGCCAGATTTTTAGAGGCCTGGTCTGGCCTCTGGATCTGCACCAATCCTACCTGTTAAATCCCATAAAGCTCACTCATTGACTTCTCTAATTCGTGGATGAGAAGGGGACATTCCAATACTCATAAACTTCCTGGTGCCTAAATAAACTGATGGTTCTGAGCACAAAAAAGGATGTAGTAAAACACAGTATATTTGAATATTTATTTTAAAATAAAATAAATAAAGAATACTCCTGGACTTCCTTTGCAAAGCTAAGTATTCTGCAAGACCTTTATATTAGAGTCTTTATTTTGAGGTATCATTAACTCAGATTTGCTTTAATAAAGTCCTTTAGAAGATCTTTCCGGTTTGAAACTGCATTCATTTTGCTCCTTATCCTCCAAAATTAGCAACTGATAAGTCTGTCCAAGATTTTAAGAACAGAAAGCTGAGATCTCAAGTTTATCCAGTGTTTACACAGCCATTATGGTTCACACTGATTCATCTTTATGAAGTCTAAAGAAATGAAAACAACTTAGAAGTTTTAAGCAGTGAGATAATTAGATTGTATAAACACAGATGATTTTTAACTTAGGCAATTTTTAACCTAAACTGAGTAGAAAATATATATCTATATTCTGGCAAACTGGTATCCAAGAGGTATGCTTTCCTCTGACTATCAAATTCTCATTGATCTTTTGTTATATCCTTAAACTATAGGAGAGAATGTCTTCTGATATTTGAAAAAAGAGGACATAAAAAATAGAAGCTAGTAAATTTTGCATCTCTTAAAAAAAAGTAAATAAACAATCAGAAAGCTCTTTCCTAAAGCTTTGAAGGATGTTTTTGGCTGCATTGAAATACAGTTGAAAGAGCACAATATCATTATAAGGTATCTGTTCTCTCTCTAGCCCCAGGAGACAGAGGATGAAGAGGAAACTCAGATGATCATATATTTTGAGGCCAGAAGGGAAAGCTATGATCATCCAAAAAAAGGCATGCTGAAAAAAACTGCTATGTGAAATTTATTATAGCCTTTATTCTCAAAAATATAAATGATGAAAATTCTTCTTTAGAGTCTCCACATTTTCTAAATGTCATGGTTGTTCTGGGGTAGATGAAAGTAACTAGCTAAAAGGAAAACAATATAGTTTTGTTTTCTTTTGTTTGTTTTTTATTTGTGCGAAGAACCAGCTATAACTTTTTGACATATATAAAAAAAAATTTAAATGCAAAGCACTATGAAAAAGAAAGATGTTTACTAAGAATATTTTCTTGCCAATAAGAAATCTACTGAGGCTCTTTTCTTATTGTCCTGGTTACCCTACCACAGGGAAACCTTGTCTACAGTTAGGCATGTGTACTAATATTGGAAATGATGGGGATAAAGCTTTAATAAATCCTTGGGAATAAAGCAAAGAAAGAGAACTTACTGTCAGAGGGTTTTTGTTTGTTTTTTTGTAATATAGTTATGAGAAAGCCTTTTTCTTTCTTCCTTTTAATATCCTCTGTGAGATAAGCTAAAAGACACGACTGTATTAAAAAATATTCTCCTTATAGACATAGCAGCTCCTTAGAGGTTATCTCCCAGGTGGCAGAAGATCTGCTTTAAGTTGGATTGCCCTTTTGAAAAAGAAATTTAATTCAACATTGTTATCTTAGAATTAAAAGTAATGTATTTCCTTTAAAAATCTATGATTCAGTTATAAAAGGAAAAGTAATAATATGCTGGGTTTAGGTATTACTTCACCTATGCTGTGAGATCCCATTATTAGGAATAAATTAATTAATTCTGCTTATGGTCTTGTTCTTTCACTAATTTAAAAATAAATTCTTTGTGATAAATTGCAGAATTAATAAAGATAACAAAATCATTAATTTATGCCATGAATTATTAATATTACAGCTTTTTTATGAACAGGTTGAATGTCACCAAGGACCTCTATAATTTACTAATGAGCAAGTTCAATGGTAAAAGCCTTAATGTCAATGATATAAAAAACTTCAGCTGATATTATAGTTTAAGACTTGTTAGTGAACTCACAACATCAAAAAAAAATTAAGTAAGGATTTATTTCACATATATGTGACTACACTGCATTCCTCCTATTCTGTGTTGGGTCAGTTACAGAGTGTTTTAGTTGAAGTGATATTAAAGGGAATGTCCTCACTTGGGGAAACCAAAGAACTGCAGACAAAATTAATATTATGATCATAAATAGTTTTGGAATGGAAATCAAAAGAAATTGTGGTTTATAACCACAAGAGTTACTACATTTTTGATCATGTGATAGACTTCCTTCATCTGAAGTGTGATTTTTTTCCAGCAGAGATGAGATTGTGCCCAGTAGCTGGGAGATTACTACCTTTGACCTCTGCTCTAGTGCATTTCTGATAACCACATACTAGTTTACTCACGTTATCATTAAAAAGGTGAGACTTTTGCTGAGAAATCTGTTTACAAAAAAAAATAAAATTGAAAAAAAATTGCAAAAGGACTCATTAGGACCAACTCAGTAATCTCAGTATGTGTAATTACATTATAAATTTTTTGTGCATTGGTATATTGGGTTTGTATGGCCAGGTTTTATAGTGGTGGGGGCTACAAGGGTGCCCTTCTGTGAAGAGCTGCTGAAAGATTTGTCCATGTCCAATAGAGTCAATGCCAGCCAGGTGCAAGATGGATGTGATCCTAGCCAAGGCTGGGCGAATCAGAAATGGTGGTAACACTGTGATAACAGATTTAAGAAGAAGAAGGAAAATAAAAGGTTATTGCACAGATGTAATGGTGACCAGAGTGAAGAGAGAGTATGTGAGAGAAACAACCCTACAGACAGCTAGGTCAGTAGATAAGGAGAGAAGGAGGTGCTCCAGGCATGGAGCTGGGATTCCCCTGCAGATCATTGTGCAGCCCATGGTGAGGCAGCTGATCCCCTGCAGCACATGGAGGTCCATGGGGGAGCAGAGATCCACCTGCAGCCCCTGGAGGAGCTGGAACGCACACTGGAGCAGGTGGATGCCTGAAAGGAGGCTGTGAGCCCATGGGAGTCCCCTGCTGGAGCAGGGTCCTGGCGGGGAACTGCAGACTCAAGGAAAGAGGAGCCCTCACTGGAGCAGGTGTGCTGGTAGGACTTGTGACCCTGTGGGGGACCCACACAGGAACAGGCTGTGCCTGAATGACTGCTCCTTGTGGAAGAGTGATCCACATTGCAGCAGTTCATAGAAAACTGTTCCTCTGGGATGTACTCAAGTTGGAGAACTTCATGGAGAATTGTTTCCTGTGGGTGGGACTCCACTCTGGAGCAGGGGAAGGACTCATCTTCCTGAGCAGCAGGAGGAATTATGTGACTTATGAGCTGACTGTAGCCTTCCTTCCTCACCTTCCTGCACTGCTGGGGAGGAAGGAGCGATATCTGAGAAGGAGGGAGGGTGGAGGGGGAAGGTGTTTTTCAGGTCAGTCTTAATTTCTTATTACCCTGCTTTGATTTTGTTACCAGTAAATTTAGTTAATATGTCAAATTTAAGTCTGGTTTTTGACTGTGACAGTATTTGATGAGTGACCTTTCTCTGTTCTCATCTCAACTCATAAACCCTTCATTATATTTTCTATCCCCTGCCTAGAAGGGGACGGGAGGGATAGAGAGGTTTTGGTGGGTTCTAGGCATCCAGCCAGGGTCAACCCACTACAACTGGAAACAGCTAAAGAAAGTCCTAGTAATCATTGCCTCTCTCTTGTCTGCCTTTTCTCAGGAGCTGGAGAGGAAGGGACTTATAAACTTTGGATTCATTCAAGATTAGTACATGCAGAACCTCTCTAGCTGGCAGTGTAACTGCATTGAGGTGATGGCTTGTGAGAAGGTGAGTGAGCATACACATGGTAAGTGCACAGGCATGCTGAAACTTTCCCACCAAGGATAATGGAGTAGGTAATCACACTCATCTTTTCTAGTTTGACTTGCTTTGAATATGTTCCTTTCCTGTCTCAATATGTAAAATAGATATATTTTGCAGTTCAGTCCTTTCGAAGGGCATTGCATAGTTTTTCTCTTTTTGATAAGTTTAACAGACCTGAATACTCAAGCCACTGATTTTCAGTTGACATCATGTATTATAAGTGTGGTCCGAAGTTTTCTTGTCTTATTCCTTCATGTTTTTTCTCTTAAAGTTTACTTTTTGCTCATGTTCTCACTTCCTATCTGTATTCTAGACAATGGTTATTAAACTTGTTTACAGGACAGCTCTTTTGGAAATGTTAGCCTATGATTGATGTAGACTTTTGAACATTTTTTAATTTCATGTTTATTGCTTCAGTATAGTGGTTAACAAGTTATTTCACAAGCGGATTCCAGTGTGGCACAACATTTCAATGAACAAAACATCATTGCCAAGCCCTATTTAGTTTTGAATATAAATTTGTGAGTTTTAAATGTCTGGAGTTGATTATCAGATAACCTAAAATGCTGGCAGACTGCCCTGTATCATATAGACAAGTTTTCCACTTTCCCTGTGCCAATCCCTTGCATAGCTGCTTCCATATTAGGAACTTAATTATCCCTTCTGCTTCCCATTTCCATCTTTGCACTTGCAGTTACTTTAAATATAATGAATGTAATGGTGATGAACAACAGAACTGTTTGAATAAGTGCCCACCTATGAATTTCAACATCTGAACAGAAAATTAGGGAAATGAAGGCTACTGTCTTGAATGCCTTATCCATCAAAAGTAAACAGTGGCATACAGAAAGGCTTCTGCCCCATCTTTAATAGAATATATCTCTTCTGTTTACTTGAATGTATTACATATTAATACTGGACAGAAATCAGTGATAGCAAGGACTTTGTTAGATAAAATAAAAAATATGTAATTCTAGGTTTCCTTTTTTATTTTCAGTGAGTTATGTTAAATAGAGATATTTAAGTAAATGTATCTATTAAACTTATGTCTGTGCTAATTGGCCTCACAGGCTGTGTGATGGGACAGGTCGCACACTCATCTGCATTTAACTCAGTTTTAAAATTTGCTTTGACATTTACTTTTATGCTTCAGGCTCTGTGATTAAACAGAAATGATGAATGAGTACTATAAATGACTACTCAGTTGTCTGGGCTACAATGCTGCCACTTCTCCATCCTGACCTCTAACTAATTTTCTCTATCACTTTTTCTCCTGATTTATTCAGAATAGTCAATAATAACCCCCAGATATTTCTAAATCTCCACATTTTTCACCCTTTTCAGCCATTGTTCCCTCATCAGAGGGATGATTTAAGGAAATGGAAATCACCACAATTTAATCAACACAATATAACTGTGAAAGGTGTTAGAATTCCTACTCGCATTAGATATTGAGCCTATTTCAATTGAAGTGGGAAAAATTTGTATTAGCCTATCCTAGGCATACAGATGTTTGCTGTGTACAGCACTTACTCTCCTGGGTTCCTCTTATAGTCAAGCAAGGAAAACAATCCCTTCTGGATATAATTTGTTTCATTCTAGATTGAGATCTCCATGTGCACCATTCACTTAAGAGTTAGACTACATGATCTTTGTGGGCCCCTTCCAACTCAGAATATTCTGTGATTCTGTGAAATTAGTTGGGGTTTAGAAATACTTATTTCTTTTAAGAGGAACAATCAATTTTTTAGACCGGGTATAGATGTTAAACCTTCAGTGAAGAAATCAGATGTATATGTTTGCATCTGCTAAGAGAATGAGATAATCCTACTCTGTCCAGATTCTCAGAGATACAAAATTCAAGTAATTATATAGGCTGGATGAATGTCAGATTAATTTAGTCCCCCTTAAAAAGAGACAAGACAATGACATCAGAGTGATTAAGATTCTGTTGCTCATTTCTAAAGACAGGAAACTATCAGGAGCCTCATAGGCAGGTAATTACAGATTTACTATACAATCTTCCTGGCTTTCTCATTTCCTTTTTTGTAGAGCTAAAACTGATTTGATTTTGATTCAATTCATGCACATTTCCTGTCTAGGAAAGTTCCCTGTCTGACCTTCCAGGAGCCACATCAACAAGTCATGCTTAGTTTGAGTTGTGTTACCATCTCGACCCCGGGTTTCCCACAGCAGGGTCTCAGATGACTCTATCCTTAAAATAACTTAATCTTGGTGCAGTAACTAGATAACAAAATAGCAGCTCAAGCTGGTGCCTCTGAGGAGGGACCCCTGGGCTTTTATACCCTGCCAGTCTAAATGCAGGAAGGTCTGGGGTCATTGGCTCCTGCCGTGTCTCTGAGTGTCCGGTCACCTGGCCAGGCCACAGGTCCCCAGGCCCTTCACTGTGCAATGGGTTGGTAGTTCTGGCCTCTTGGCTCAGGCTCTCATCACACACAGCTCATCTAATGTTGCCCACTGAGCTGCGCACACCAAATGTATTCCTCACCAATCCAAGCTAGATGTCCAAATTATGTCCACACTGTTAATATCATCGCACTGAATATGGTCCTTTTTCAGGATGGCCTGAGTCTAAAAGTTGGTCATATCATGAACAAGGTGAACATGTTTGATCTTCTGGGCAGTCTGAACTCAGTCTGAACACTTGTTACTAAACCCACCTGATTTTATGCCTCCAACACTCTAGTGACTAAATTCAATTGCCTTTGTGATAGGAACTTTTTTGTCCAAGGTTGAGATGAGGAGAGGAGAGGAGAGGAGAGGAGAGGAGAGAAATAAGAAAGAGAGAAAGAGAGAAA
>LTAT01000001.1:78357300-78405649 GCA_003286495.1 Chlorodrepanis virens
TTGTTTTTTTTTTTTTTTTTTTTTTTTTTTTTTTTACAAAACTCTCATTCTGGAATTAATCTACTCATTTTCCAGAGAGAGAAAACCAAGCACGAAAGGGAGAGGTTCACACCTGTTTTTTGCCTTGACAGTAGCTTTGGGCACAGCTTGCTTAAGCTATTTGGCTATTAGAAATTGATCCAAAACAAGGTAGTTAAGAAATTTAGCTGTCTGACTTTATAGGTCAGTAATATGGCCAGGGGTATCACAGACAGGGATATCACAGGGATATCACCCTAGAATTCTGCTACAGAGAGTGGAGACAAATAGGTGTTTTTAGAGTTCAATTCATCTGAACTGGTTTAGCTTTCCAAGTCATGATTAGATGAATCGTGTCCCACAAGTGACTGTTTCTCTTCCCTGACTATAAAATTCACCCTGCTGTCTAGCTCAGACAAATACATCCATATTAAGGAAGGATGTTTCAAGTTAGGTGAGACTAATCTCACACATGGAGGTTAAAGATTAGCTTTAAAGAATAAAAGTGGTTTACAATGTAGTCAGGGATCATTGTATGACTTTGCAATGTATTTAGATGCCTTGGCACTTTCGAAAACCTCACCTGCTGTCTATCTACAATCTTTGGTACTTAAATATTACTACTAAGTTTTCCCATAGAAATTTCCCATGCAAATATTCTCCCAGAAAAGTCAAATGAAGTTTCTTATCCTTAAAACCAAAGTAAAGGAAAAACCCTACCATATACACAAAGAAAATGTAAGAGTCTGGAGAGCACTGCTTCCATTCCTAGCTATATCACAAGATATCATCGTGTCCAAAAGTCCAAAAGCTTTGAATTTCTTTGTGATTACGATCCTCTCTAAAACAAACTGAGAAATGTGCTCCATGATAAATTTCCTTTTTTGTGCCCACAATTTTCCAATTCTAAAACTAACCAATAGTCCTCCAAAATCTGTGAGAAGTGGGACAAAGGCCCAAAGCTCCACTTCCATATTATGCATTTCATGTGATAACACACTTGCATTTCCTGATATAGCACAGAAATGCAAATAAACAAAACATATCTATTTTAGTTGCAAAATAAATACTTTGGTTATTCCAAACAATATGTTTCAGATGATAAAAATGTTGCCTTGCAAGCCCATATCAATATTTGTTTGAATAGCAGCATATGCATGCTGCATAATCAGTCCTAAAACGTGTTTTGATAACAATTAAAATGCCTCTGTGGGTTGGGGAGGAGGGTGGGCAATGATTCTTTGTTTTGTTTTTAAAGACTGAAATTTCTTGTAGTCTTGCCAGGAAAACATCCATAGCATGACTGAAAGATGCCTCATTTCCTTAGCACATCTGGCAAAAAAGCAGATAGATGAGTCAAGAGACTACCCTGCACTTTTCCTGATGCTGGGTTCTCTGGAAGCTCCTTAAATGCTGTAGACTTTGAGACTCCTTTACCAATATTAATCAACCAGCATGATGATTGGAAGACATAGAAAGGGCTACTCTAGATGTCTCTATTGATTCTAATACGCAGCCATCATAATTTCTCATAACACAATGCCATTTTAAAAATGTTTTGTACTACATAAAGTTTAAAATTAAATTGTAAATGTGACATTGCTCTGCTCATTGTCCTAGCTGCAGTCATAGTAAATTTACCATACAGTGTGTAATGGGAAATATTAGTAATGTCCAAACATTGACTGATTGACATTTCTGTCAGCTGTGTGTCATTAATACTCTTATTAAGTGCCATGAGAGGTTGCTTGAATGGGCATTAATGGCTTCAAAGATGCAGATTTAAAAAAACGACTGCTTGTACACCATTTCTTCAACAGCAAATGTGTATCTATGGAGCTGAAAAACTGTAATTTATCTGCAAAGTAGAGTAATAGTTATCAAAAATAACATACACCGCTGTTAGACTGGGGGCTTTGACATTAAATTTTCTGTGTTTTTAATGGGAATGACATCTATAAAACTTGTGATAGGACACTCAGACCCCATAAATTCTTAAGATAAGACTTTCAACATTTGGCATCATTTTCTAGAAGAGCTTGGCTATTTCTGATAGATTCTCACAGCATTTATGGATGTGCAGATTATGACTTGCACAGTATTAAAAAAGCTCCTCTGTTATAAAAAGAATAAAAGGTTTGATGATTAATTACCAGCAGGCACCTGCTGTATTACTATCTGGATGAGAACATTAACACGGAAATAATCGCTTCAGTCTTCTGAATAAAGTAACTATAAAATGCATGAAATCCGACATGCACAGAGTGAATCGGCAGTGGAAATGTATGTGTATTGGCTCTGCAAGGCACATGATCAAAGGATGATCTACACAGAGCCACCAGCTCAGCAGAGCATGAAAGATGGAAGACAGAAGCCAAATGTGCACAGAGCTAAGAATGACTAAGGAGTTAAAACCTGCTGAGACAGAAAGCCAAATTGCACCGTTCCCATAAAAGTGTAACCACCTGTCAATCGAGCTTTGTCTGCTGAGATTCCTTCAAAGACTTTAAAAAAGCAACCAAATAAAAATGGTCAAAATGAGCTAATGTGTTAATTGCTGTGGGAATAGAGACAGGCTACAGTAAGTGCAGAGAAAGATGAGAAGAAAATTTTGTAGCTACAAGAACCCTGTGCAATCTTTTTCTTTAGTTCCAAGTTGCTTAATAACTGAATACTGAAATCTGGCCCTTAGGCTAGAGAAAGTGGTTTTCTTGGCTGATACATTTCTCTCCAGTTGAGTTACAAACCATTTAAAATTTGCCCTTTCTTCTACACTATTATGTTTTCAGCCATATTTTGCACATGGGACAAAAGTGGCAAATAATCGCATCCACTCTGCTGAAAAGCAAGTTCATGTTATGAGCAAAGTCCAATGCTGTGAGTGCCACCCAGTTAATAGATATTCTGAAATTTTTTTTCAGCTTTTGTATAGAGGGTACTTACAGCATTGTTAAAAATAGTTTTTAACTATTTAACTCTTAAGCAAGAGCTGAATTCAGTTTTGACAGCAGATCTATGCTGAATAATGTCTGAGGAAAACAGATTGGGTAGGTCTTACTCAATTTCTGATGTCCAGATCCCCAGTTACTTCAACAGGTTTGAGTTTTCAGCAAAGTTTAAGTGACATTTGATTGAATTCTTGAGAAGTTTGCATCTCCTAAGATAACAGAATTCATTCATGAAGTACTAAGGCACATACTAAAGTTTTAAACCTAGCCATCTTCAGCAGAGCAGTCCACTGATAAGTGGATTTGCACGCATGTGTAAAATTAATCAAATGCTGAAATAAAATGACCCATATAAAAATTATACTACTAAGTACTGACTGAAAACATGAAAAAAAAAAATTAAATTTTTTGATAATTCTTGTAAGAACTATTTGCTTGATTTCCAAGACATTTAGGGCAAAACCCCTTAAAATCAGTGTGAGATCACTGAGGAAAGTATTTAGTTAAAATTATTCATTCATCATGGTATTCTAAGTTATCTTTGCAATTTGGACATTTGTCTGCAAACAGATGTCTGTATATTGATCCTACATTCAATCCCTTCCCAGCAGAACTTATCAAGTCTGTCAATCCTTAACACACACACATACCTATATACATAAATTTTTATATATATGTATAAACATCTGTTTTATCACATTAACACAACATAACATAAACATTGCACAAGCACCCATTCATATGGGCCATCCCACCATCCTCTGTCTCTGTAATAAAATGTAAGTACCAGAAGCCAAGGCATGTCTAAGCCACTGAAAAATGAAAGCTAAATCCTTCTTTAGCTAAGGCAGAGGACAGTCATTCCCACTTTCAACAGAGACACCAAAGCAAAAAAACATTGTATTTTACAAAAATTAATCAAGCTATATATGAATGGAAGGATCCTGGACAGTTTCCTAGATAGGTCTGTTTTAAACCTTCCTAGAGGTTTAAAACAGACCAAGACCCCAGTTTGCATTGTCTTTTGCCATTTTGTCTCAGAATTAAAAAAAAAAAAAGAGGTTTGGGAGGTTAAAGGAGGAGACAGGTGGAAAGACTAGGTAGATCAGATGCTCTCATTTTCATCCATGATTTCTTTCAAAGAACGAAGCATTTATTTTCAGAAAAGAATGGGGTTTGTTTTTCTTTTGATCCCTCCCCCTGTACTTACAATTTTTTGCCTCAGATGCAGATGGGATGAGCAGCAGTTTGGAGATTTTCTGAATAAACTTGTCTCCCCAAGAAAAAGGTAATTTTTCTGGCCAGAGTAGGACATTCAAACAATCATCCTCTCAGCCTCTCAGCTGATAGAGCTTGTATCTCTGAACTCCCTTTTGAGGATTTGTCATTCTCCCATCAGCATGTTCTCATTCTTTTGAGGTTATTCTATATGAAAGGTCAAAAATTGTGCAACTTGATGAGCGAGAGCTGACTCTGACTTCCACTCCTATCTTAAAATCACATGCTAGATGAAATATTAGACAAATTGTATGACCAGTGTTTGAAAGAAGAAACTGTGACATTAGTGCAAGCCATGAAATTAAAGTGATTGGCAATTAAGACATAAATAAGATTGAGAAGGAGAAACAAAATGGATTAAAAATAGTTCATCAAGAAAGAGTTTAAAAACTGGAAAGACTCACTGTCTCAAAAGTTATCCTTCAAAAAGTACAAAATAATGTTTAGGCAAACACTCGCATACCAGATTAGGAGAATCACAGTATTGGAATAAATGTGCATTTATCTATCCCAGAATTCCAATTCTGCATAAAAATAAGTCCAAATGCTGACTTACAGACATAGTTATGCTTCTGGCTTATGTCAGTCTGTTGAACCCAGTGAGTGAGATATTATCATCATGGCAAGTTCAGACAGTAATAATTAGAACTGAGATTCTATATGGAAAATCATACAAGTATATTTTAAAATGCAGTTTGATTTTATGGGTTTTGTACCGTTTAGAATTTGTGTTCAACTGCTATTCAGGTGTTTACCTTTTTTTATGGACAGATATTAGCAGAAAGACAGTGCTCCTGTCCAAAATTCAAATTCTGGATGTGAAAAATTTCAGCTTGCGTAGTCAGTCATATGGCTGAAAGCTGATACTTTGTTACCTTCCACACACTATTGATTTTTCTCTTTTAAAGACTGTCTTCTAACTAATTAATATATTTATCTAACTGATTTGAGACCATTTATTTCACTGCTTAGATAGCAGCACATAAATAGTTCTGTCACAATAAATTGGACTTAACACAAATTTAGAATTAAATGTGAAGTGTTCACAGATTGAAAATACAATAATTTTCCTTTGACATGAATTTATGAGAAAAAAGAAGGCAGAATATCTAAATTAAGATTATTTTAATTAAAAATACTTGACCCAAAAAAATGGTCTATATTTTTTGTGATCTACAAACAACTCAATAGAGAACTTAAACAGTAATTTTGAATTACTTTGAAAACTTACTCATCTGTTTGCAAATAGCATGTTATCAATAAATATTCCAGTTATAAAGATAAATTATTGTGCAGAACTTATTTTTCAGTCCTATAAGTATACATAGTCTTATAAGTATACACAGTCTTATAAGTATACATAAGTATTCACACACACACACACACTAACATCTAGGAGGAAATGTATTTAGTGCTTTGGGAAGTAATTATGATAACATATTTTCTCATATAAGATTTTAATTAAAACACCTTTCTATAAATCTTTGGGGGAAAAGAAACTAATAAAAATGGTGATAAACTCTTTTTTTTTAATAAGATAAATCTTTCAGGGCAAGTAAAAATGTCAAAGCTGAATTCTTCTCAGCATGGAAACTTGTCATGGAAGGAAAATTCTCAAAATTGTATGAATTTCCAGAGCTGTGAAATTATGTGGGCAGATATGAACTGCAGCATTTTTTTATTTCCCAAATCAAATCACGGAGGTAGATTATTGATTCATTTGTTTTACCATGAGCAGTGCTGCTTGGATCTTTCTCTTATAGGGAAAATATGAAGTTAGTTAATTCCTATCCAAAAAGCTAGAGCTGTGAGTGGATATAAATTTTTCTAGCAATTCAGACTGTCAGTTTTAGCAAAGCAAAGAGAGGAAGCAGCAAGCTCATGTTCTGCCAAATGCAGAAGTGTAGCAAAGAAAAGAGAATGTGCAAATATATATGCATACATTTCGGTGGGTGCATCTTCAGAGATGTGGCTTTTACATAGCCAGCCTGAAGCACTTCAGTGGAACATAACTTTCACTTCCTAAAGCCCAAGAGGCTTTAAAGGTTTCCTAAATTAGGCAGCCAAAATCATTAATCTCCTTAGAAAAATTTGGCAAACCACTGAATTCCTATTGACACAAGAACTGGGAGGTAGCAGACTCAATTAACAAAACCATTTCTCTCCTCTGATGGCTTTGCTCTTTCTCTCTGAAATCACGAGGGTAATACTGACTTTATTCCAATCACAGAGAAAGAGCTAATGTTTCAGGATGGGAGCAAAGAGCTATTGATGAAATAAGGACTGAGTCAAGCCTGAGTCCAAACAGGAAGTCATCCTGCTTTGCAGGTTCAGGTGAGCTGCAGTCCCGCACCTGACACTGACACTGATAGTCCAAAGCTAACCAAGGCTGGTCCTGGCTGCAGCACTCAGTGCACTCAGACCCAGCAGTGAGAGAAGAGGTTCATGTCCTCACTTGCTCCTAGCCATCCCTCTGCTGGGGTAGGAGGGGGTCACTAAAAGAAGCAAGGTCTTACAAGGGAGTGTGATACCAATTAACTGCGATGAGACCATGTGGTCTCACCTCTGACTTTCTGCACCTTTAAGGAACAGCTGACAGCTGGATTAGTAATGGCTTTGTTAATTACCTTATGGAGAAGCAAGTCAATGATTCTGGTGTATTTGTTGTTCATCAGATATTTTACAAAGATGCCCCCAAATAAAGTAAGGGATCCTAACTTTGTAGGTTATAGGGAGTGACTGGACAAGAAAAATAAAATTTGGTTTCCTCAGACACATTCAGGACATTTTTCCCTCAATGTACAGCTGATTTTCACACCTATTTACTGGCAAGCTGTGCTCTGCAAATAATCCCAGCAGGACAAGTAAACTCCTATTTACTCTGCAAAAGCAAGGATGGCTGTGTTTGACCATTTTCATTCCTTCACATCACCAGTTTTATGGTCTATAACCTTCACAGCATTTTGCTTTCCCACTATACCTCACTATCTCAAACAAAACTTGAAGAAAATACTTAAGCCCTGGGACTCAATAAGGTTTCTATCCTATTTGACACATCATTAAATCAGGTGGACTGTTGTCTAATGGATGTTTTCTCAAGACATATTTTCTTCACAAGTTCCTTGTCTTCAGCTCTTAAGCCCACTTAATGATTGAAGCATTTTTAGCCATACTTTTTATACTGTACCTTTCTAAGTCAAATAATTGGATGAGAGAATAAATAAATTTAATGGAAGAAAAAAGATGCTGAAAAGAAAACTACTGAAAAATATTGAAAAGCTACTTGAAACCTCTTATTTTTGCTAGAAAGAAACCTCATATGCATGCTTGTCCTAACTCACTCACTTTTCCCTGGTTATTCTTTGTTTGTCTGTTACTTTAGTTTACCAAAGAAACCCCTTCTAATACTGGGGGATTAAATTCTGATTTAAATGTAGAGCCAATGAAGATGGGGTGAAGTTAGATTCAGTGCCTTTCCCCTGTCTAAATCTATATAAACCAGAAGAGTAGCACTCTGTGTGAGGCAACTCTGTCGTGCTTAGCTTATTTAAGGGTGATTATGTTTTTCAAACACAAGGGCTTTACAAAGGTTTAGCAAACTGAAAGAGAACTGTTCATTATTATTAAGCTAGCTATGGATTTTCTGGGTTGGTAATAGTTTTTCTTCTCTCCCAGTCAGATCTGGAGAACACAGAGTGCTGCTAGTGGGCAACACAGCCATGACCTTCATGTCATCTCTGCTTTATACTGGTAATGTAAAGCATCACCCTGTACAAATTAACAGATGTTAAATGAGCTGCTAGAGAGTTTTCTTCAATGAAATAAATTATGTCATATTTTAATCAACAAAAATTAATAAAAATCAAGATAAAGGTGACAGAATTTGAAGTTAGGCAGTGTACTCTCGTTGCAATCTATGTATAATCAAAGTCCCTTAACTACATCTCTGACACATAGAAACTAATACAACAAAAATATTCAAATAAAGAAGACTAATATTTGATTCAGGGTTCTGTGGAAATTTCTTGTGTGGTTTTTTATACATCTTCCCATGCTTTCAAAAGTAAACCTGAACTTCTGAGGCTGCTCAGATGTAATTTCTTCCTGATTTGTGTTTAAGCTTCATCTCCATATTCATTGAACTGTGAGATAAAAGATCTTCAGCACCTCAGAAAATTCAGCTATACATTTCAGCATGTATATAATATCATATATTAGATAATCAATGCGGAAAATATATCCTTATCTCTTTTTATATAATGGTGTCTGTATGTCATGGGTGCAAGGTATTTGTGAACATCTGTATGTAATCAGCTTTTCCACCTGCAAAGTGGGGATAATTATTCTTTCTTTGCAAGTATCATGAGATTTAGCTTAATAATTTCTGGCAATTGGTGTGAGGTGCTCTTAATGAATAACTACATATTGTAAGTGGTAAGGTTAATTATCCCACTATGACAGAAATCAATCATTAGTAAATCCTTTTTATTGGGTAATGAGGTAATCTTAATTTTTTTGATTTCTCCACAGTAGTCACATTGCTGCCATATGTTGGAAATCTATGAGAATAAAGTACAGATCACAGACAGTCCCTGTGATGACTCCAAAGGACTGAAAGGAACTATAAAACAAACCATGCCAAGTTTTAATTCTCTTTTTTGTTGTTGTTGTTGCTGTTATGCTTCAATTTAAATCAATAATATTACTCTAGAAGTTCATTTATTATCTTAACTATGACATAGAATAAGTCCATGACTCTCCTCATGAAGTGCTGCTGTAATGTTGAGTAATTAATGAAGTGCTATCATGAAATAACAAAAAAAGTGATTTTATACCTACAAATGTTATGCTGGATTACAACAGCATTTTTTTTTTTCATTGAAATTATTAAGATTCAGAATTTGCCAATTTTGGGAAATTAAGTCCATTAAGAATCACATTTTTCAGTGATTTTCAAGTAGACATGTAAGGACATATATTGAAATTAGTATGTGAGGAAGACAGCAAACAAACACTGATTTGTGAGGCCGAAAACCTATACACCTGAATGTGAACATCTCTCTTACACAGGCAATATACAGGAAGTTGTCTTTTATTCAAAATTCAATTTATTTATTCTACCACTCTGTTAATGACATGAAACATGCAACGGTGTTGAGTGGTGTTTGTGGACAGCTGGATAAGCAAGCCTCTTCTAAGAGTGGAACACATACTCTCATAACATGGGAAATTCAAGCTTTCACATCATTAGTGGAGTTTTAGACCATATGCTGCTGAGCTCAAAGGTAGCCAGGCTGAGTTTTCTGTGTCAAACTCATTATCTCTCAAAACAAATGTAGTCTCATGCTTTCTGAAAACAGGAGATGAAAGTCTTAGCTTTCAGTCAAAGTCTGGTTTGTTCACAATTAGGACCTATAACAGTGCAGAACACTTTTTTTTTTTAAATCAACTTTTTTTCCTATTGTATCAAGGATCTTTCAAGTTTCTCTCTCATTCTTGACATTTTATTGCCAGCAGTTACATGTGTACAGCAGTTTTAATAGGAAGGAGAAATGTCACTGGGAGGTGGTTACTTTTATCTGATTTGATTATGTAGTATTTGAATTTCTCACTGCATTTTCTCAGCATAAAATAGTTAGTCAAATTAATGAAAAATCTAGATTTGCATTGTTGCACTGTTAATTGAATGTTTTTATAGGCAAATTCAATGACCTAGGAAATGAAGAAGGATTCCTCACTTCCAAAACCAGACATTTCTTCCTCGCCAACTCTCCTTTTGCTTTCTACTCTATAATTGGTTTTTCTTGTTTATTGAGTCTGATCCTCCCTATGTTTCTTTGTATTACTTTTCTCTCTTGCTTTATTAATTGCACTATATTAACTTGACAGCTAGGGTCAGTTCCACCTCAGTATGCCAGGGAAAAGCCTCATTCTGCAAACAGCATTCCCCATAGGAACCATAAGCAGTTTTCAAGGCTGTGATCTTTGTGTACAGAACTGAAAAGCCAAATATTCCTTCCTGATAAACTCACGAGTTTTCTCTTTTCTTAGTATAGCTGTCCTAATTCAGACTGCCATCCTTTACAGTGTAAGTCATCATTAATCACAGAAATAGGAATTTCCTCATACTATGAATAAGTGGGCAAGCATAATCTTCTCAGGATTTTGTCAGATAATTTTACTGTTTTGATAGCCTTGAAACTTTATAGAGCACTTTAAACTGTATTAAAAAATGATTTAACGAGACATAAACTTGTAAGTATCTGAGCCATCAAAGAAAGCAAGTCTTAGGAGCCTAAGTAGTTCAGTTCTGTAAGAGCTGAATGATATATAACTAGCTTCATATTCTGTGTCACACCATTCCTTCGCAGGAAGCCTGGGACAGAGAATTGAATTTCACCTTCACAGACTCAGTCAAGGACCTGATGCCACTTGCTGGACATCTTCTAAATAAACATTTTTTTAATCCAGCCCAGATCATGTCCAGCATGTGCCAAGATCCTCAATTTCATGCATAAGCAAATTCTGTGCTAAACATGTATGGGCCAACTCCTTATGCTTAGCAGAGTCTGTGTAATTCTGTGTCACGAGAGATTTTAAAACTTATTGGCTTTTTTGTTCTTTAGAGGTATGGATGTGAATAATTTAATTTGTGAATATAAATGGAGGCCAGTGTTTGTAAAGGCTGTGTTTAACCACGGTTGGATAATCTCCTCAGGCTTTTACTGTAATCAGTAGAAGGAGAAGCTCCTTTGGAGGATGTCAAAAAAGTCACTTTTCTTTGTGCTAAGCCTGCAAGGGGCCAAGGGAAGGTTAGGTTTGCAAGGACACAGTAAATCTCATGAACAATTAAGACTAACTCTATGGTGAACTCTAAAATGCCAAGACAGAGTTCTTCTCCTCGTCCATTATTTAACTAGTGCAGTAGCAGAATTCCAAAGAAAGATGGATGAATACAGCTACCAATTCCTTTGTCTAAACCCAAACCTAAGCTTGATGTGAAGCCTTCCAGAATGCAGGCTGCCTTTACATTTTTATAAAATTGCTCTCTCTCTCTCTCTCTCTCTATATATATATATATATATATATATATATATATTTGTGTGTGTGTGATATTTTTAAACAAGCTTTTCTGTTTTCTTGAAAAATTCAACACCCAAAATAGAAAAAAGAAATTATCATTTCACATTTCACCATGTGCATTTCCCATCTCCTATGAATCCTACACAATCAGACGTCCTGACAGAAACTCATGTTGAAAATTAAAAGAAACAAATTATTTGTTTTGATGTTTGCTAGATAAAGAGTCCTTCACTGCAAATGCAGTATGTAAGGCAAAGTTAGTGATACCAGGCTGTTAATATACTTCAGCTCAAAAGTGAAGCATAAAAAAAGGTATTTTTTATACACTAACCAGTAAAACTTATCAGAGAAGGAGAGGGGCTGTGCATGACTTCAGCAAAGGAGAGAGATTTTCTGTGCAAAAGCAGAAGCCCACTGTGTGACTAGTAAAAGAAAGGTAAAATTAACAAGGCTTTAAATAATATGAAGTGATCTTTAATTTATGGTTCACAGAAGTAGTTATCCTAACTGTGCTTGGATGATCAAGCCAGCTTGATATGTAGGATTTAGATAGTGAAAGGTAGTGAACAAGGTCACCACTTTGTCTGCATACTTCACTTGGTTTACATAAATTTCATAAGCTTTACAACCTCAACTTTATAATTTTAGAAACCTATAAAATAAATATAAAGTTAATTAGTTTTCTCCAAAAATCTTAGCTTTCTAGGAAATTATACAATGAGTATCTTTAAACATAGAAACATTAGGGAGAAAGATTGCTCTCTATCTGTCATAGTATCTCTTAAAAGCTTTGATCTAAAAGATCTTTGATTTTATGGTAAAGGAAAAAAAACAAGTTTGCAATGAAATGGTACCATTTTATGCTCTCTGACACATAGCTGTTGTTTTATAGAGGATTTGTATGGAAAAGAAAAATGCTTTAAAATGCCATCACTAACTGGCTTCTGAAAGAACACATATTTCAGGTTTGAACAACAAAATTGTTTTTCCACATAGAAACATTCATTTAGGTCCCACTCCCACACAGAACTGACTCCTCCAATAAAGAGTGTGACTCACACAATTGCTGGTGAAAGATATTGACTTTTCTTTCCAGAACAAACAGACAAGCATCAGAAACTACAAAGTTATTAACTAAGATATATCACAAGCTAGTATCCACAGTCCTCAGAATAGCTTCAGTTCAACAGTTACTGAGCTCTTTGCATCTTTTCTGGGTGCAAGATTGGGGGTTTTGGGTTTGTTTTTTGTTTTTTTTTTTTTTGTTAATTCTTGTAAACCCACTAATGTCATTTGCTACCTCAAAAGTTGCATTTTAAGTACCCAGTATGAACCCATCTAAAATCTGAATTTATCAGTTAAATGAAAATCAGACAAAGCTCACAAAATCTCTTTTTTTCTTAGGTAACTTCCAGAAACTTTTCTCTTACTTTTCTTCTCTTTTGTATTTTCTGAGACAAGAGTCTTTCTAGTGCTAATACTTTTCATTCCCTGAATCACAGATATGTCCTTCCCTTTTCCCAGACTATTCCTCTTCCCAGTTTTTCAAGAAGATGCCTAGTCTTGAGCCTACCCCCAAAAGACCAAGGTGCTGAGATACCTCTTCCTATTCTCATAACATCTTGACTCATATCCTCTGATTTACTCTGCTATCACTGTGTATTTCAGTACAAATATTTGTACTGAAAGAAGCTACATCAAAAGCAGCATGACCAGCAGATCAAAGAAGGTGACTATTCTTGTGACACCCTATTTGTCCAGCCTGGAGAAGAGAAGGCTCCAGAGAGACCTTATGGCACTTTCCAGTACCTAAAGGGAGCTACAAGAGGGCTGGAGAAGGACTTTTGACAAGAGTATGCAGTGATAAGAGAAGGGGGAATGGCTTTAAACTGGAAGATAGCAAGTTTAGATTAGATGGTAGGAAAAAATTCTTTACTGTGACAGTAGTGAGGCACTTGCACAGGTTTCCCAGAGAAGCTTCCCCATTTCTGGAAGCATTCAAGCCCAGGCTGGATGATGAACTTGGTCTAGTGAAAGGTGCCCCTGCCCATGGCAAGAGGGTTGGAACCAGATGATTTTTAAGGTCCTTCCAACCCAAACTGTTCTATGATACTATGATTTCTGTAATGATCTCACACATAATTAATCAGGAAACTGCATATGAGCAGGGTCATTTTGCTTGTTAGGTACAAAAAACTGATAAATTAATGTTCAGTGGTAAGTGTTCAGGCAATGTTTCAGAGCAGGAAGATATGTAGTTATGCTCAGTCACTTAACTGTATTTCCAGGAAAAACATTCCTAGAATGGTGCATTTGTGCTGCAAACAAGTGAATTCAAGCATGTGTCAGTGCTGCTACCCTCCTAGCCAGCCAGATCTGTATTTATAGTGCCAAATGGGAAAAACATGTACAGGGATTTCCAGGCATGTAGAAACCCAGTCACAGGTGCTCTGAGGACTAGGAGTGCCACAGCTGTTAGTTTGTCAGGGGCAAGGTCTGTTAATGAAACTGAATTGCTTGCTTATGGCAAATAAGCCTTGCATGTGAATAAACTGACTGTGGTACAGCAGTGGCTGAAAACCAACAATATGACAGAAAAAATGTTGGATATAAAACACTGACCTGGGGGACTCAGATGCAGAGTGATGCCTAATTAACGTGAGTAGAGGCAAACATGCAATTCAAACAACAGCATCTGTTAGAAAACAAAGCAACTGAAGAAGCATTTTGTTTTACACTGAGTTTTAGGAATCATTCACTTCAGGCAGGATAACTGTGTTTGTCGTGTAACTCCCAGGCATTTTTCCATGCTTTGATAATAGCAAGGCATCTATGGGGCACTTAAATACAGAATGCCTTGAAACAGAGGCATTTAAGTCCTTCCTGGAGAGCCAGCTGTGGTTATTCCTGAGTTTTCATCACAGAAGCTGAGATCAGAATAGGAAAAAGCCGTATTTCCCCTGAATCCTGCTGCCTCTTTTTTTTTTGCTAAGAGTTCTTTCATCTAAAACAGGAAAAGAACTGCACTATCACAGTACATCCAACTGAGAGAATTATAAAGTTCAACTCGTGCTTTGAAACTCCCACGTTGGTGGTAGGAAATTCACTGCTCAGATTTTCATTCTCCTTTCTTTTACAATATTTTTTTCCTTTCTCACAGGTACATTGATTCCAACTCCTGCAAGTCAGATATCAGTCTCATAGCACATAAGTAACCGACTCACTGAGGCACAGTGCAGTCTGCCCCTTGGCTTCAGCGACCTTCCAAACAAGTAAGAAACTTCCTCTTTATGGCAGTTTCCTCTGTTGAGGAATTAAAAAACAACACAGGAGAGAGAGGGAAGAGGCAGGGAACATGTGATGTTTTCCATCTGCACACTTCTCACTGCATTATTTATACTAATCTGAAAAATTTAAATAAGTAATATTCCCCCCTTTTATTTCTCTGTGATTGATGCTCAAGAACACTGCAGAAGCATATTTAATAACACTGAGTTATTAGATTTGCTTATACAAATCTGAATGAATGTAAGTACTTAGATCCTAATTAACTTTTCATCCCTGGTTATGTAACTAGAAAGTGCCAGAAGACTACACTTGCTTTGTCACAGTAAAACCCAATAAAAATATTTTGTAATTCATACAGCAAATCATTTTTAGTCTGAATCATTAGTCTGAATAGAAGAATATCTTCAAATAAAACAAAACAGAAAACCGAGGAAAGCTCACAAAACCTTTCTGGGACACTATTATGTTATTTACATATAAAACTGTTTGTGTGATTTGGTAGCGATACTTATTTTTTATCAAAGACAATAAAATACTACAACTTTTTCCTTTTTGTTTTTATTAAACAAGGTACTGTTTTTTCTTTCCTCTGTTAATCACAGAATTGGTCACAGATCTCCAATATTATATGCAAAAAAATATAAAAAAGACATTCAAAAAGAAAATCTTAAAAGCAGAATTGTTTAGAACTATCATGCACTGAACAAAGGGGAATGAAGGACTGACGTATTTATGATTTTTTTCTTTATGATGGGTTTTTTTTCTGTTTGCTTTAAATGCAGTTTGAAGTTTGGGTCACTTTTCTTTATCCTCTTTTCACAAAACTCCAAAGTCATTTTGATTGCTGAATGTGATTTTTCTTATCGGTCATTATTAAAGCAGTGTTTCACACTATTTTCCTCAGCAGTCTTTCCTCTCTTCTAGTTTGAGAAGACATCTGGAGCAAAAGTTTGAATATTTTTCTATAATCCACTTAATAAATATCCTAAGTCTCAGCATTATAGGACCTGCAGAAAATCTAGACTCTAGGGATGTCTTTTGCTTATAATTTCCCTTTCTCGATTTAATGCAAAAAATATATCATGTGTTCTTCAATACTGAATATGCTAAAACAACTCACAGAAACCTGACTGAAAACTTTGCCAAAAAGCTAACTACTTCATTATTGCAACAGCATATTATCATAAATATATATATATATATATATATAGCTAATTCTCTGAAGTTTAAAAACAGGGACTAAGGGCTTGGTTTAAAGGCTCGTATTTTTCATTTATTTCAGACTGTTTGGACTAAAGGTCAGCTGCATTAAAAAAATACCACGCCAACTACGCAGAGATAACACGTTAGCATGAAGAAAGTCTAGACAAGAAAGTCTACACAGGCATTTTGGTCTAGACCTTTCCAGTAGCTCTCTGATGGATGACAGGACCCAGAGCACATGGTGTGAGATGTAGTGGAGGGTCAGCCAAAATGCCTGAGCTCATGGCACTCACAGCAAAGTGCGGTCAGCACTTGGGGACACAAGACACAGCCCCCACACTGCAAAAAGCTGAAGGTATAAGTAGCTGTGGGAGAAGCTTCTACATGCAAGAAACACAGAGTCTGTGGAATTTATGATTCGCTTATTCAGCATTGCTTAAATAATTAACTCAGTTAACTGAAATATCACCAAATATCACATCCTACCTGAAAATATATAGAGAATTGGAGAAAATAGAAACCATGTTCCTTACACTGCAATTAACCCATGGAATTATTTCTTTCAGATATGACATATCTCTTCTGTGCTGGAAGATCTGAAGAGTATTCAGGACAGGAGTTAGCTCTGTTGACTTTTCCTCTGAATTAAAAATCCTTTGTAAAAGAGCTACAAAATCCTTGAATGTTGTCAAAATGTTGAAGTTTTACATGATAAGAGGTTGCAGAGGGTAAAAACATCTGCTAAATCAGACTGATGTAGCAAGATTATGATACTCCAGATCTGAGTTAGTTTTTATCTGAGAAAATGAGACTCCAGATCTTGAGGTTAGTTTTCATTCCAACTCTGTAAAATTCTAACACTTGGTTACTTTTTTTTTGTTTTGTTTTGGTTTTTGTTTGTTTGTTTTTTGTTTTTTTGGTTTTTGTTGTTTGTTTTTCCTGAAATTGCAATTCTAAGTAAATTTGCTTCAAAAGACATTTCAATAAGATAGTTTTAAACATTTCATAGTTCTCTGAATCAAAATGAAGAAATTGTCCTGCTAAGTTTCATTTATGATCAGGTTTAATATTAAGCTATATTTTGAGTATCACACTGCTGAAAGAAATATCTCTTCTGATGTTTCTGATATTCTACTTTTTATCTTTGCTAATACATACAGAGTTGTATTTCTCATGAAATAGTATTGAAGTTGTATTTCTGTCAGCAGGAGCTCTACAACATGCTCTTGAGAGATACAGAATTTCTGCTGGCCATATGGAATAAAAGAAAACAACAAAGAAAAATTTAAAAACACCTCAAAACTGCAAGTGATTCACAGTTTTTAGAAGGCAGAGTACTGATAAGAAAATTCTGTTTTAAAATTTTTGATGTTCCAAAATTAAATACTTAACACAAGTTAAAAATTTTAATGTTCTTGGGCCTAACTGACCGGCAGATGACATTTTTATTTTTCTTGGACTTTCTTCCTCATTAACAATCTGAATTTGAGAAAACTGCAGCTTTTTTGGGTAAACAAACAAACAAAAAGAAAAAAAAATCTGTTTGTGATATTCAGTTCCTAGCTAGTTACCTTGGTAGCATTTTACATCCTATTTGTGTTAACTAGCACAGGCTGGCAGAGGAGTGTATGTGAGTATATAACAATCTAGCTCTATTAATAAGCACATAAATTTAAGTAGGAATGCCAAGGAGCAATCTTCATTTCTTCAACAGGCTATTATATTGTGGAAATGTGTTTTCTAGCTGTTGTGCCTGTCTAGACTGCTATCAGCAGCTTGTATTTGTTATGAAAGCCTGCAGCTGGTCCATGCAAAGTTTGCTGTTTTGCAGCCCATCTGCTCAGAAGAGATCTGTAACACTGCCCAATTTGGAGTAACTCTCCCTTATCATTGCAGTTGTATTTCCTAAATAGAAATCTGAAATAACTGATTGCTTTCTACTTTATATCCCAATACATTTTCTCCTGTCCAGGAAGATGGTAATCTGGCAGGTGAAACCAGAGGCCACTGAGAATCAAGCATAGCAGGCTGGGGAGTAGCATCCTTTTCTTTCTGTGTCTTGTTTGATCCCTGTAGTCTCATCAAAACTGCGATGCTGAATGTTCTTAGGAGATGAGAAGGTGGCAACAAAGATAATTCAAGTGTGAACAAATGGATGAGTTAAACTCAGGAGACAAAAATAGAAGTCAGTGCTTGGAACTACACGCGATATATACAGCTAACGTGCTTCTTCGTGAGCAAGACCTGAACTTGATCTTAACTTTAGGCAAAATTGCAATAAGCAAGCTCAGCACACTTTCTAGCAGGAGTCATTAGCTCTCTCATTAGTAAAAGTTCAAGAAAACCCACATCCACACTGTCTTTAATTTAAACTGTTAGTAGAATTATTTTCAATTTTGTTCCCATCATTTGATATTGTGAAGGGAAAAGTTTGACTGTAGCTCATTTTGGTTAAGTCTTTTCTGATATAGAAAATGCAGCCATTTTCTGAGTGACCCAAATAAGAAAACTGATTTATATTGTTATAGATTTAGCTTGTAGTTTTGGGATCTGAACTTACCCTTATTGATATCAACCACTACTGATTTAAAAATGCAGCATGAACGATCATTGAATTTATAAAACTGTTGTCAGTAATAAAAAAATTGTTCTTTTCCAGGTGCAGGTTCAGTAATGTGGCTCTGTAGTGCACCCCCTGCTCTTACTCAAAGTGCTGCAGTGCTGATAGAGCCAACAGAGATGGTGCACTATTGATCAGGAGGAATGGTTAGTGTCCCTTAGCAGAGTATGACAGCTCCTTGCACAGGTCATTATTGGCCACTTTGTGTTCCACTGCGGCTTCCTCCTTGGTTATCTCTTTTGCATGCTTAGCTGTGACTGCTGGCACCTGCTTCTGATTTCTTGCTCCTGTTATAATTTGATTTCTGCTATAAACCTCTCTTGCTTCTGATCACATTTCTACACAGATTCTTAGCCTGGGAAAACTCTTAAACTTCTCTGTCTCATGACTGTGAATCCATGTCTCCACCTCTGCTTTCAGCCTTATAACCATCAGGACCAGTCATATGAGTTTCTAAGTTTCTAGCATGATGAACCTGATGTAAACAGGTTATGGTGTACAATTTTAAATCAGGAGAAGAAACTAGATCAACAACAAAAAAAACAAAAAAAAACAAAACAAACAAACAAAAAAAAAAAAAGCAAGATATTTCAATTCCAGAAATATACTCTATACTAGCAATTGAATTATTTATGCTTGTAAACTCAGAATTCCTGCAATTTTAAATTGGAAAAAAAGCCCTCATGAAATATTATTATGAAGTGGTTGATACAGAACTTAAAGTAAGGTATCATTAGGCCCCTTCTAAGATCAATCCAGTTTCCATGGAAAATATGTGTATTATTTTCTTATTTCTGAGTATTTATAGAACAGATGGTCCGTCTACATTGCATAGAACCTGACCTGGGTAAACTCTACTCTCACATATGGTTTTTCTGGGGCCTTGTTGACGTAACCATCAGGGTTCTTCGCATGTGTATGTTTTCAAAGTGTCTGAGAAACAGCAAAAGATGAATTGTGACCCACAAGACTATTTCTTCTATAGCATGATGCTAAATATGCATTTTGGGCCCTAGAGTAAGACAGGCGGTTATGCAAAAATATATGAAAATATGTGTGCAGTGTGAGTAGCATTTAACTGTGTTGGAAGATCAATGCATCGAGCATGTCTAAGAGCAGAAACTTATGGAACAGCTCCTTAGAAAGGGAAAAAGTGGTAGTCAGCAAACCTCAGTAAAAACAGAACAGGGAACACAGCTGGCCTTCTTTCTGGTGCTTTGAGTTACATGCATAGCAGGAAATACGAAAAAAAGACACACCCTCCTCTCTTCAAATAGAGGAACTTATGCTTTTTCAGCCATTTGCTACTCTGTAGAAAAAGAATAAAGGAAGGGAAGACGTCTCAAAGACTTTCCTGTGATTTACATGCCCTACACAGGCAGTATCTGACCTTTAATTTGGCTAGATGTGCATTGATTAGGACTGAATCTCATTAAGACACAATCTACTGGGGGTGGTGCAAGAGAAAATATAATATTGATTAAAAAATAAAATAATCCTCCCCTCTCTCACCCTTCTGACTGCCTTAGTTCATAATTAGCCTTCTCATCTAGCTTTCCTCCTACATGTTATGTAGCTGTCAGTCTGACAGGAAGCCAGATCATAAGAATGCAATTAGAAATTTCAAATTAGCAGTCAAGCACAGAGATGGGATGGATGAACCTGCATCATGCCCAATATGTCATTTGACTGAAGTGCCATCACAGTAATGTGAGTTAAAGATTTTTATTTCAACATAAAAATATGAATGTTATTATGCTTATGCCACAGTTTAGGAATTGGATCACGATCTTCTTATACAGCATGACCATGAGAATCAGCTGATATGCATCACCACAGATAAGGTAATTTTTGCCCTAAAATCTAAGACTGAAAAGATTATTTCACTGTGGGAATACTTTACAGAGAAATAATTAAAAGGCAAATTTGGCCAAAATTGTCTCTGTGTTAGAGCTGAAGTAAGGAATTGACTCAGAAAGGACAGCATTTTCCTTTCCCTTCCTTTTCGTGATCTTTTAGAAAGGTACAGTTCCATGATAAAGGTTCAGAAGTAATGAGACAATACCAGGCTATTCACAAGGCTATTCTAAATCTTGGCTTTCTAAAAAGTGACTGCAGCAGCAACAGTGTTTAAATGGGTTTAGATTAGCTTTGCTCAAGTTTTATTTGAGACTAGCAGCATCTGTTTTGGGATTGACAAGATTTTCAAGTTCTAATATAACAATTATAATTTTATTTACTCTGGTTCTAACTTAATTGTTGGCAATTTTTGGGGGGAAGGCTCTTTATAGAAAAAACCAAACAAAACAAGAAAACAAGTAACAGCTATGGTATGTTAGCAAGGTCATTTTCTTTCTGACAGAAGAATTAATTTGAGCTAACCTATTAAAAACATCACTGGTTTACTGTTTGGGCTCTTCATAATGATCAGTCACTAAGAAATGAGCCCAGAAAGCCACAGTAAGCAACTTCAGCTGGTTTGTACCACCACTGAGTTCACTGAAGTGATGCTCTTCTGCTCTCTGCCAAGATCTGGGTAAAGCTCAATGTTCAATAAGTGTTATTTCTATTGACCATTTAATAGATTGCTGTGTTTCTGTGTTCATAACCCAGAGTTTCAAAGGAGTTGTTCAGTGCTATGTGGTCTTCCTAAGAGGTTTTAATGAAAGCCAGCAACTCACCCTGGTTCATTCAGTAAAAGAGAAACAGCAATCCACCTTTGAGGAAAAGGTACTGGAGAAAAATGAGAAACTAAACTGATGGAGTCTGGGAGAGGAAATATGAGTTTCAGAGCTTCCACTGTGGCTTACGCATTGCTTGGCCCTGTGAAAAAAGACAAAACACCTTCTTCACAAAGAACTTTCAGAAATGTAGTTTTTTCTCCTCATCCTCAGTTCTTCTACTGTGGGGACTTCTGGTGCCAGGAAAATTTAGACCCAAATGAAATTTTAGTAAAGAGAAGAAATCATGGAAAAGCCAGACCTTACCATTACTTGGTTAATAGAGTGTGATACATAGATTGAGAAGGAGTAGTAAATTTAAAGTTCTTTAGAGGAACACAATGAATGTATTACTTGGAGTTTCATTTTACCTGGTCTGGTATTAAAAACACCCTGTTCTATCCATAGCTTACTAAAATTCTGTTCAGATATTTGAAGTTATTGCTGTGTTTTAAGCTTGTTTTCAAAAATACCTGAACAGATCTATGGCATTCTTTTAATTTAAATCAGAGAGGATATTTCCTCTTTTACATTTTACCCCATCACCACAAAGGTTCAGGAGTTCTTTTGTCTTCTGTGTGGCATTTTAAGAGAAGAGCCTTGCCCCTAGGGTTTCTACTCCTATCTTGTACTGCAGACCATTTCTTCAGACCCAGGCATTTAGAAGAGATAATAGCTCCGGGTCTGAGGGTGCTAGTCCCAGACCTTTTCTGTTGCTTTTGTCAAAATTGCTGTGTCTTTCTTAAAATTATGGTAAAGAGAGACATCAGCTAGGATCTCCTTAGAGAAGTAGATAACAAAATCCACTGTTAAATTCACATGAAAAAGTTCCTACAGATCATAATATGCTCCAATTAACAATGTTGTTAGCATGTCATTAGAATAAAATTTTTAACTCTGAGGTTAGTGTATAACTTTCTTTATAAAAATTAGCAAAGAATAAAATAACCTTGTTATTTCTTTTCCTCCTACTCTCACTTAGATCCAGAAAAACTGGAACACCAACTTTAACAGGTATGAACAGAGCACAGTACACAACATTGCAAATACTTTCTGGGAAAGTCCAATAGAAAAATATGCACCGGTAAGTTCAGAGAAAA
This sequence comes from Chlorodrepanis virens, assembly GCA_003286495.1. Lineage (NCBI taxonomy): Eukaryota > Metazoa > Chordata > Aves > Passeriformes > Fringillidae > Chlorodrepanis > Chlorodrepanis virens. Next base: position 78,379,559 of record LTAT01000001.1, read on the forward strand.
GAAAAATGTATTTGAATATATTCTTTGTGCTGAGGAGCTAATTAATAAAATAGTTATTTGGTTTCTGTGCAAAGGGTGACACAAATACTGAAAGAATATGTGAAAAAGTCAATTTCTGTATGTCATAGCTAAATGCTGAGAATGAGAGTCAAAAAAAGTAGAAATTCCATTTCTTGCAAGGAGAATAAGCATTAAATTTAGTAAGCAGAAACATTACCCTAAGGAGAGATTGAAACTCCAAAATGAGTTACATATCAAACGCAAACTAATGCCTTGTGCTAGATTTTTTTTTTTTTTAAGCAGAAGCGGAAAAAAAAAAAAAAAGAAAAAGAGCCCCAACATCAAAGAAAGGAGAAAAATGCTGATCTTAACACACAAGTTTAGTTATTTTTGAATACTGTACTCATAGTTTGCAGGACCTCCCAAAACAGAAAAGTCCTCCCTCCTCCTTCATCTTGTTTTTGTTTTTTTGTTTGTTTTTATGAGGTGTTTAAAAGTGGTCCACAGAGTTTCTATTTATTGTGTGCAGTAATTTTGAATCAAACATGTTTCCATATTCAGAAATGCTGATGGGCATTTACAAGAAAAGGTAAGATACACAATACGAGATTTTGGTAGTTAAATTATTTTAAGAAAGTGTGTGTGTTAGTCAAATAACTCGATCTCTGGTTCAGTCTACTGCTCTAAATATAGGCATTTATATCCTTATCCATATATATTTATGAATAAAATTTAATTTGATATTTCTGGCACTAGCTTGGGTTTACATAGGACACCTCCTCACAGACTTAATTACCATCTCTAGCAATTTGTCAGCTTTTCAAACATTTTAATTTAAAATTGTTTAGATGCCAGTATCCTAGGTGGCTGATGTAGATTTACCGCTGTCTGATACATCAATAGCAGCAGCTCCTACTTTTGCAGAACTCATATCCTGCATCTCTGTGGTTCCCTGGACATACCCTCTTTTTCTAACCAGCAGTATTTTCTGATTGCATTTCAGCATTTTCACCTTTGACCCTTCACCTTATTATCTGGAGTACCAACAACCAGAGAACACAGTGAACAGAGATGGCAAGGTGGGAGCAGAAAAGAAGGTCTGGTGCCCAGAGATTGTGTGTGGCATTGCCACAGCTGGTGAGACACTAGTGTTGGACACAGCAGGGACAAATTTGCAGGGCCAGTTTGAATGAGAGTTCCTGGCACATCCTCCCAGTCCCCAATGCCTGGCGCAACTCCCTGAGGCTGGGACAGAAGCCACCTTCCCTGTGGAAGAGACACTGTCTGAAACACCGAGTCACCAGCTGGAAGAGGTGTAGGAGGAGGTGAGCAAACTGTACACCATCAAGAAGAGATGGGCATGGAATTGAGAGATCCTTTGGCAGAACCTGAACCCCATATTATGTGTAAGGAGCAACAGGTAGAAGCTGGTCCTGAGCAAGTAAAGGATACAGGATGCCAGGAAGCAGAAAGCCAGAAGCTTGAAACTTTGGTGACAGAAGGAAAAGCTCTTTCCCCACTTTGCAGCTGTGCATTGACAGAGTAGATACAAAGCGCTGACAAAAGAGAAGGAGGAACAATAGTTTTTCACAGCACAGTGGGGAGATGTCTGAGCTTTGACCTGGATTTGGATCACATATTTTGAAAAGCCATCTTCCAACATGAATTGTTCTAATTGTTCTATTGATTGTAATCAATGATTCTATGACACCAGTATCTTTGAAATTTTCAAACTGAAGTCACAGATCAATATCCAGAACAACGTGAAGGAAATTTATCCTACAAGCTGGATTTGACTGACTGCAGCAGTGGCAACATTCCTGGAAGATCTGGACTTGGTGTTTCCATACTGCATTGCCCACTTTTCTTCCAGCAATTATCAAATGACTTCATCCACAGAGCTAAGAATTCCAATCTCATTTTCTGATGTTTCAGGACACATCTCACCAGGCCAACAACTATATTATATCCTGCTCCCATTTTATGTTTAAGAACTATGAGCTTTTCTGTCATTTCAATACTGCGAGGCTGGAGCAATAAACATGTTGTTTCTAATTTTTATTATAAGTGCTTTTTTTTATAGAACTAGTAGTTCTTTGCAAACAGTGCTCTGAATCTTCTTTCATTATGTGCCTTAAAACCAGTTAAATTATTGGAAATATCTGTACATCCTAAATATCATGGCCTCAATCACAGATGTTCATTCAGATTCCATGAGGAACATCTAATAAGAAGGAACAATTCACCTTTTCTTTCACCTGTGGAATAGTCTAATTTTGGAATATGTTAAAGCAATCTGAATACATTAAATAGTAACCATCTCCCCATAATTAAAATGAGTTTTTACTTATTGCCATACCTGAGATTCTTTGAGAATTCCTCCACAGGAGGTACAGTAGCTTTTGTCTTTTCCCATCTGAAGCTGTACATCACATATCCCCAGAGAACTTCTTTGTATTACCAGAAAATGAGAAGGAAAATAAAGACATCTGGTTTATAGGATCTGGGATTTGCCAGTTGGCCTATGAATCATCTGTTCTGGGAATGGTATCAATCCATCTTTTTTGATACTCTAATAGTTTATACCTGTTCAAATATAGTCTTTAGAGAATTTAATCCTCATTTATTATGACAAGAATTCAGAATATCTGTGAAAACAATAAACTACTTAAGGAACTAAAACTTCTATTTTGACTTCATTATTCCTATTGAGTTTATTTATCTATTTGCTATTATGTAAATATTTTGTAACTACCAAAATATGCATTTTGAATACTGTGAATACTTTTTTTTTTAGGAAAACTTGCATACAAATAAGCAAAAAATGGAAATGAACAAGAATGTTGCAATGAGTGAATTTTTTTTTTTTAATTTTTGAACTTTCTGCTAAACTGATACATTTGCACAAAATATTTTTATTTCTCATAAGCTGTATTTTAAAACAGAATACTATTCAACTTCAGAATTTCAATTAACTGAAGTAGGAAATGTTTTAAGGTTTAAACATTTTAGTTAACTTTTTACTAAAAATCGAAATATTTGGGGTTATTTTTTTGCCTGAAATAGACACTTCACATACTTTCAATAAACACATATCCCTGCTACTGAAATCAGACCATTTGAATTGTAAACAACATATTTGCAAGGAAAAGAACAGATTTTTAATTTAAAGCAACATATTTTTGGTAATTCCAATATCTGTTATCCAGTCCCAATTATTTTTCAAAACCAATGCCCTCCAATTTATATCAGGATTCTTTTTATCACGTTATTCATTTTCAGTCTAATTTATTCAAATAAACTAGCAGTTATCTTATGTAGACATAAATAATTTCACATCAAAACCAGTGAAAGTTAAATTTATTGAATTCCTTTTAGCAAAATCTTTAAGTTAAAAAAGTCAGCTGAAGTTTTACATGTCTTAGAGTTACATTACTTTCAGAAGACCTTAAGTTATTTAAATTAGCCCATATTTATTAGTTGAAATAGTCGTATTTATAGTGCCCAAAACCATACACTGAAGAGTGGAATGGGAAAGAACTATCCTATTTAATGACAAAAAAGTCCCCAACACAAGCAAAAGAATGAAAGATTATTTAGTATTATTTCCCTTTTCATTGTAGAATTGTTAGATGTCTTGAAACTGGCCATTAAAATAAGCAGGTGATAAGCATCATTCAGCTCACACTGAGGGAGGGGCAGGAGTTTTCCAAGCAGCTACTTGGTGACTGCTGGCAGTAGTCTGAGTGTGTTGCTTTCTAAATCACAGACTAATGATACAAGAGAATTCAGATCCAAAGGGTCTTCTGAAGGTCTACAGCCTGGCTGGAGTCTGACTTCTTGCTCAGTACAGGGTCTCCCATGAGATCTGACGAGGTTTCTCTGGGCTTTGTTTTGAAGCACCTGAGAACAAAGGCACCACTCCTTGTCTGGCCAACCTGTGCTGCTGCTCAGCTTCCCTTGTGGGGAAAAGGTTCTCCTCACAGGCTCAGTGTGCCTCTCACACTTTGGTTTATGTCCATTGCTCTTTTTCCTCCTGATCTGCACAACTGAGAAGAGCCCAGCTTCATCTCCTTGATGATCAGTGATGTTTGTTTAGACACTATTATGTCTATCCTGAGGTATCACTGCTCCAGACTGAAAAATTCTGGCTCCTCCAAGCCTCTCCTCATGGGGCAAGTGCTCCAAACCTTTAATTTTGGCTTGATTGTCTGCTTTCACTCTCCTAACTAAGCCTGCAAAAGGCTCACCCACTTCCCATATTGCACAGATTCAGATGCAAAACTGGAACACTGAATATATGAGGCTTCTACAAGCAATAGTTTTAAACCAGCCAAAATTATATAAAGAGATTTCTGGGCAAGAGATGAGGAAGATTTAGAAAAAAAAAAAAACAAACAACTTTACTTAATCCCTGCAGGATTTAGATGAATAAAATGAGTTACTCATTCAGCTCATTTACTCAGGTTTTCTGATTGACATACAGACTGACATTTGACCACACAAAGATAATTCATTGTTAACATAATTTTTTTATCTCTGTGATTGTTTTTACATTGCTAAAATATTCATTTTTCCTCTGCTTTAATATCATCATCTGTTCTTCCTTCCTCTCTCTGACCTCCTCCTCAATTATTTTTAATGTTTTCCCCTATTTTGTTTCGCACAATATCACAACAGGATCCTACTTTCTTCCCTTCCCACTGAAAATCCCATATCTACTCTCACAATGTTTCTTAGTCTTCAGATTTTTGACATTTCTGCTCCAACCACTCTCACATTTCATTATCTGCAGCACCTCTTTTGTAGCTATATTTGTCACAGCTGGTATAAAATGTTGTTTTTTTTTTTTCCAGTGACATTTTTAATATATATTTATTTTGTTCTGTTGCATTTAGCTGAAGATGAGGAAGGTAATATAAAATCAATCTCTGCTCCTTTGCACACCTTTGTAAGATTATTACTAGCATCACTATTGCTAAACTAAGGAACTACCATTGTGAGACTTCCTCTCTGTGTTTTAAATTTTATAGATGTATATTTTGCATTCAAGTATTGCAATCTTCTGGTCACTTTGATGTTTTTATCCCCAAAATTACCTGTCCTTAGTCCTTATAATTTATAGTTTTCTTATTTTCATCCTGTAAACAGTTGAAGTAGTTGACTGCTGTAGGCTCCTTATGTACTCTATTCTAATTCTGATTCTAATTTTAATTCTAATAATTCCTAATTCTAATTCTGATTCTAATTCTAATTATATTCACATCTTTTAGCTACCTTCTTCAAGCTGTGAAAATAAAAATATATTCATATTTCTAATCAGTTATCTGCTGGTCATAACTGTCTTTCCAAGCTCTCTTTGTATTGTTCTCTTGCACATCTGGATTTCAAATTTATATGTCAATAGTAGGCTGTCAATGTAATTACGTTCCTGAAGAGCATTGCATAGCTACTTTATATATGGAAACAGAATTAAAATGAAAATTAGTAGAGATAATCAAGTTAGATTTATCTTATAGGGATATCTCAAGGTGGAAGAGGTTATACAATCATTTAATATCTGTAGATATTTAAATTATTTTCACATTAGTCTGCTTTTCTTAACCAATTCACCAAGTGATGATTCAAATATAACTTTCCATGTTTTTCTGACATTTCCCTTTATAGATATTATAATTACAGTGATGATGAACAGTATTTTAAACGTCTTTGGCTACAGTGAAGACATTATTCTTGTCAATTATCATCTACGTCTTGATCCTGCAAACACTTCAGCATGGCAGCAGCTTATCCTGAGTAGTCTGACTTTTATGCACATGAGCTGTTAATGTGAGTGAGAATTCCACTTTTCAGGGCCAGAAAACAATTCCACCACCACCTGACCTTTTGCTTTATAGAAGCTGAAGACCTTATCTTGTCCAGAGACATTTGCATCAAGCAGATGCTTTTGCTGCAGGAGAGGAGGCTTAGAATGGTAGGTACCCATGCAGTTCCCAGGCCTGCCCTGCATTTGTTACAAAGCAAAATTCTCCAGAACCACAGTAGTCAGGACACTGGATAGTTATCACAGTCAGTTTTTACTAGCAGCAATAGCTGCTGCTACAGAAATATGCTGCTTGCTTCTGCAAACAGTCTTGAACTACTTATGTGAGGCAGACTCTGAGACAACACAGTACACAGGAAAGAAAAAAGTATTTTGTTTTACTTATATCAGATAAGTTTCAGTTTCAAGCCATTAGTTTCTGTTATTTTTTTGAGTTTTGTTGGTTGAGGGTTATTTTTGGTAGGTAGCAAGTCTTTCTCTTCTAGAACCATTTTGTGACATTTAGCATACCCAGATTTATTTAAAAGGGAATTAAATACATGAGTGCGCTTCTTGCTGTCATTCCTACTTTAAAAATATTTTTAATTTAGACTGATGCTGTCGTAAACTGCAGAATTAATTTACTGATATTACAGGATGGCCTTTCCCTATATGCTGGAGATCAAGAGTGAATCTTGGAATTATTTTCAGATATGGAAAAAGGCAGAAATTGAGAGCAGATTTTCTGGAGTTCAAAGTTCAGTGAATTCAGAGAACCACTGTGATATTTTATTTTCATTCCAGTTCTTGAACATAATCATAAAAAAGCCACTTTATATTTTCAGGATAACAGAAAAGTAACCAGTTTATTATCAACTTTTTCCAAGTTTAAGTAGCCTGAGAAATAAAACTAAAACGTAACACATATTGAATTCCTTTCACCATGCATTTTACTGCTAAAGCTCATAGATAAAACTTCGTCTCCTTTCAGAAATAGCTGTATTTCTCTACAAATAAAACTATTTTATTAAACAACTGTAACTCAAGAAAGATATCAGTTAATCAGATGTGAATATACCATCAACATCCATCAGAGACAGATTAGTTATCTGTAACAAAATTTACAAAAGCCCAAGATTCCTAATCTATCACAATTACTAAAATCTTTTTTAACCTGTGAAAATGTAGGCCTGTAAGATCCGTGCTCATAGGTGTGCTAAATGTGGGTAGTTCTGTCTGAATATTTCAGAAATGCTAATCTGTGGTTGTGAGACACGTCAAAAAGGACTGGCACGTAAAAATGGGATTGTTTCACCTGCATCTCCTTGTTGAAAATTCATAATAAATGTCAGTAGTGCTACAGCCTACAGTCACACAGCTTTGAATATTCCAGATCATGACCATGAAGACACACTCATGAGGAAAAAAAAAAGGAAGAAAAAATGGAAGATCGCATTTAAAATTCCTTCAGTGCAAGCTCAAATTTTAGAAATAAAAACCTGTCTTCTGTAAAATGCCATTAAAGAGCACAGATACAGATTGCAATATGGAAAGAGAAAAATACAATAAACTGTGACTTCACCAGAATGAGAAGGAACAATTTAATAACAAGGCTTTTATCACACTTGCTCAGAGATTTTCTCCCTCTTTTGTTTTCAGTTCCATTCATGAAAACCCATAACTGAAAATGTATAATGAAGGTTAACATTGACATAACCCATGACAGCTACGTAATTTTGGATAGTGAAGGGAATTGTTTTCACTGGGGAATGAGAGAAAATTGAGAAAGCTGACAAAGTTTAACTGGAAATATTTCTACCAAAGGGCAAGGATTCTCAAACTACTTTCATTTGCTTACAAACAGCTCCTTGCCTTTGAAATAGACACAATAGGAGAAGTATGATAATCACTGACAATCTGTAACCAGTCCCATATCCCCATCCCTGGAAGTGTTCAAGGCCAGACTGGATGGGGCTTTGGGTAACTTGGCCTAGTGGAAGGTTCCCTGCCCATGGCAGTGGGGTTGAAGCTAGATGATCTTCAAGATCTCTTCCAAATCAAACTGTTTTATGATTCTATGATTCTTTTAGAGTATATCTGGAATTTTTACCTCTTCTATGGCATTAGAAGTCCTTAATCCTTAATCTCCTTTGAGGAGAGTTTTCTAGAGAATTCAAGTTGCAACAAACTGTTTGGCCTTTCCTAAATACATTTTATTTTTTAGGTTGGTTTTATTTTGACAACCTAGAAGAAAATCTGGTCAGCTTATTTCTGTTTACAGTCATATTCTGATTTTTCTCTGATTCCAAATCTGAACCAAATATTCAAATGTTTTTCTTCTCAGTGCAGCATAAAAACCCACAAGTGAGAGTGTACTCCAAGCCCCTAATATATTCAAGTGATCCTGGCTATAACAGATCTTCTTAGGGAAGATTCTTCTTATCATATAGAGTCAACAGACTTATTTATTACTTTATTTGCTTATTACTTTACTTATTTATTTATTACTTATACAGAAACTGATGATAATGTGCAAGTGACAATTATGATCTTGAAATATAAATATATATCTACATGGAAGTTGGCATAGATGACCTCCTGAGGTCCTTTCCCACCTTCCTATGATCTTAATTTTTTTTTTTTTTTAATTAAAGAACATGCAGAGATACTGTGTCACATTGCCAACATTTGTTTTCACTGAATGCTTTTTTTACTTATTTCTAGAAATACCCAGTACCTTATGGGACTGTGCCTCCTATCCCAAAATAATACCAGTAAAACTCCTTCAAAATGCATCACTTTCCTTGACGACATTTTTCTCTTATTTATAAAGGAGAAGAGCAACATGTTTTGAGATCTGTGCCATGAAAGAAGAAATTCTCTTTATTATAGCAGTCCCTTTTGTTGAACTAGGATTCCCATCAGTTTACACTGGTGTGTTTATTGTTTCACAGTTAATTCTGAAGTACAAAACACGAAAGAGATTGAGAAAATTGTGTTCTACAGAGGGATTTATTTTCTATCATTTTCTTGACAGGATAGCTTTTTTGTTCTTCCATTCAATAGGAATAACAGAAGTTTCAAGTCCATTCATTAATATTATCAAAGCACTAAAAAAGTAGGTGGCATCATATTTTTCCTATTTGTGATTCCATCATTGGTATTTATTGTTAATGGCATAAGAATTTGGTGCCATTTTCTGTCTATATACTGTACAGCTACAATTCTGTTTAGTAGTGATTCTGATTTTCCTGGAAAACCTGGAAAACCTGGAACCTGTTGTCTTTGCATTTACACATACAACTAGTCTAACAAAGGGCATGCTGGACTGCTACTGACTCTACCAGCACTGGTGCCATGTGATACCAGAGCCAAGGTGTTATCAGAAATTAATTCTCTCCTTTCAAACAAAAAAAAAAAGGAGGTTGTCTAGCCAATCAAAATGCACTTCTTGTAGGAGTTGAGATCCTCAGAACAGGTTACTGTGTAAATCCCAATGAATGCAGGAATTTATACAAAATGACTGGACCTTATTTCTTCAGACTGTCATCACAAAGAGAATGTTTGGAAGTTTCAGAAACATTCTCCTCTATATAAATAAAAAGATACTAAAAAACTATTTACAGACATGTCACCATCAGCAAATTTTCATTAACATGCAGAACAATTCAGCATCAAATGTATCAGCATTGTTATCTAAAAGCTTGTACAATTCTCCTACTTACGATAACTGATAAGAATAGTTCCAGTTTCCAATTAAATCAATTACAAATCTCCTTCTAGCTTCAGTGGTATATAGATCATGTCCACAGTGCCTCATGTCATGAAACTTTTATTATAATTCCATACCCTTTGTTCAGTTCAAATACGTGCTTTACAAAAGTGCAAACTGCAGCAAAGTCTCCATCTTTGTCTCTAAAGATGTTAACAAATACCTTTAGGTGCCCAGCAGTTGCTCTAAGTTGAGTAAAATCCAGTTTCATGCAATAAAACCTTCTGACACTCATGTTCAGATCTCCTGAGTATGAAACAAAAGTAAGTTTATAAGAAACAAAAGTAAGTAAGTAGCTCTGTAACTGCTGAGGTATCACTCAATTCTTAGTTGCAACATCTGTAAAACATTGGTTGCACTGCATCTGTGTATGTAGAACAGATCTTTGGTTTAGTTTGTAAGATATCTGTATTACCATCAGATAGCTGTAACAACTAAATTAGTTATTAAAAATGAGGATGAAGAAACACTGCTCCTTTGCGTCCTTTGTGAGCTTACCTTCCCAATACCTTGTGATTCTGTAATGATGTATAAAGTTATTCCTTATGTACTCTAGAATCAAGAGATAGGCAAGGTAAGGTATCTTGTAGAATTTCCATGGTTGTGGTAAAAATGTAGGAATTGTTTGCAGGTAAATTAATGAATTCAATTCTATGTCGTCAATTAGAAAAAATCTTTCTCAATCTTATTAGCTTTGCTCTCAAATACAGTCGGTTGAAAAATCCTTGGTGAAACAGCTTTGCTTCAAAAGACAAGTCTGTTAAAAATGAAACTGACTAATTTTGACTAGATAAAATTTTAATCTGAGGAAAGTTTAAAAGAATCATTTAAGCTTTTCTGTTTTGTTATTAAAATACTACAAGGACTTGGAGAGCACAGCAGCCTGTCTCAAACACTGTTTAGGCCAGGGAAGGACTTTGCCATGAGATAAGCACTCAATGGAGGGACAGGATGGTGTTACCTCCAGGCACAGCAGAGGTGAGGTCTGGCTGGCACATCCTGGTAACGATCCAGACAAAAATTCCCACTGGCAAATTGTGCAGGGAAGCAACTGCTCATACACATATCACAGTCAAAGAAAGATCACCCCAAGTTATGGGGCAGAGGGCATCTGTGACCACAAGCCCATCACTGAACCACTTTCCCCCTTGCAGTATGCCTCTGTGGGTAAGCCCCCACACTAGAGATAAGATAAACCTGGCACTATTTTCTGGATGCTATCCCAGATCTAGGGAAGGGAACAAACCTGGGGGAGAAGATTGTATTGCTTATAATGGACACAAAGAATGCAGAATTTAAGAGTCACAAAGAAAGGTAACTCAGCAACACTCATGTGTTGAAATCAGCTCTGTTTGCTAAAATGTATAAACAGGGAAAAATTTTGAATGACCTCAGGAACTGCTATCATCGAGAAGCCCAGGTTGAATAAAGACCAACAGGACACTGCTGGATCCATGGATCATGGCTACCTTCTGCTTAATCTTTCTCTCCTCCATCTTTTATATTTTTTTTCTCTCTCTCTCCATAATATTAATTGTTAAGTAAAATCTGTATTACTGACTTTGGAATATCTCATTTGCACCTTAATTCCAGCTGAAGCATCTCATTATTTACATCTTAACAAATACAGACCAACTTTGGTGTGTTGACAATTGCATTTAATTTTTATTGCTTTGTTGCATTTCAGCCGTTACAACGTTTGATCATTTTTGTAACTATATGTCTACAAAATATACATGTATGCAATATTATACACATTACATAGTACTACTATAATGGAGTTTGATATTGAATCAGAATAATTTACTTTATTGAAGTGCAAAAAAAAAAAATTCAAAAGTTCCACACTGGAAACAAATTGCGGAAAAGTCTACTAAGAACTTCATCTTATATAAAAACCTCACATTCTTCCATTAAATAAAAATTCCAAATACCACAAGTCTTGGTAGAGCTTCCATGAAACTCATTATGTGACTGAGTTCACAGCCTGGTTTCTGTGATTCTTTTAAGTGTAAAATAATGCAAAGGATTTGACAAAATAAAACATTGTGCTTTCTTGAATGGACTGATATGATCTTAAGATACTAATAAGTGAGATTACAAACAGTCCAGAAAGCATAAGCATATGAGGAAGGATTAGGACCCAAAGAAACCACAGTACCAATGGCTTTAAAACAACCGGTGAAGATGGTAATCTTCAGAAATATAGTAATTGAATTGCTAAGCCTGGAAAAGACTTGAAATTCTTGGAACATTTTTTGCTTTCAGTGAAAGCAAATACATCAGCTAAGAAAATAGAGTTGGGGCTAGCAGGCAGCAGCATTGTCACTTACTAGTATTGGTGCAGCTCTTGCATTGCCCTGTACATTGCAAATCACAGCTTGACAAAAATTTTAAGAGCTTCTTACTAATTAGCTTTCTACCTATGTAAGAAAGTTTGTGTTCATGAATGTCTACCAACTGTTACACTGCCTTAAGTGTGCTAATGAAACACAAGTGTAGTTCCTCCAAAAGGAACCCCATTCATATTCTCCAAGCCTGCTCTGGGATGTTACTCAAAGCAGAGTTAAGGGGAATGAGGAGGAGATTCAGTTAAAACATGCACTCTTTTTTTGAATTGAAACGCTGTTGTAGACACATTCTCTGCTTCTGGGACGGATACAATCTAGACAAAACTCAGCAGTGATTTGCTACAAAGTTAAGGGTTTGGTCAGGTTTTTTGTCTCTCAGCATATACACAGGAAGAGAGCTGTGAAGAAAGGGGGAGTTAAGTTCAGATGCTACCAGAGAAAAAAACATATCAGCTTTGCTGCATAGCTAATGCCCATTTCCAAGCATATAGAAAGCTTTCTAAATTTCTCTCTGCTTGCTGAATCATTTACTGCTGAAATATGTTTCTGAGAGCTCGACAGCATTGAGCATGGTGAGATAAGGCATGACAATGACAGACTATCTATCAGCGATTGATGGAGCAGTGAACTGGCTGAATTCCAACAATTCTGGGATTCTGGAATAGCCGTGAGGTGTATCTGTCGTACACCACATTGGGATGAGAGCACTTGATCAGTTTCTTCTGCTGTCTAAACCAGATAGGTGTGGAATAAAGAAAGGCTTTACATTTATTTACAGCAAGTACATAAAATATTAAAAAGCTTGGTTGTGTTAAGTAAAAAATAAATGCTAGTATTGCTTTCCTCATGTCAGATCTTAATGTTGTGGTGTTTTTATGCTGCCCAACTCATTAAAACTTCAACAGTCCATATGAAAATTTAGTATTTCTTTCCAATTGTATCAGCAGGTATTGAAAATTAGCAGATCATTCACTGCAAGCTTGTTTCAGAGGAGATGGGTAGTTAAATATGGATTTTTTTCCTGATCTGCAAAGAATCCATATTAACATTTTAAAATATACGAGTAATTTCAAGAATATTGTACAAATATCTTCGCAAAGGCTGCACCATCTGGTAAGGAAAACCATAATTTTCTTCTCTTTATTATCAATATATATGCATAAGTGTAATTTAAAAAAGTAACTATATACATATACACATTTTATAGATCGCTTAATTGGTACAAAGAAAGAAGGATTTTAGAAAAAGTTTAAAAGAAAGTTAAACAAATCTCTTCAGTTTATAGATTTATTACTGGAGATGCTGATAAGAATTTGAATTATTCCTAACCCAGAGTGGTCAGAGGTTAGCTCCAAATTCCTGAAGAGATATCTACTTCAAGGAGATAGTTTTGGGGTGTGCACACTTCAGACTGACATTACCAAGAATCATAGTTTTGAATTGTAAATTGTCTATGATACCTTATTTGGTGTAGGAGAATCTGGAAGTTTCTCCTGAAGAAAAGGTTTAACTAGAATAAGAGAGAAAAGGTGTTTCTGTCACTTTCACAGATAAAAGGCCATGAAGACAGTCATAGAAAGGAAATCTTGGGGTGAGATTTCATAGCAAGATAGACAAGATGATATAGCAAAAGATCATTATGGCAGTCTAACTTTAATATCAATATCCAGCGATATCCTAGGTAATCCTAATAAAGTCAACTATTTATTACTTTTTCCATTCAAAATTTCATTTAATTATTTGTTTCCTGAAAAACACTTATAAAATAAAAAAAAAGCCTGCCTTTGCCATGAGGCATTAATAAAATGCCTTGGAAAATTAATTTAAAAGCTACCTGTCCCAAAAGAACATTTTTATAATTTTACTGATAATATTTTGTTTTCTTGGTTCAGAATTTTTTTTTCAAGTAAAACATATTCTAAAAGAATAGGCTATAATATTTTTCTATTAAAGTTGAATGAAAAATAGAATGTGTTGAAATTCTGATTATTTAAATTACCTTTATTTTTCTTCAGGTATTTTCATGTGATTAATCATTTCAGCTTTGCACTCAAGTAGTTTCTTTAGACCTCAATATTTTCAGAGGACAATCATTTTTTAAATCTAGTTCAATATAGGTTTTAATTTTATAGGGACCACCACCTCAAAGGATAAATTACAGTGTAGTAAGATTAGGGAGACAAATCTCTTCTCCCAAGGCACTACAACATAAACTGCTATGGTAGAAGGAGGCAAATGACAAAAAAACTTCTCTGTTGCAGATGATGATGTCATGGCAGTGGAAAAAAGTTTTGGACACCTTTTAAAGAGACAGAAGCATGCCCAGGGTGCTTATTATGCGAAGAGTTGCAAGCTTGCTCTCTGAGGATGGCGGTGTTCACTCTGTATGGAAATGAGAGGATCAGTTCTAATGGATGCAATGGAAATCTTTTACTTCCCTACCACATCCTCCTGGTGAGGTCAAAAGGAGAACAGACTGGTCAAAAGCCTAGCTCCGTGTCAGTTCATTCTTACTCTTAATATGTATGCTTGTACTTCCTAATAATTCAAATTTCTGTTTAAAAAGAGTATATGATAAAATATGTCATATTACCCATTTCTTTAAACTTTTTTGTTTATGCTCATCTCAAGATTTCCAAACTTTCTGTCTTTTTGGATAAAAATCATAGCTTGTCTTCCTTGTAGAACCAACCATCTTGCTTTATTCTGGTCAATAGAGTTATTCTAATTTACATAATGAGTATTTATATCTAAAAAAATCTTTTAACAAGAACTCCACCCAAGTAAGGTGGATATTTATCTCAGCTAACTGCCCACATCGAATTCTATTCATTTATATCCTTGCAGGTAGCCCTAGGCTCCCTTTCTAAAGAAGAGAAGAAAACCAATCACTTTTAGAATATAATCCATCTAATTTGGGCTTCAATAACTGCCCTAAAGTGAGACAGATGATGCTCTAGAATATATGTAAAACAAGCCCAGGAACCCCCCTAGATCAAGACATCTACAGTGTATATGTCTTCTTCTGTTAATTTTCCTTCTTCTGTACATACATAGCTGTACAACAGAAATATTTGATATTCATGTAGCAAGGAACCTATTGGACATTTGCAAAAAGATAAAAATAAAGAGCTTATCTTTCTTACAAACTTTGGACAAATCAGAAGTGCAATGGGGAGAAATCAATGCTACTTTCAAGGTAGACCAATGAGTTTTGAGTCCATCTGTTTATCACTTTTGATATTTTGATCACATGCAATAAAGGGCCAGAACTAAGCAACCTTTTAGTTCAAGACTTGTTTTGCCCTGAATTTTGTATTACTTTATCATCATGGATAGCATTTGCAAATGTAAGGCACATGGATTGTGTTGTACTAAACCTTTGAGAGACTGCTGCTTCCTTATAAGGTGTTGAGAAAAAAATGTATTTATTTTTTATATCACTTACTTAAAATGCAGAAGGTCACTCCCATGTCTCATTGATTATGCCGGGTGTAACCAAAATCTAATATTTTTAACTCCAGCTCCCTTTGCTATAGAAGAGTCTATGTTTTGTTCCAGTGCCTATTCCTTAAGAAAGGTCAATTATGTGGAAAATAAAATTGATGTTTATGCCTTATGTTTATGAGATGGTGCAGAAGTAAACCAGTAAACATACTATCCTGTTTCTGACTGCAATAAGTTGTGTTCTGTTATAGCTTAAACTAAATTTAGTGTAAAACCTCAGATATTTGAGACGAATGAAGTAGGGTGAACTCAATTGGCATTCCTAAAAAGAAAATTAAAAATTAAAAGAGAAAAATCATCTTTCTGAAGTACATATAAAATATCCACCCATATCTTTGTACATTTGTGTAGCTATGTTTTTGTTTTGAGACTTTGTGGTTCATCATGATGGATGAACATGCCCATGTGATTCAAAGAAGTAAAGGCAGAATTTTCAAATTTGTCCTACTTTATTATAAGAGCAAAACTAACTGATAAAAGGCATCAAAAGGATCATTTTCAGAAGTGTAAAGTTACAGTAAATAATAGATTACAAGAGAGCACATTGTTGCTATTGACTGGCTTTGATTGTCGTCTTTGCAAGTTTATGCACCAAGAAAAAAACTATTTGATGAATTCTTATTGGAGCATGTACATTAATATATTAATGTATTAATGTATATTAGAACATAATTAAAGTAATATTATCACCTTTTTTTCTCCACACATTGAATCTCATACCATTTCCTAACAGGATACCCTTAATACGCTGTATCTAAATAGCAATAAAATATTAAAGATAAAATTACTGTTGTAGCTACAACTATTAAAAAAAACCCCATAATTGCCTTAATTATAATCCGGTGTGTCAACAGCTGAATATATTGCTTCATACAGAGTAATGTAAGTTCTCTGCAGTCATATGCACAAATTTTAGCAGTAGATTTAGCAGTTGTAAAGGACACTAACAAGAGTAAGTTTTAATTTTTAAAATTTGATTATCCAGATTTTGTGTATATTCTATGATGAACTTCTTCATTATTTCCTTTGTCCAACTGCCCCTTCTTATTCGTTAAAGAAAGGCAGATGTAGAAAATTTTGCTATCTAAATGTTAGCAAAATTTATTTTAGCTATAATCAGTAGAATTTTGTTGGTTATCATCCAAAAAACCTCCCTACAAAATAAGACAATTGCACCGTAACAAAAAGTACTTATCTTGAGAAAGTAACTTCAAATAATTTTTAATTTGGTATGTCCTAACATTATATTTCCTTAGGGGACAAGTAAAAAAAAGTTTGATTTGGTTTGTAAATAAATGTATATTATGTCAGAGTAGCTTGCTCCATTGTATCTGTTCTGTGACAGCATCCTGGTTCCAGCCAGGACAGGGTTAATTTTTCTGCACTAGCCAGGAGGGGGCATGTCCAGGGCCTGGCTGTTATTCTATACCACCTTATGTCATTGCCAGGGGTGGTAGGAAGGGACTGGACTCTCTCTTCTGAGGAGATGGGGTTCCTTCCAATTGATAAAACCTGGCAGATGGAGTGGTCCAGTATTAGTTTATTGTCAGGGGCTTTCTGTGTAAATAGTTCATTTTTTCTTATACATTTTATTATTAATATTGTTGCTGTTACTTTTTGTTTGCTTACCTGATTGCTGTTTCCAGTAACTTTTTCTTATCTCAACCTGTAATCTTTGCCTTTTTCCAGTGGGAGGGGGCACGAAGACAAAGTGGCACATGGCTTTTTTAGTGGTTGTACTAAATTGGACAACACCATTCTTAAATTATTACAAATAGATAAACAGAGACTCCATGATATTCCATATCAGATGCTCAAAATTTACAATGAGGCCAATGGAACATTTTGAAATAGTATTTTTATTAGAAATGATTGAATATAAATAAAAGAAGGTTTCTGAATTCAAAAGGCTGGATAAAAAGACAGACTAGAGGTCATTAGGAAAAAAATCTGTAAAACAGAAAATATGACAAACAAGCAGTTTTAATGAGAGGTCAAAGCCTGGAGGTATCAGTCATTTAGTATTTTCAAAAGATATCAAAAAGACAGGTCTATAAAGACAGCCTAGTCCAACATACATAAACCTAACTAACACTTTGGTGTGGGGAAAAACAAAAATAAAGGTTAGACACACTGAATTCTCAAATCCCAAATTCTGAACAAGACCAAAGTGAATTTTTAAAGCCCTATTAGCATTTCAGATACACTCCTTTTTCAAACATTTTTTGTAAAAATTAGTTTACCTACAAAAAAACCCCAAAATTTTTCACAGTCATCATTTCATATACTGGTGACACTATGCTGGTGAAAGCACACTAGAGGTTGTTCTTCTAAATGGAATTAATAATTGCTTAAAAGAGAAGTCTTCCTTTGATTAGGAAGTGATTCATACAACCTCGTTGCACAAGATGTCACACAGAACATATTTTTGGAAAAAATAACTTTGCATTTTGCTGAGTACTGAATCAGGAAAATCACATTACATACTTAATATATATCAGCCAAAACCCCTACTTTATTTATTTTTTTTAGGAATACTTCAGGTTTGTTGGTTATTTTGACCCATAGTCTTGCACCATTCACTTCTGTTGAAAATGGAGATAAACAAGACATTGCGATTTCCTTTTACAAATACATGACTTGGAGTCCAAATTCCATTTTTAAGAATTAAAAGATGCTTTTGCAGATTATTGTAAGGTAATAAATAACTGCATTTCAGCTACCTAATGTTATTTTTCAAGTTTCTTTCCCCTCTTGCAGCATCCCATACAATATGTGAAGTTATGTAGCTTACCTTGAAAAAAGAGCAATGACACTGAACTTTTAATGGGCAATACAAATCATATTTCCATGGAAACTTGCTGTGAAATACATCATATATAATAACTACTGACTGACTGGGAGCTACTTATTTGTCAAAACTCTTCGGTTCTTAAATGCTTACAATCCATGTCCCTTTTAAACTACCTGCAGTAAAATTTAACAAATATAAGTAATAAATTTAGCAAGTCTCAGTTTATTATTTATTTTTTTAAAGAGATCAAGAAGTTAAAATCCTGTCTCTTCCTTACTTCAACGAAACATGGCAATGATTGCAATAAAGGGAAATAAAAGCACCAGACTTCAATCAGTCATTAATACTCCAAGGGGCTATTGCATGTGATCTTAAACCCACAAGAAACAGCACTTCTTCTTATTGTAAGGTAGATGTGAATGCAGTTCTAGATTTAAAGGGTTTGCTTTTTCACTATGGCAAACATGTAGAGGGAAATGGAATGAAACATGTTCTGGAGATCGCTAAGCACATCTCAGAGGTTGCCTCCCATAGGAAGATATCACTAGATTT
This sequence comes from Chlorodrepanis virens, assembly GCA_003286495.1. NCBI lineage: Eukaryota > Metazoa > Chordata > Aves > Passeriformes > Fringillidae > Chlorodrepanis > Chlorodrepanis virens. The sequence goes on from LTAT01000001.1 coordinate 78,398,338, forward strand.
AAAAGAAAAAAACCAACAAAAACAAACAGCAGCCCACTGAAAAAGAAACTGTCCAAAAGTGCTTTTGTGTTTGGCACAAACAATATGGATTCATCCATCTGTCTTAGGGTGACTGTATGATGCTTGTATCCCCAGTTGTCCGTTCTGTTTATGCTGGATATTAAGTTCTGCACCTTTGAGATTAGTTCAGAGAGAGAAGGGGAGAGGAAAAGAGGTTTGCAGTTTGTTTACAGAAGCTGCACTCACTCCTCTGCGTTCCTGCTCCTGGACTGTGTTGTCTGCAGCACAAACAGAAAACAGAACAGAGCTCTTCTTTTGCTTTTAGTTAGTTTTTAGCTAGCTGAGGCAGAGATTTTGCCCAGACTTAGTTGTTTTTTTCTTTCTTGGAACTGTTCAAACCTGCTCTGGACTGAAAACCCAAGAAACCACATGTCTGTGGCCCACTGGGGCCTGGGACACTGCATTCCAGTGCCGGCAGGACTGAAAAGAGACTGAGCTACACTTCTCAACAAGAACTTTCTGAATTTGCCATCTCTTCAGAACAGCAAGAAGTTCTATTATTTAATATTATTCAATTTTTTTATGCTTCTAAATACTTTGCTTGTTAAATAAACTTTTTTTTTTCACTTTTTCTTAAAGAAATCTTTTCCCAGACCAGTACGGGGAGGCACCACTTGAATTTGCTTTTCTAAAGAAATCCCATTCAGAAGTTTCCTCCCAGATTCACCTTAAACCAAGACACTATCTTGAATAATAATAATCAAAACTCATGCTCTGAACCACACTGATTCACACAGTCCTTACAGCTAATGAACCCAGCTTGTAAAAAAATTTATGCAAATGATAAGTGAATATTTCTATAAATCAATTTAGAATCCTATTAACATTTTTACTGACTAGATAAATCTTCCCCTTTAGAAGCTCCTGTCCCACTGAAATTCATTCAATATTTTCAGTGAGCTTCTTGTAACAGGTGTCAGGGTCTGAGTTAAATAGCATCTGATGTTAAATACCTGAATTCAAGAACCGAAATTGCAAGTCTTTGTTAAGGGGAACAAAGACAAATATCTTTGCAATTAGACCTTCAAATATTCAGATATGTAAATTACTTCTGGGGCAAAAACAAACAAAAATTTCTCCTGGAAAGGCTGCATGTGTCCATACTCACTTTTCCACTAGCTTATCGCTAAGATAAATTGATGACAGTTTTCATGTTCAAGTACAAGCAAAACTTGCAAGTGATTAAAAAAATTCTTAAATAAATAATCAGTTGAGATTCTCACTATATTGTAGCATAGAGTAAAAGTAGAAGTGGAGATAATAGTGGAGACAACCCTGTGCAAAGCAACTCAGTGAATATTGAGAAACACAAAAAGGACATTATCAGTAAGAGCAATTCAACTACATCTAACTGAAGCATGACAAAATAAAATATTAAAATAGAAAGTCTTTTATAGCCAGTGGGTCTTTAAACCCAAATACCGAAGCTGAAAGGTGAAAATCTGAGTGCAGCAAGAGATCCAGTTCAGAAATTGCAACTGAAAGGAGACAACCCAGAGGCAACATTCGTTCAAACTCTGATGATCAGTCTGAAAGAACAGAGCCTGAGGACAAAAAACATTCAGACCCTTGCAGTAAATTTGAAAGAAGAGAGCTTTAGGGCAGGAATTGCATAGGCCTTAACAATGAGCTGGGATCTTCAGGACGGCCCTTAGTCAGGACCTGGGACTGGAAAAGTAAGGAGTTAGCAGGGGACTATGTGCATCCTGGAGTCTCTGATAATGAGCTTCACTGAACCTTTGTTATGTTCTGGCCATCACCAAATACTGAATTTAAATTAATGCATGGCGCTGCATACTAAAAGAGTAGAGTAAAAGAAAAACCAGGAGAGGCATCACAGCTAGTCCAAGACTGAAGCTGCCTCCTTCAGTGTAAATTCAAGCTATCAACTTAAATTAACAAAAGTGACTGCTCAAAGAGCTTGCCTAATGTGCATTATGTCTCATCAAGTGGAATTATAATTTTTTAAGACTATTTAAAACTCTACAGCAAAATTTGACAAAGGTGACTTTCTCTTCACTATACACGGGCTATATAACTTCTTTTGCTTTATTCTGTCTTACTAGTATACACTATGTGGTGATCTATAAATTTAAAGGAAAAAAATAAATAAAATATTAACTAGTAAATATGGAAAAGAGCTTTGTAAAGGTGTAGTTTTGCAAAGGGAAAAAAATCTTACTTAATAAATCTTTGCAATTGTTCTGCCTTTCTAAAAAATGAACTCAATACATTAGGATTCTCAGAATCATACACAAACTGCCTAAGTTAGACACCTTGTTATACAAAAGAGCTGAGCATAAGGCAGCTGAGTGAAAGAAGCACCCCAGAGGTCTCCTGAGAGCGGCTCAGAACCCCAATATTAGACAGCTGCTCTGAAGACAGTTTAAGTAAGGAGATTTTAGAGTTGTGCTCTCTGGAATTCCTCTGTGTTCAGCCAAGTAGCATCTAATGTCATGAACACCCTAGTGGATACTGATAACCAAAGCATAAACTCTGGAATAACCTAAAAAATTGAAAAAGGAGTATCTCTTTAAATGCATAATAACTTTGAGTGCATATTTCTTTCTATGACATACTGAATCAAGTTTCAATTTCTTTGGTGTTTTCTTTCCTTTCCTAAAAAGTACTCTCAATTAAAAGCATGCCCACTTTTCAGAGGCCACTTTAAACAGTTTTTAAGCTATACAGGGGGTTGTCATAATATTTCAACTCTTGCAAACATATGCTGAATATGCTATTTCTTCACAGGAAATAATAAGATTTCAAACCTTTATCTTTATTCTCATTATCCTCAAACTATTTCAGGTTTTAATTTAGAAATAGAATGACTTGTAGATTCTTCTCATGGCTACAGTCTTTCGTCCTTTAATGAGGTAGCAGTTGATGCCTCTTAATGGGAATGTCTGACTGTTCTGCTTCACAGCAATTCTTATATATTCAAGAATTATGGAAGTAATCACGTTCTGTAGAAATACATCCCACTACAGCGAGTGATATGGTTCTCAGATTTCCAATTTACGTGTTTTAAATTAATAGCTGTTTACTCTGCTGTACAATAAAAAGGGTAGTTATCACTGGAGCTAATTCATTACATAGTACTTTATTTCTGAGATTCACAGTCTTTCCATGTACAGGACACAAAGTAAGCAATTACAATAAGCATATATCTGTCAAGATATAAGGTAACATTTAGATTACCTAAGCCACTTTCTGCAAAGACTCATCACCGTGCCATTTAAAACACTTTAAAGAATGTGTTTGCCTTCTGAAATTGATTAGAAAAAGGAAAAATGGGAGAAACCAAGGACAAGAGCTTTAAGCACCAAAAATCTAATTTTTAATATAATGCAGATTTCATTCCCTACTGGTTTAATTTATACCATTTGTTCAGCACTGCCTTCAGCATTTAAGGGAAAATAAGACTGAATAATATTGCTTGCTCTGTTACATAGCAGTCAATGAATATCCTCTAACATACATTTTATCAATGCTACTTCTTAGTAGAAGAAAAATTTGAGTATCTTTATTCTTCAGAAAATATAAGATCTGCTTTTTGTTCTTTGGAGTATTACCACATTGGCTGCTAGCAGAACAGGCAATACAAACAACCTACCAGAGCAAGAAAATCCTTCTAGGAAGTGAACCATCATCTATCTGGTATTTTTTCAGGCTTGCAGTGTTTTCTCTGATTTAAGGGAAGAGGGATAGTGGACACTGTTAATAAACACTAGGCTAAACATTGAAATAGAAAAAGATTCCCAGATGAAGAAGGCTATGGACGGCCTATGATGCACAGAGTACTTTAAACAACAAAGCCTAAGTATAGGCAAAAAAGAGATGTTCTTCAAATGTTACTTGCTTTGTTCCTTGTTTTTATCAACATTTGCCATGATTAAATATGCATAAATACTACAGCTAGACTATAGGAAAAGATATTAGAGCTTTTAAAGAGAAACTACTAGTATTAAAAGATTGGTAGTATTCATTTGGTCCATCTGTGTGGATATAGCTGCAATGCTGAAAGAGAAACACAAGTGGAAAACACTGCACACAGGCGAAGACTTCTGAATTACAAAACTGTCAGTACTCCTCAAAGTTGTTGGCGCCGTTCACCTTTATAGTATTTGGGTCCTTAGTTGAAGTCAGTGTGGTTTTGTTGCACAGCTCATGATGGAAAGGTTTAATATAGTTAGAAGGTTTTTTGCATACTATACATGTTTTTTCATACAGATTTCTTTAATTGCTTCTCTCAATTGCTGCTCTAAATTTAAATTAAGCTACAGAATTCACAGAGTTTTACAAGGAAAAAGTGATTAATTAATTCTTGAGTGTATGTTATTTCTCTCTTAGAATTCTGTATTGCTGAACCCTTAGAAATATTTCTCTGTTAAGGTAAGTTTTGCTATATATATTAAGCATGATTATTTTTATGCTTTTGATGTAAGTTATGTGATCATCTCTTCTCCTCTTCTTAAATGCAAATAATGAATGTGCTATGTAAATGGAACAGTCTGAAAGACAAATTGTACTGCAGAGAACTCACAGTAACTAAAAGCACTAGTACATTCTGGAAGTATTGAAAATAGCTGATTATTATTTAACAAAGGAAAAGATGTTTCTGAGCATGAGCAACTTTATGTCCTCTATTAAAGAAGTTGATCTGCTAAAAGAATTCAAAGCTTTAGTATTGCTGTTTGAGAAATGTGTTGTTTACTTCTTTAGTCAACAAAGGAAAAGATTAAAACTTAAAATTTTTTCCTTAATGCAAAATATTTTCAAGATGCAATAACTCATTTCTCAGTTCAAAATCCAAGAAAATGTAATTGAAATTGTGATTTATTGAGGTATTTTAAGAAATAAGAGATGTTATAAAATTGCAAATAATAATGTCTGGTGGTCAACACTATGCAAGATTCAACATTAATTGAAGACACTGCAGCTGATAGCTCAGACACTAAATTAGGATTTTGTCCAAATATCAGAGCCACAGTCATGATTCTGAAATCCAGATCTAGCTAATAGACCTGAATACATATGACTGCAATAGAAATGATATATGTAGAATTCATTGTAGCATCTGGTCCCTCTTGTAGTTTAGGTCATATTCCATTCAATCTCTGAACCAGTATAAACAGTATGATGGCATCTTAGGAAGTACAAGCTCTAGCTGTGCATTGACTGTAAAATGCTTTGGGCAAAATGAAAGACTTGGAAAGGGTTATTCTGGAAATTACTTTACATGGATGATTTTATTATGCTACTGAATTATAGATAGGGCAGTTCATTCCTGTGTCATTCATGAGCCTGTCACTGTAAGCAAAAATAAGGAGTAGGCTTTTACATGTGTATGTAAACTAAATCAATATGTGTATATGCATGTATATACACACAATTCAAACCTGTACAGAACTTCTTCCTAAATACATCTTTTAAAAATCTAAGTCTGAAATTTTAAATTCAATGCTTATTTCATTCAGCTCCATATGACAAGTAAATTGGGAATTGAGTTCTGCTATTTGAGTATTTAAAGGTGATGATTTCATTTTCCTAAACATTTTAATTTGCTTTTAAGTAATAAATCACTGGGTGATTACTAATGGAAACAAAAAAGATTTTTAAGGTTAAAAAAAAAAAAAAGCTTTCCCTTCATTTAGCAAGACATGAAATCTTTCATTTGTCTTTTGTTTGCTTGCAGGGGTACTTTCACTGCAAATATCTCAGAACATCTTCTTGTTATGAAGATTTAAACTGTTGAAGTAATCACTCAAAAATGTAAAATACAGAATCAAATACAACAGGAGAGGAAAAAAAATTAGTCATCTTTTCATTTCAAATAGTGATTTCAACACTTTGTAGTCAACACAGAAATTCATGTAATAAAATTTCAAAAGAAATACAATTAGCAACATATTGGAAAAGGTTTGCCACCTTCAACCAGAACATTCTCTTATTTTGTCAAACACTTTTTACTGCTTTTGAGAAAATTGATCTGTAAACAAAACACTGCACTGCCTTGACAAACAAAGCAACACTTGACATGAATTCATGAATAGAAAGCAGTGTTACTGCCAATTTTAAAAATGTAGCAAATGCTAATATTTTAAATGAAAGCATGATTAACTCATTGGGAGTGTTTCTACTGAGTTCAGTGCAGCCGTGGTGTCCATCTTAGCACACATGCCACCAGGCTTGTCAGAGAAAGCAGGCGATGTGACTCTACCTGCATTTAAACATCACCAGCTCAGGCTCAGTAATACAAACATTCCTCTAGATGTAGTCACTGGAGGTTTTAAAGATGGATAACTATCATATCTGTTTCACAGACAGTGAGGCTAAGGCTCGGAGGCTTTACAATTCCCACTGCAACTGCCTTGTAGGCTCTATCTCTCCTTGGTCAGTGTAGTGTATTCCATCTTCCCATGCTACAGCATTTCTACTATAACCTTGGAAAATTAAAAAAAAAATAAAAATCTCTGTTTGAGAGTACAAGGAATGGCCACAGAACTCCCAGAAAGTATTCATCCTGACCTTAAGAACGAAGCACTTAATGTATTTTTCTTTGTTAGCAAAACCTCCTTGGATACAAGGATAAATAGTGAAAAAGACCTGTCCAATTTCTTTCCACAGATCATAGAATCATAAAATTGATTAGGTTGGAAAAGACCCCAAGGTCCTTAAGCCCAGCCATTATCCCAGCACTGCCAAGTCCATCACTAAATCATGTTCCTAAGAACCATACCCACAAGTCTATTAAATACCTCCAGGGATGATCATTCCACCACTTCCCTGGACAGCTTGGTTCAATTCTTGATAATCCTTTTAGGGAAGATATTTTCTCCTAATACCCAATCTAAATATGCCCTGGTGCCACTTGAGGCCTTTTCCCCTTGCCCTACCATTTGCTACCTGGGAGAAGTGATCAACCCCACCTGGCTACACCCTCCTTCAGGCAGTTGTAGAGATAAGTACCCCTGAGCCTCCTTTTCTCCAGGCTGAACACCCCCAGCTCCCTCAGCTGCTCCTCACAGGACTTGTGCTCCAGACCCTTCCCCAGCTCCGTTGCCCTTCCCTGGACACGCTCCAGCCCCTCAATGTCTCTCCTGCAGTGAGGGGCCCAGAACTGAGCACAGGATTGGAGCTGTGGCCTCAGCAGTGCTGAGCACAGGGGGACGGTCACTGCCCTGCTCCTGCTGGCCACACCCTGGCTGATCCAGGCCAGGATGCCATCGGCCTTCTTGGCCATCTGGGC
>LTAT01000001.1:78412981-78427073 GCA_003286495.1 Chlorodrepanis virens
TAAAAAAAAAAAAAAGTCCCCATTAGAGCCAATAGAAAGCCACATTATCTTTTAAAACCTTGAGCATACACAGATTCATCATATTGACAAACGAGGTAGATGAGAGTTGAGAAAGATCATCAGTATTTACTGTGCTGTGAATTCCTCTCCTAAAACTTCAGTTCCAAGGGGAACATTCGCTCACAGAGCCACAGCGGACAGGCTGAAAACCATGGAGGTTTCAATGACAAGGCACCTGTGTTCATTCCAGTGCTCTGGAGTATCTTCTTTCTCTAGCTGGAGGGATATTTTGTCTCCACTAAAATAAATTCTTTCCCCCAATTCAGCAGCTTGGTAATATGAGTCTTCACATGATTTACTTCAATTTTTCCATAAATATCCTCTGAACATTAACTTCTATAAATGTATTTCAGGACTCAGATCCTTGAGGATTCCTGCACAAGCTTGTTTATTTGTATTTGGAGAGTAGAAAAAAATGTTGTATTTGTGAATTTCCCCGTGCTGCTAGAAAACTAGACAAGCTTAATGGTGCAGTAAAAAACATATTAATCAAAATTTCAAGTCATATTTTTATATACTGGTAGCAGAGGTTAAAAATAATACAAAATCTCAGTTAAAACTGAATGCTTGAAAACTGACATTCTCCTGGTCACTCTCCCTTACTGAGGACAGTTATGTCTCAGAAATCACAGGTGACAATCACAACTCAAAATCTTTTGAATTTTATTTGCAATTCTGAAAACAAGATCTAACATTGCCTTTTCCTGTGCACTCATGCATACATGCATTTAAAATAACAGCTTGGGATGCAGAGGCATTTGGCTTGGCAGTCTTGGGTAATTAAAGATCCCTTTCCCCTCTCCTAGGTGCACACTGCATCTAATACAGGCTCTATAAACTACCCAAAAAAATTTAAACTGCTATTCCAAAAGATGTACACCTTATCTCCCATGAAAAGCTGTTACCATTTTTTTTCTTAGTCAGCCATGAACATTAAATATCATACAATAAATCTGCTTATTCTGAAAGCTCATGGATTTTATTACCTTGGCAACAAAGTGATCTGTTCTAACTGCTTTTTGCTGCCAGTTTTGGAGTTTTCCGTGTCACAGAAAAAGCCATGAAGAGAGGATGAACAGTTAACTGACTCCTTCCCTTATGCTTGCATCATCATTTCTACAGATGGAAGAATAGATACAGTGTGAAAATGAGATCCTTGGTTGCTCAGAACCAGTTGTAGTTAATAGATGAACTGGATTAAAAATATTTTTTTTCAGTTTTATGACAATCACCAGCAAAATCCCAGTCAGGAATGGAATTTTATTTTTAATATAAAAAAATAACATTTTTAATCTGAAAAAGAAAAACAAATAAAAGAAACAAAATATTTGAAAAAAATAAAGTTTCTTTTTTCACATCCATCCTTGGACTTTCACTAACAAATAAGCACCCAAATGTGGTGACCAAAGATTGCTACAAATGAATAAATTAAAAATAGCATCACTTCATTTGGAAGCTCCTTTAAGTCTCCCTTTTTCTTAAATGACTGTGATAATTTGTTGTGAAGAAAAAAATAGTGACAGTGATTCAGGCAGCTAATGCTTCAGTGCTGTTGTATTGGTGTCATGAGAGATGAAAATCTCCCACCCAGCACAAGGATGAGAGGGAGCCAGTTTCCCACAGAGGCTGTAGCCAGACCCTATTGAAACCTTCTGCCACTTCAGAGCACACTTCCAGGAAACTTCTCCTACTCAAATGGAAAGGGACCTGCAGCAGTGTCTTTAAAATGTTGAAGGCAGCATGCCCTACTGAAAAATCTAACCAAAGCTTGATCTTTCTCTAGAAAGTGACCATACACAAATGGCACACCAGGGAGACATGTTAAACATTGCACAGTGGGTTTTGTACCAAACACTACAGGTAAGCAAATATTTTTGTGGTTTTTCTGTCAATCCTGCAAATACTTTGTGAACTATGAAAAGCAGTTAAGGCTCTAAGTATGATCATGATTAACAAAAAGAGTTGGAGGAAAAACTCTTGTGAGTTACAGCTCAGAAGCCTCATCATGGGCTGCAGTAATAGACCTAATTTATCAAAGTGGGCAGTAAGAACCTTGCAGATATTTGAGTTTACACCAGCCAGAAAATAATATTATTCACTAGCCTCATATGGCACTGGTTGCATCTTTATCTAGTCTCCTGAATAAAACAAATGGAGACTTGTTTTTCTGAATATTTTATGTCATTGAAAGGGAACTACATTTGACTGAATCAAAGAGATTATTTAAAAAAATTATGATGTGTTTATCAGATATCCAATGTTTTTGTGATTTTCATAATAGGAAAGATAAAACCTGATAGGAAAGAGATATTGGGGGTTACAAGACATAATCTACAAAAACAAGGACATTTTTAAGATTAAGGAGTGTGGTTTTGAATGTTTCTGATAGAAGTACAAAATGGCTTTAACTATAATCCAAAAGTACTATTCTATGCCATGAAGTAAAGATTAAGTGTAATTAGCATTCTGTTTTTTAGAGGTACTTGTTCAGGACTGCACCTAAGATTGCTTCACTAAAATGCAGACCAGGTTTGTTAAGTGTAGGTTTAGCTGAAGACTGTGTATGAAGTTTCTCAGAACATGTGTACGTCTCCCTGGGTCAAAGCTGCAATCACTACTGGTTTCAGCACACTCCACATATAAGCTCTGACTGCTTTCCTGGCAGGGTCTGGGTCTCCTCTTCCCCAGAACAACAATATTTAGAAGAAAAAACCAATAAATTTGACTAAGAGAGACTTTTTTCTTTTTTTTTTCTTGCCCTGAATATACAGAGGAGTAAATCACTACCTGAAGTTTAAATGTACATGAGACACTCCTGTAAGCCCTCAGATGGAGATCTAACTACTCACTTAGTCAGTGAGCTGCATTACACACCTCTCTATCCTCTCGCCTTCCTCTCTGATTTTTTACCATTCCTTTTCTGACAGGTCCTACCTTTTCATACCCTCATTTTTAACATTCATTTTAACACATTATTTCTTGTAGCTGGTCAGAAGCAGTTACAGGAGCCTACCTTTTCTCACAGCTCAGCTTTCTTGCTTGATTTGTCAGGGTAACCAGGCACTTTTCAAGAAATGATCGGTCACTCCGATCAAAACGTTAAATATTTAAAGTGCCACCACATCATTGATAAAGTGAAACCTAAAGTATTTGTTTGCTCTCTGCTAATTATTTTAGTTCAAGCAGGCAGACTCAACTGTCTACATTATTAATTGAACCTGTAAAAATGAGCTAAGGACGGGAAACGTCCTTGCTGTTAGCCGTGCTAAGATTAAGCAGCCACTCACATTAGCTGTAACATGAAAACCTTTTTCTCTAAACTCCACCAATATGAAGCTAAAAAAATCGTATCAGTTCATATTTCTAAATGGTTTGGAGAGAAGATTAGCAATTGGGAAATCTCAGATGTTAACCAATTGTAGGAAATAAAAGTGATGTTACTAATTTACTGGAGTTTGTGGCTATCTTTGGCCTGAAGTAGCAAAGATTCATGTTCTCTAAAGTAGCATGTTTAAGCACCAAAGAGCTTGAAGGTTTTCTTGAAAGAAAATGGAAGGTTTCCCCAAAGGCCATACAACAGCAATATATAATATTCCACATACAACTTATACCATTGATCTATTTCTTTACAGCTATATTTTTGCTACAGGAAAATCATCATTGGTTTCTGTGATCAGGAGCACTGTAAAGTGATAGAAGCCACAACAAAAATTCACATTCATGCTGAAAATAATTGGGTGAAAATACAATTAGAGTTATATGTTTTGATATAAATTTTATAGTTTCATTGTACTACTTGAAGTAAAGCAAGATGCCTCAGCTGGTATTTATCATGATGACCTGAAACTCCATTCCATTCTGTCAAAAGTTTCACACAGTGGTTGAGTGTTGATTTGAAGTTTGGGGCTAGAAACACTCAAAATTCTCATTTTTGTAAGACACAGGGGTACAGATCCAAAGGGAATGGAAGAGTCTAGTTATAGCTTGTAAAGAAGTGTGATAGATATAAGCACATGGGTCTGTGAACTGAAACTTTTGAGTGTTGCAGAATATAAAGCCTACCACTCTGCTGTGTGCCTCCACAGGACTCTGGAGCCTAATTATAGAGCTGTATGAAAAAGTTCTGCTTGTCAGCAGAACCAGCAGGAGGGGAAAAAAAAATATTTTTGCACATTCACAGAAGAATAAAATATTTAGGCAGAAAATCATCATTGCTGCAGATGGACATTTACAGAACAAAAATGGGTAATTTTTGTGCAGCTCTGCTTGTCACTAGCATAGCCAGAATACATTTGGTAAAGATTTAAAATACAACCTAGAATTCCTCAGTCACTGCCAGTGGCAAAATATGCTTCATAGAGTAGTACTGGTGGAGGGTTGCAGGAAAATTCAGGGTGGGGAAGCGGTCCTAAAATGAGCAGTCAGCATTCCACCAAATTTAGCATTGCTGCACTTGCTTATGCCAGCAGAGAATTTGTCTCTTGATGGTTTTGAGTCCTTCTGAGTAAAGACTAGCCACAAAAGCCTGATGACAATTACAAGGCAAAATGTGACGATCTGACCCTATTGAGGCAATGAGGAAAGAGATCTAGAAGAGGCATTAAAGAGATGCACAAATTGGTAATGAAAACAGCAGTCAGAAACTGCTAGTGGCCAATAGATTTTAAGTGCTTGCTTTCATTATATTAAAAAAGACACTCTTTAAATGCATGCTTTGAGTGAGAAGAAATATACTTATTAAAAAGCTACTCTATGCCCTGAACATTCCACATGAGTAACTAACGTATGTTTAGGAGAAATATGACTTGACAGGTTGATGGGCACAATACCCGATTCCTGATGGCGCTTCAGGTGAGAGCTTCTACCCAGTATATCAAAAAACCTCAATAACTTAGAACAGCATTTTGTGTGTGTGCTGTGTGACCCTCCACAACACTGACAGAGGGATTATCCATTTGCAGGTGCAGGTCTTTGACACAAAAGATGAATAATTTATGTGGACTTCCCCTTTCTTCCCCCTCACTTAGCAGCAAGCAGAGAAAAGGGGATCCATCACTGCATGGTTCTCACAATTTCTGCACTCCCCAGCCTGTGTTTGCAGCCACTCAGTGGAAAGCCTTGCTCTTCAACTCAACTGTAGTGGCCTCTACTTTCAGCTTTGGATAAGTGTTTTTCTCTTATGCTTGTTAAATGCAGTGTGAATTTTATGTGGAAAAGTTTTTTTCTTATTCCTTTTTTTCTTTCTTTTCCCTTGGCATCATTTAATTTGGCAATTCTTGGAGTGCTAGAGAGTCTCTTTAATGTATCTCAAGGCACAAGGACTCTGACTTTACTGCAATAGCAGAATACATTTATTTGCTGCCTTTATAAATGGCAATGGGAACTGATGAAGGATCGTGTTCTCAGTACTTCCATCATCTCCTTCTTTATCTGACATTAGCAATAAAATATAAATTACAGAAAAGGCAAACCAAGCATACAAATTAAAAAAGTAATTTCATGCCAGCCAACATGTGAGAAAACCTCAGGTGATGAGGAAATCAAAGGAAAATGGCAATAAAACAGACTACACTGAGAAGTAATAATTATAACTCAGGATGCAAATCAAATAATATCTTTATACACAGTAATTAATAAAGGAAAAATTAGATGAAAGTAATAAAAATCTCCTGCAATAGGACCTTCTGTTCACAATCTGACAAAGTGTCTGTCTTTTTAAAAAATTAAAAGAATTCCTATATCTCTTAGTTGCCTTAAAATCTGCCCTATATTATAAAGTAGAACAACTCTGTGTTTACTTTTCTCGATGCTGGAAGCTGATTCTGTTCCATTTAAGTTTTATTTTCAAATTGACAGATGAAGTTTTTCTAAGCCAATTCAGAGAAAGCCTCAATAGAAGGAAAACCTTTGTATTTGCTTTGCTGTTACATCATTACAATTCTATATTAAATCCAGAAATAATCACAAAAAGTCCAAAAGCACTGTCTTGCATATGGCTATTTACAGTCTGTTTTTTTTTTCCACTGCAAAATATTCCAGATCTTATTATACCACCTACAGGTAGTTTTTAGATAAACTCTTGGGATGCCCTGAGCTTCTCAGTTACTCTGCAGTAGGTTTCAAAGAGCAAGCGTGTCCATTACAGATTTTTAGAGAAGTTTCTCATAACCCACACTGCTTTGACTTTGAAGCAATGCTCAGGAAAAAAGCATGCTATTTTTTTTTAATCTTAGATAATGCATGATACTAGCATGCCATTTTTGCTATAGACATTATCTTCAATAAACATTGCAAGTATTCAACTGACTGTATTTTCTCATATGCCAGCTTTTCTTTGATGCAGAATGTGACATATGAAACTACTAATCATTTTCTGTTGAAGCAAAATAACAAAAAACAATGATAAATTTTTCTTTCTCTCACACATTATTCTCCTTCACAAATCCCATAATCCTATATAATCATGCACATATTGTTTATAATTTCAGCATGCTTTTGTAAGCTTTGAAAGAAATCTTTGGCAAATTCCTTTACATTCCTTTACAATTAAAGTCGTGCTGCTTCAAAGGAACTATTTTGCAAAGATTGACAGAGAAGGAATCTTGATAGTAATTTATGGATACTTCATGAAAACTTACAGAGATAACAGGCATTAAGTAATGACCTTTCAAGTGTAGACTCTTTAGTGCTTCTATACACTTAATGCTTCCTAATTTTCTCAAGCTGTATTTATTTTGTAGGGAAGAACTTTGGGTTTGGCATGATTTGAATCCGTAAGTCTGTCTTGCTTCTAATTTGTAGAAAATATGCAAGAATTTAATCCAAATTCAACTGAATTGCTCTGCTTTGATGCTGTTTATTTTCTCCAGTTGTTGATTAATATGCCCCTTGTGCAAACGTCTTCCTCCTACCTGATGCCTTCAGTAATGTCTCAATTTGCTGCTGATGACATTCAAATTTCCTCCAGAGATGCCTTCTGAAGTCACAAACAGAGGATTATGCCCATCAGTGAATGACTCAGGCACAAAGTGATTGATAAGACAAATAAATACTTAGATCTTACCAATCAGTCAGTTGTGATATGAAAGGGGGAAACAAAACTGCAGACATTTCAGCTATATATCATGTTTTCTAAATTATCTTTATATACCAATGGCCCTCTTAATAAATTATTCTCCATGGTTATCTGATCTGGAATACATTTTCAATTATGCCTGTTCACAAACTTGTAACAGACAGTCTTCCTCAGTCTGAAGCTGTTTCAATGTCTAAGAAATATCCTCCAAAGTCCAAACAGAGGAAATACTACACAGCTGGTTTTGAGTTGAAAAGCTGTGCACACACACATCATTGAGACTTTATGACATCAGAGAAGTCATGGCTTTATTCCCAGATTCCCTGAGCTGAGTTTTATGTAAGCAGCAACAATACATGACACTGCATATGTTAAAGGGGAGTAAGAACATTTTGAGCATCTTGCACAGCATGAGACTGAGAAATCAAGACCTTGTATCACCTCAGATGGTGCAAAAGTCAAAAGCCAAACAAAGAATAAGGTCGTAATACAAGAGTGAGTAAATTACTTATTTTATTTAATTCATTTTTTTTTGAATGACAAAGCAAATAAAAAGTTTTAATTAAGAGAACTTATATTGTAAAAGAATATCATGTAAAAGTCCATATGCTTGTTTTTAATAAGTTTTCATCTGCTTGAGGTTTTGGTAACCTGAAAAATAAGTTAATTTAGAAAAGGGGTCTAAAAAGTGCACATTTCAGAAGCAATTGTGGATTGTTGCTACAGTTTTCAGACAAATATTCAAGACATTTTGTAGCATTTATTTGTGATCATTACACATGTCATAGTATTGCAGATAGTATCTTGGGCTTTTTTTCTTGGGTGGGAGGTGATCTTGAAGACATCTGTACATGATCATGGTAGCATGGCTGTGAAACACAGATGTCTTCCCTTAGCTATAAGCTCTTCAAAGATCAGACATAACAGTTAAAAAAAGGGAAGTCTTTGAGTTAAGCCATAAGTTCTTTGATTCAGGGACCATTTTTTGTTTACAACCCTTAGTGCAACACAATCTTGATTTATGATTATCATGTCTACTTGTCACGATGATGATAAGGTTTATAATGGAATAAAGGACCTTGCTAATAAAATATCATCTAGGGCAATCAGAGTTCTAATCTAAATAATATTTTGTATAGACTTGTGATGTGAATTAGATGGTTGAGGCAACTGCATTTTAAAGTGGCATCTACATTTTTTTAAATATATGTGAAAAGATGTACCAACAAGCTAAAGTGTAAAAGAAAAATCTAAAATTTATATATATAATTGTTGAACTATGCATCAAAGTAACCTCTACAGTAGGTACGGCAATATACCCATGGGAGGGGGGGTTCAGTTTTTAAAGGGCTACTATACATACAAAGTTTAATATTATTAATTTGGTCCAGAAAGAGGGCTGTAGTACAATGTGCAATGAATGCTTATAGGAAAGAAATTAGTAAGCATAGGAAAAACAAAAATAATGGAATTTTAATTCATCTCTCTTCATAATTTTATTCATCTCTCTTTAGCTCATCTCCAGAACTTCAAGTGCATTTTTGTTCTAGGCATACTAAAATTCCTATATAGGAACAAGACAGTTCCTGAAGTTGTCAGTATTTTCTGTTTCCTCCATTCTGTATAGATCCCCCCCCCCACTCAAAGTTATCACAAGAATAAATGTACAGATAAATAATAATCATGATTACATCATAGTAATATGAGCATCATGAAATTGAATGAGTTCATTAGACCAACACTGCTGAAGATCACCCAAGTGTTCCAGCCTGTCCAGAGTAATTTCTTGGAGGTTCTAAAATACTTAACTTTTGAAAAATGTTCCCTTTGAGAACCACCTCAGAAGAAGAGGTAAAGCATATATACTGTGACTTTGTTGACTCATTTTGGTGTGGTTTTGTTCATTACACTTCAAGTCTATGCAGAAAACTGTGAATAACCAAGAGTAAATGGCATATGAAAGTCTGTGGAGTAAGTTAAAGGGGACAATGGGTCATCTTTCAGAACATAATGATATATGTGTTCCTAAACAGTTAATAATTAATCACATTTCCCAAAAGTAAATTTCTTTGCCATTTGCCATTTAGTTTTGAGGGCACGTTTGTGGGGACAATATTGCAGCAAACATCTTCTGAATATGTCTCTTCATGGCTGAGCAAGAATTACAACTTTTCAAGTTTAGTGCCTGAATATCTTCCCAAGATATTATCAGAAGGACATTATGCTTTTAGATCAGCTTCCTCTGTTACTATGACCAAACAATCTTCTTCCTGCTCATCTGTGCAGGCAATGCCCCTGGTTGAATGCCTAGCAGGGTGGTTACCACCTGTAGCAGGAATGTCACAGCCATAGGGCAATGTCCATCATGTACTCAATGAAGACTATAAACCCAACAAAAATAGAATGGGATTTGAAAATTCTTGCAAAGTGATGCTATTTGGCAAGGGAAGACACCCAAAAGCCTGGTCAATACTATGCCTACATCAATTACAAAGCAGTGTATTTAGCCTTCATCAAAATGATTCAAAGGCTAGGAGTCCCAATAAATATATAGTAACTCTTTAACTACTAAAAAGTGAACAATTTTCACTCAGAAGGAGGCTGAAGCCAAAGTCTGTACATGTTGAGTGAAAAGTTGTCATTCTTTACCCCTCCCTGGAACTGCAGTGAACTACCTGCAAAGTTTGTCTGCTTTTAGTTTCAGAAGCTGAAGGTTCTCCAAAGACAGCATCATGTTTTAACACCATTTACAAGAAAACCTTTAAGAGCATGCTGAAAAAGGAAATTCCCAAAAGAGCTTTCTGATGGATGGAAAGAGTTTGATGTATTTTCTATTTCCAGGTATGGGAATGGAGAAGAGTTATCAATTTTTCCCAAGACTGATGTGTAAGTTTGGTCCTGAAGGAGATGTAAAGAGGTGAGCTATGGTTGTGTAACTAGTATATGAGAGCATGCATCATTCTGACACAACCTCATGGCTCTGTAAGCTTGAGAGTTAGTCTGAGTGGATGACTACACAGAACAAGTATGAGCATGTTGTGATCAAGAACATCAGCTGTAGCATGGATAGAAATTCTAATGTTTTATTATATTCACAACATACAGAATCTGACATAGTGTTTCCCTTATTACGTATCCACTTGCAATACCTTAGAATTGATTTGTTGCCTTTATGAAATACAGTGAGAAATCATCCTGAACTTCCTTTTTAGAAACCAGCACATGAGCAAAGATCAAATTTGCTTATGGTTCACACACAGATTACATTTCCTTCCACTACCTAGAAAATGTACTGTTGCTGCTATTCCAGCTTGCAAAGACACAGAATCATTGCTCTTCAATATATGTGTGTGTGTATAAACACATCTATACATACATACACACACATTATGAGGCTTTGAAATCTTTAAGCAAAACAAGAATGTATTTATCTTATAAAGTTTTAACAATTTCATAATTTGCAAACCCAACTCCTAATAGAGTGGGATTGATAAAAAACACACAGGAGATAAGAATCTGTAGAAAATCCATCACTTTCAGAAAGAGTACTTTTCCCTTGTAAAGTACTAAAAAGTTGGTAATCCAGGGTGTAAAAGACCCTGAAAAAAGCAACAGAGAAGCCATGCACAGAAGGAAGAAAATATACTGAGAAGCACCTACCAATATAGTATTAGCAACCAAATGTCTATTTCACATCGATTCTCAGGGAATTAAGAATGCAGTATAAACTGGTGGATTTCATTTAGCATTTTAGAGCACAACAAATTGTTCAAATGATTGAGGTTTTTCTGAAAATGAGAGAAAGTACAATGCAGAAGCTTTAGCAGGAGCATAAGGAGGGAGCAGACCAACAGTGGCAAATTTTGCAGTACATTTGTAGGAACTAAAATCTGTGTTGCAGGCTACAAGCAGAAAGACAAAATCAGCCAGAAGAACTACGTTTTTTTCAATGCCACTGAACCAATCACCTCAGATGGCTCAATACCTTGATATGTATATTCTTAACATACAGATGTCTTTTGACATCTATGATGTCTTTTGTGAAGACTTGTATTAATTATTTACAATAAATATTTCTATCATTAATCTAATCAGAAAATTTCCAGTGTGTTGAATCTGTTCAGTGGAACAGATTTTTCTATATTTCTAGTAAATCAGATTAAGCCTTTTTGAACTTACCAGATTTGCAAGAAGCAGGAAAGAAACCTGGATCTCAGACTGTCACTTAAAGCATCATACTTTTAACCTCCTCTTTCCATACAGAGCTCTTTACCTTTACTGACACCCTCTGGTCCCTATGCCTAAGTCAAGTTTGAATTCATTCCAGCACTCCTTCAAAAATTTACTCTCCAAATCAATATTTTGTGGAGCACAGAACTGGACATTTTCTGAAACTCCCATAAATCATATCACTGATTCCCCAATAGTTCACCATGTCAGCAACTTATTCAGGGGACTCAAGCAGATTTGCAAGTCACGACCTTCCTGTATTGAATCTGTGCTAGCAGTCCTCCAAGATATTCATTTCTTAAAGTTGCCCTTTATTATTTTCTAACAGCAGAGCTCTTAATCACGCCTTTATCTTAGCTGCTATGATATTTTTCCTCAAGACCTGTTTTCAAAGTTGCTTTCTTTCAAATTCTCAAGTAGAATTCAGCCAGCGAGATGTTTTCATTTTCTGTTTTCATTCTTAGTACATGTACATCTGCCCTCGTTATAAAATGAAATTAAGATCTTTTCTCCTGATATTTTTACCAAGAATTCAAAATATGACCTTCAGCTTCACATTGACCAAAAAAAAATATAAAACCTACACTTTTTATCTCCCAACTATCCTTAGCTGTCTTCCCACTTTCATGTCATGCTCTGCAAGTTCTGACTTCTTTTGCGTGGCATTTGCTTTGTACGTGTATGAAACAGAAGTGCTGCATGTGCAGTAGTCCCCTTATAAAACTACTTAGCTGTTATCACCTTCAAGAGTGCTTAACACTTCACCCTCCTTAGTATATTTGTTCTCTTCTGAAACTTTGTCTTCTAAAGCACGTCTTCTAAGTATTCCCATAGTATATCAACAGTATATCTCTGCTGAAGGCCACTCTACATAAAACATTCCTCAGTTACAAAAGTTCACATCTCAGTTTTCTGTCTTCCTTTCAGCATACCTCAAACTAGTAAACAAGAGTTTGTGTTCTCCCTCACAACAGGATAGACAAGGAGTTCTCAGGGAGAAGGCTAGGGTTTGGGGTTTTTCTTGTTTTTTGGTTTTTTTTTTTTGTTTTACTTGAAACTTTGTGTAAGGTAAGTGTTATAGTAATGGAAGTCAAATTATTAAATATATGTTTAGAAATTCTAGTACAGCATTTGATAGCTTTTTGAAGTAATGGTCCAGTTATTGCTAATTCTTTCCATATCTCCTGTAATAATATTAATCAGAATGAACCCATCTTGTGCTATTGATTGTCATAAAGTACTCCTGAAGGAATGGTAATATAACTCAGCAAGAATTAAAGGCAGTTTTAATACCTGGAAAATATAATTCAAATTTTAATTATCAGGAATCCCCCCATAGCTTTTTGGCTAATAGTGAGTGTATAATGTATTTATAGTTTCAAACTTCAGGGTCTCATCAACAGCTCACTGAAATCTGGGGGAATGTTGGAACTCCTCAAAATAAAAAAAACTCCTCAAAAAAAAGGTACCAGTTCCTCCATTTAAAAAACCAAAAGAACTAACATTGTGTCATTCCAAGAAAGCATTACTTTTTAAACAAAAAAATTAAAAAAACATTGAAAAATCTTTCAGATGCATTTCTGAAAGATTGCAACACATTGGAAAATTAAGTCCTAAGTACTCACATTACACTATCTTGTCTAACTTCTGTTACATGAAGTTTCTGAGCTTAATAGATGTGCAACTAAACATCTGAAGAAGTACATATACAGTCATGGAATTTTTTTTCTAATTTAAAAATCTTAAAAAGACAGTTTCATGCTCTATGTCACAATAACTCTTGGTTCATCTTCTAGCCAGTTCACAGACATTCCACTCAGCCTTATTAACTGTCCTCACATCAGAGGCAAAAAATCGGTGCATCTTTATGTAATTCCATCTCCTTTACCTGTCAGCAAAGGAGAAGAGTCCTGGCACTGCACTTTTCTAATTCCAGAGATAACTGTTTATCCCAAAGCCAAGTATCATTCAAAACTCCAAAACAGCACAACTTTCAGTTCATCACTATAAACTCAATACGCTGGGTTATTTCCTGATTCAACCTCAAGCATTACCATGGTAGAGCTCCCAAATATAAAAAATTAGCACATTTGAATAGGCATCCCTTCTCTGGAGTATGTATTTGTACTAAAAGCTTCACATCTGTCTTCACAACTCATTCACTGCAGCAGTTTGCTCCCCAGTTAAATGAAAGGCAGCATATAGCAGACCACAGTAATTTCTACTTCAACTTTTCTGCTCAATTATGACAATTTCAATGTAAGATTCAAAACAAAAAAGCAAAACACATAAACCTGCAGCCCAAAGATGGGACCTCTCACCATTGCCGGTTTCACAGTAGACTGCTCACAGAGATACGGCGATAGATATTACAACAAATAATCTGCACACACTCCAAAGTCTAACCGGGGAAATCAGTGCCTGGCTGGGGGAACGGCAAAGACACTTACCGCTGCTGTGGCACCGTCTCTCTCGCCCTGACTCTCAGTCTCTCTCTCCCATCCTCCTGACAGCCTCAAATATAGCAGTCCCTTATGGTGCTGAGCCTGGGGGAGCAGAGGATTGCAGAGTTGGGTTTTTTCCCTTTTTTTTCCTCTCTGTTTTTTTTAAACCATCCAGAGGTAGTTCTCCAGACCCGACCGCCTCTCCTCCTCGGCTCGCTCAGTGATGGAAAGCCCCAGGTGAAGGCATCCGCGCCGGCAGCTCCCGCGAGCCCCTCCCGGCCCC
>LTAT01000001.1:78427083-78469594 GCA_003286495.1 Chlorodrepanis virens
GTGTGTGTGTGTGTGTGTGTACGTGTGTGTTTGTATTTTTCTTTACTAACTTTTCTTTGTTTGTTTTTTTTTTTTCTCTCCCTGGTAGTTCCTGGCTAATTTTCAAAAACTGACCTTTTTGTGGTTTAGATTCAGGAGAATGAAGATTTTGGATTAATTCTGGAATTTGCTGGGGGTTCTTACACAACTCTAGTCTTAAATTGGCAATACCAATATGATTTTTTTTTCTCTGTGTCTTTTGCTTGTCTCTTATATTGAAGCCTCTAGCAAGATAAGATACTAGTGATGAGTGACACAGTTTTATACACTTTTGTGGTCCTGTATAATATATGGAAGTCTATCAGAGCAGTTACAGCTCAACATCATGTTCAGTGAATTCTGTGCACTACTGTCAGTGAGGATAAGTTGAAAAAACCCCTCACTTTCAATTCCTTTTTTTATTATTCTAAGATTGAAAATTTCTGGTCCTTCATCACCATCTCCCACTGTATTAACTGTTATAGTGGAAGAGAGAGAATGAATCCATCATTAGAAATGGACTTTCTCTGAATACACTATTCCATAAAAACACAGAAGACAATTGTCTCCACAACTGTGGACGTGTCTCCAGACATATTTCTGTTGGGCAAGTAATGTTGCAACTTGACATATCAAAGCTTCCCTTCATTGACTCAATTCACAGAAAATTATCATCTGGTCATTATTTCCAGTGTTACTAGGTTACAAGACAGCATTTAATCAGTAGCCAGGAATAGTGACTGCATTAATTCTGATCTTATGAATAACTTATGAGGCTCCATTTCTCAATATTTTCAAAGTGAATGTTAAAGCCAGGAGCATTTTTGCCTTTTGGGTTTTTTTGGTGCATACTGTATCTATTTATGACAATAGTGAGGAATTACTTGTGAGGAGGTGATTTTCATTGGTTACTTTTTTACAGGTAGAGATGAAATTAAAAGCAATGCAGATTTTTTTTTTTTTTGTGAACTCATAGAAACTTGACTTTATGGTCTTTATCATCCTTTATGAAGTTTATAGGGTTACTTTGAAAAACTACTTTATGGCACCCATGCTATACACATTGGGTTACACACTACTTTTCTTTAACTCAAAGTTCTTGTCAAAGTACATCTTTCTTATGAATGGTAGCTTTTACGTTTGCTTCTTTTTTTTTAACTTTACATCAGCAATATTTCTACAAGGACCTACTTGCATCTTTTCCTTTTATATAATCAGGAATTAAGTGGATTTGTATGAGTACCAGTTTTATCTTTCTTTGAAAGGAAAGCGACACACAGATTTTAAACAGGTTAAAGTTTCATTTGATTGTGTGTATCCTCTGCAAGGTCAGTTCCTGCTGTACTCCACCACTCTAAGATTGTGAGATGTTTTATGTCGTGTATGTTCAGTGCTTAGTGCATGGACAGTGAGTTATGATCAGCATAAATAGTACTCTGTTACAGTACTACTAATGCAATACACTTTAAGTCAACCTAGCTGCATTTTGCATATCTGGTCTAGTTGTCTGCCTATCTGTCAATTAACACCTTAACCTCTCTATCTCAGTGTCTGCAGTGGACAAGCAAACAGTGGACACAGCACATCTTCAGTCTGAGTCATTTATGAGCTCTTTTCTTACTTGTTTTGTACTTCTTTTCTTTCAGTCTCTTCTTTTAAGCAGAGCATAATGTATTTTTTTTTCTTTCCCACATGGGACCTGCTCCACTATCTGAGCAGTACCATTACTATTGGGATATTTCACTGTGCTTTCTTGACCAGTTGTAGAATATAAGATAGGGAGCGAATTTTGAAGAAGAGAATTGGCTGCTCAGATTTCTTCCCCTCATTTGGGTCTGCAACAGCACTGGAGGTATATATTTAGAGATAATGAAGGCTTCTCTTGCTCTTCCCCTTCCATTTATCAGAAGCTCTTTCAGGTTTCTGGAGGACAGTATTTGAAAATAGTAGTTTCTGAAAAGTGTACATTGGCCCTGTTTTAGCACCCAGCTGTATAATTTTAGTGGCAACCACTATATTTTGTCCTCCCCTAGAACATCTGGATAGACTCCTCGTGGCTTTATAATTAGAGTTATAAGAAAATTTTCTAGGGAGATAAGCAGAATTGTGTGTAAATTTGACGCATAATTCTTCAGGCCTTCGGCAAAGAGCAGAAGATTCAGAGCCTATCATGAAAGCTCTCAGTTATAGCAGATAATTAACAAACTGGAGACGTTAGCAATGGAAAGAAGTTGCTGCATAAAATTAAAAATAAAACCCCAAGCTCTGGGGACTTGAGCCTCTTAAATTTTCAATAGTGCAAACAGATGACATCTGGTCCAACATAAAGACTGGGATAAAGTTAACCTATTTGAAAAAGTTTTGAAGCAGCAGAATGAAACATGTTTTATATCACAGCTTTATAGCATGCCATAATGGTTGTTTTGCTTTCGAAAGAGAAACTTGTAAACTGAACGTATTGTTTCATTGAGCAAAGGCCTGAGAGGATGGCAGAACTGCAGTGTAGTTGGTCAAACACCTAAGGGATGATGAGGCCATTGTTACTTGGTGAACAACACCGTTGTAAATTTCCACTGCGGCCTGGTTGAAGAAAAAATGGCCTGGGTCCAATACATTTTGATACATCCAGGTATGGGCAGTATGTTGCTACTGAAATACTGATCATCAGAGAGCTAAATAGCAAAGCTGTGGTAATCAATTAGTGACAGGAGGGGACAGACTGAGTGCTCCCTTGTTTCTGCAGAAGCCACAAACTCTGGAAGAGACACATGGAAGTGGCAGATGTGAGTGTCTTAACTCTATACCAAACTTGTTCATACACTGACGTTCCACTGAGTGTTACTGCTTTTGTGAGGAACTGATTCAAAATGAAACCAGAGGATCAGGTTCTTAAAAATCAGTCTCCTGGCTACTGCCAGAAGCAAGGATGAACTGATCATCAGAGGGGATTCCTCTTTCCTGTGCATGCTTTGTGCAAGTGCAATATGGTTTTGTATTTCCAGAGTCAGAATACAGATGAGAAGGGATTTGCAGATTCTTATTTTCTCCCGGCTTTCCTAAACTTATGAGGGACATGCATAGGTAAGCCGTTATAACATACAATGCATTGCTTTTGATGCTGTGCTACAGCTACTAGTTAATATGCTGGGAAAAGCAAAACCATAATTTTCCTCATTCTTTCCAGCTTGATCTTCAACATTTGCATAGGAAAGATCCAGTGTCCCCTGAAGACTGATTTTACCTTCTACAAAGATTGAGCAAAATTCTTACTGCACATGGGAGCAGAATGCACAGAAGAGTAAAGACTGGAGAAGGAACAGATCTGTTTACCACTGTAGCTATCCCATGGTAACATGAGCTGTTGTGATAAGGAACAAGTTGGAGGGTGTGCTGATCCATAATCCTCAAAGCAGAGAAGAAAAAGACAAGGGAAGTGAGATGTTCTCTGAGCATCACAGAATTTAAAAAAATAACAACCCATAATTATAGCTGAATATTCCATCAGTAATGAAAACTCAATAGCAACAAAGATAAAACCCCCTATCTCTCTAACCCATATCTCGAAAGGGCCATGAGCACAAAGGATGAAAAAATTGCCCTCTACTGAATTACAGAATGGTCAGAGTCCATGA
The DNA here is from genome assembly GCA_003286495.1 of Chlorodrepanis virens. Classification (NCBI taxonomy): domain Eukaryota; kingdom Metazoa; phylum Chordata; class Aves; order Passeriformes; family Fringillidae; genus Chlorodrepanis; species Chlorodrepanis virens. Next base: position 78,430,734 of record LTAT01000001.1, read on the forward strand.
CTGCTGAATGCAGAACAGGAGTAGATACTAAATTTAGTTTCCTAACTTCTATTTCAATACCTAAATATAAATGGCCTGATTTTTTTTTCAAGGATGTTGAACAGTTCCAGATTCCTCTGATTTATGTTGCTACTTAAAGAAAAAAAAGAATTTTTTGTTTAAGTATCTAACTATAGTACACAGAATTCTGCCCTTACAGACCAGAGGTTTGCAGCCGACTTTGTAAAATAATTGGATGCCATTGTGCCTTCCAAAGATGGATAGAGCTGCAAAAGGAAATATTTATTCTGTGTTTTCCTATTAATGAAGGAAATAAGGAGCAGAATTCCCATGGCCCTAAGTGTGTAGTAACGAATATTTGGTTTTTTTTCTCTCCCTCCCACCCTAAGTTCAGTGGAAATACACTAGAATAGAGACTTAATGTGGGAAGCATCCTTGTCACTGCAAACCTTCTTTTGAGTATAGTGCAGTTATAGCTACACTAGTAGTGAATTAAGCTTTTCATTATTTTTAAGTGAGCTTTCAGTCCTTGGTGAATTTTTGTTTCCAAATGTAATGGAAATCTAGATTTTGTGACATAGGCAACTTTTGTATCCAACAGTATATGGCATTATCTTCTGTTCCAGGAGATTTGTAACTCTGTGAAAGAAGTACTAGGAAGAATAAAAGTTTCTGTCATTTTCAGACCTTCTGTGCTTCCTGGGCAGTAACTCGAGCATTTCAGAGTGACACAAGGGAAAAGGGGAAATATGGATTGTTACACAATGTACAAGACCATACAATAAATAATGCAAAGCATAAGTAAAGGTGAATAAACCTATCCCCAAGAAACCTGAGTGACACTATTATCAAGTCTTTATTTGGTGAAGCATGTAAAACTGAATTTTTGAACTCATCTGAAAATAAAAGAAACAAACATACCTAACATGCCTTTTTACAAATGAAAACAGAAAAAGGGCAGGAGGGAAGTAAAACTTTAGAAATCACATCTTTGAGTCAGATTGTAGTGTTAGTGTCAGTCACCCAGAAGGGCTGGCAATTCTACTTTGCTGTGTTTCTCATAGAAGAAAGGATTTGACCAGCAATGTCTGAAATTGAGAGTTTCTAGTAGCTGCTACTAAAATGGCCCAAATCAACATTCCCTAGTTTGCCTAGTTACCCTACCTGCAACCCCCAGAGGACTAGATTCATCATTTGACTTTGATTTTGATGTTTTATCTTTTATATGACAGTTTACTGGGAATAGTGTATCTGGAGCACCCTATATGAAGATAATACAAAAGAAAGCTTGAATTATTTCTTCAAGTTATTTCTTCAAGTACATCTGGAATAGCCTGCTTGACTCCTTTATTAATATGCTGAGTACCTGATAAATCTAGATATGTAAAGATGGCATTAACTTAATAAAATAAATTGATTTCATCTAATAATAAATTTTATTGATGGTGACTTGGCAGGTGAAAGCACAAATGAAGATGACTTTGAAACCTTTAAATGTTTTCTGAAGAAAGTGCAATTATGTGATGATCTTTCATCTTGGGAACAAAATTCTAAATAAATTGAACTAAGGTTATAAAATATAATTAATAACATACATATATACAGGTTTTAATGTAACCCACAGAACATTAATTATAGCACTTATTTCACAGCTGTTCTATGAAAGCTGAAATAAAATGTGTCTACAATTAAAACTAAATATATACTGACTTCATTAACTTAACAGCTGCACCAATAACCAATACCAAGGAACATAGCCTACTTTGTTAATGTCTTGATACCATCTGCAACATTCAAAACGATTAGGTTTTAAAGCAGATGATGTCTTACTAGTATTGTGATCACAGCTATCACAATATGCTTACCCATGCTACTAAAGTGAATTGATCTGTTTCAAGGGAATTTCAAGGGTTATGAGTTGAGCTGCATGACAATTTCCTAAACACAATTGTGGTGGCTAGAAAGTGAAAACCAGAAGTTCTTGGTAGCTTCTTTCTGATTCTTATGTCCTAAAACATGAATTTCTCTTGTGTCCAAACAAGCAAAATTCAACTTTGGAGCAAAAATGGGGGGACTGAATTAATATAGGAAACTTTTATGCTATCACTTACTTTTCAATGTTTTGACATAAAAATTCTGTAATTTTAATCAATATTTCAAAGTGTAACTTCCAGTGTTAAAAAGAAAAAAAGAAACCTACACGCACAAAAAAAAAGAAAAACAAAAACCAGCAACAACAACAAAAAAAATCCAAAAACCCCCCAAAAAACCCAGAATCCTACAGACATTAAAGAAAGTGTACTAGATATTTAAATCTGTTTCACAAACTATCCTAGCACAAGCAATAATAGGTGACAGCAGGCATAAAATTGTACCCTCAAAAGGTGTAATTCCATTTAACATATACAGCAGTTGTTTCCAGCATCATGTTCTACTCCAGGCCTTGGTTTGGCATGTGAACTTAATCCATTCTATTTGCTTCTTTGAATATTGACTAGCAATAGTTTTACTAGTATTACAATCTCTCTGTTACTGAAAATGTTTAAGTTATACCCTTACACATTTGAGATCTCTCTGTCTCTTTCATTCTTTCAAATTTTCAGTACAAATTCTACTTTACCATAATTTTCTCCCTGCCTTGTTTCCTCATTTTTTTCTTTCATACTCTTCTTGTCTTTTGGTCACAATTTATGACTTGTCTAGCTTTCACAGATCTAACTTCTGTGTTCCTTATGTTCCTCTTCCCAAAGTCCATTTCCTTGTTTATTAATTACACTCTCTTCCCCATCTTCAACCTTCTCGCACTCCCTCAGGTTCCTTGTCCAATCTGCTCCTCCCCTCCACAGTTGTCTCTTGCCATCTGTTTTTTGTCCTTGACTCAGATGTTGTGATGCTCTTTTCCGTATTTCCTGTGCTTCCATGTCATTTGAGCAGCAATGAAGAAATAACCTATAGCTCTAGGAAAATAGTCTATTATGTAGTTTACAGGTTCACATCCTAGGGACTGTATTAACTGGCATTGAAATTCAGGAAGAGCCTTCCTTGATCTTTGTAACTGTGTTCTGGACCACAGTCCTTTCCAGGTGTGAAACTTGTTCATAAAAGTCAAAGTTCTGAGTTAGAAACTGTGAGGAATGTGTCTGTCAAATCTTTAGAACTTTCCAAGCTGCTGTGAAAGGATATTTTTCAGTGGTTTCCAGAATGGAGAAAAAGCAGTTTTATCATTGGGATGCCATCAGAAACACTGCTGGCTTAAAAGCAAATTCTGCTAAAAGGTCAAGATTATCCTTTAAAATGCTCATAAAGTAACTGCTGAATTTGTTATAGTTTAACATCAATGAAACAGCAGTTTTCTGTTAGCTTTGTATAGAAATGCCTGAATATTTTTTTTGCAGAAATCTTTGTAAAAATTAAATAAACCTTCTACCTGACATACACCCAGTGGAGAAAATCTCAATCCAAATGTGCAATTTTGGCAAAGCTAAAAAGAGCTTCACTTGGAAACGTCCAATAAGAAATATCAAGGCAGAATAACTCCAAAGACACTCTGAACTCCACCTATAATAATAACTTTTTGTATTAAGTTATCAGCTATGTTATTACCAATGAAAGGGAATATTAAGCATCTGCCTGTTTTCCTTTCAAAGTGTTAACATAAAGGATGTAATATAAGGGCTTTAAAAATATCTGTCTTATGTTAGTCTTCTTTGTAAAAGATGTGACAAGCTGGCTAGCTATTTAATATTTTCATGCACACATTCCTTTACCCAGGAATGGCCACCCAGCCAGATGGATGGCTGCCTTGCTGCTTGTCCCCAGAGGCTCAGTTAGATGGGATCATCTGAAGGGGGGAACTGCCAACCTCCAGGGCCTATTGAAATGGCAGAGAAGGGAAGATTGTGAAAAGTTTCAATTGTCTCACCAAACCAAAAGTAGAGAGAGGCACAGAGAGAGACAGCTAGCATGAAAACTGCAGTGGTAGAGAGCAAGTCACAAAGGGGCTCAGGCACAGAGAAACCAGTTTTTATAGCCAGCCTGGGGTTTGTCATTGAAAGCACAGCACTCTCTAAGGACATAAAAGGAAATGGGGAGATTTTTATTGCTTTTTTTTAATCTTGTTTTCAATTTTCATTACTTTAAAAAGTCTTTTCTAGTTTCCATTTCCATTAAAAAAAAACCTAAAAATTTCTGAGCCTAAGAGTGTAAGGAACTGAGGAGACAGATCTCCCTCAGTAGTTTATTTTGATGTTCTATCTCAAAAAATTTATTTTAAAAAAATACTCTTACCCAACAACAAACTGCATTAGAACAATTAGGTAAAGGATGTGTTAAGTATTTAGTAACATTCCAGTCATTGTTCTGAAACAACAACCAATTTAATGTAAAGAACCTTTAACATTGGAAAAATTTGAAATAGTATTATAAAATTAACTCAAATCTTTTCTGTAGAATATTAGCATTGGATTAGGGTCTGGACAAATATATTTCTGGTTTTAATTGAACAGACTGAAAGAAAAACCATTTGGCAGATGTATAGCCCAATACCTTGTAGTGAAATTTAAAGAGTGATGACAACATGTAAGAATTTTTTTAGCATACTAATAACATAATTTAAAGGCAGAAGCATTTTGTTAAGGATTAAATTGCATACTCCACATATGCAGTGAAAATGTTTCATGCCCTTCAAAATGCTTTATTTTCTTAGGGAGAGTATACATGTTAATTGAATAATAAACTTAAGAATAGCTTTTTGAAAGCATTTTATTCTATTGTCTGGATTATAAATTCGAAACACTGACAGAATAATCCTGCTCATATTAGGTATACAATGCATGTTATGGCATAATTGTGCTTTAAATATACTTGATAGATTTTAGTATGCACTTTAAATGTCATGATACTATGAGAAGCAGCTGTAAAAAATGTCATCTTGGTGCTTCATATTTACGCTATGACTTCCACAGGAGTTTTGAAAGTCTGAAGGAGTGTTAACTGCCACTATTGCAATCTTAGGATAGTGTGTTAATATCTTTCTTCCTGACATCCTTCCCCCCTACCAGTGCCAATTATGACAGAGATGGTCTCCAGGGATTGCTGACAATTTCCTTGATGATGTGTGAGAGCTGCCATTGCCCACTTGGAGCACTGACAGTGACTGAAAGGCGTGTGTCTTGGCTGTTAAGTGTGTTTAATAGCAGCATGCCATTTTCTGTCATCTCCTGTACCTTAAGAAGAGTCATATTGTCTCCATATGTCTGTTCATGACAACTTTCTGTGTCAGTGTGGTTGAAGTTCCACATGTGCACATGTGTCTGCACATGAGTAGCAGGAGCAGTGGATGGTGTGGTATTGCTAATTGTGTTTGCTGTGTGCATGCCAGGAGTTAAATGGCATTGATCAGGATTACTGAGGTTCCAATAAAAGCAAATCTGTGCTAGACAGTGAAAAATTAGTCACATCTGAGACTTGTAGTCTTTTTTTAAATAGTGGTGCTGAATCTAGTTTGATTATGTTGTGAAATTAATCACAAGAAACATAGTCTCATATATATATAATATCACTAGTGATTCAAATTGGGACAGGATTCATTTTAGGCTTTTGCATTGGGTTTTGAAAAGTACCTAGAACTTCAAGGGATGATTTTCTCCAGAACCTGCAAAGAAGAGTATTCATAGTTCTGAAAAACTTCTAAAATCATGTAAGGAATCGCAGAAATCAGCCAAGTACACAGCCATAGCTGATCCACCTACAAGGACCTTATCAGAATTTCCTCAGAGCAAAAAAAAGACTCACATTCATTTTTACTAGCTTTTGAAAAAAACCTCACCTAATCCTACTATAAATCAATTAGTAAAATTCAGGTATATTTCCAAATATTTATACTTGCAGCATGGTCAAAGGAATAATTAATTTTATATTTTTATCCTTATATCAGTATTATTTATATCCACATGGTGGAGAGAGGATTAAAACAAGTAAGAAGAACACCAGATTTTCAGAATAACCTGAATTTCTCAAATTCCATGAAACACCTCCTCCAGTTTTTGTGGTTTTATACAGGGAAGAACCTGAAATTGCACTCTGAAATTGTTTTGCATTTCAGGTCTATAAAATCTCAATGACTGATCAGCTGTGTCTCTAACATCTTGCACTTAAAGCACTGAGCCAGTTTTCATGAGACCTGGATTCAAATTCTTGTTGTGAACCCCTTGGGTGGCTGTGATTTGGTTTTCAGTTCTTCATACTTACTTTTCCTGAATTTATAAAACTACACAGTATCTTTTCTGAGCTGGAAGACTATGAAGTAATATTTCCTGTTATGTATTCATAGTAGGGTTTCATGTCACAGTCTGATTTTGGGTATTAGTTAGGGATAGAGTCTCTAGATGTCTCTTGTACAGTTTTTCTAACTTTCTTTCATAGTAAGTTGCAGATCTCTTAGTTAATTGATACCCAGGAATAATGCTTTAACTCTGGATATAACTATGCAATTGATTTAATAAAATAAACTTATTGGAATATGTTTGGTTTTAATTAAATTTTTACACATGAATGTTAATTAAAATTCACTCCTACTGATAATAACATTATTAACATGTATACAGTTTAAAATTAACAGAAACAGAAATAGAGGCAATTAGTGAAATTAGGTGTTTTCTCTACCAGGGAGGAATATCCCAAAGAGTAATTGCTTATATTCATTTATTCTCTGTAGATATCACTAATAGCATCATTAAATCAATATAGCACCACTTCAGACACACTAAACAGATTTAATGACTGGGGACTTGATAGGACTGACACTTTTTTATTTTCTTTTTAATTGTGTATGACTGTCAATAGAATTGAGCATTTTCATGTGGCTGTCATGACCTGACTCTGTTTTGCATCACAGAAACTAATTAATGTATGCGGAAGTGTGTTGCTTTTCAGGTGCTTTTGAAACACTTGTTCTCTTATTGTCAGCTGTGTAAGAATGTATGCTCATCTAAAGGTTCACAGCTCATTTCTCAGAAATTTAATTTTGGTATTGTGAATGATTATGTAAGATTTATTGCTAATGCAATATCTAAATATTGACAATTTAGTACATAATATGAGCAGGTCTAAACTTTTGTAATATAAGTAGGTCAGTGCAGAAATGTCCAAGTTTACAGTTTTTGGCCTTGCAGGATACTAGATGACAAAGCAACAGTACCTGTGTAGTGCTAATTGAGTATTGTGCCTCCAAATATGACCAGACCTTAGCGATTTTACTCACCCATGCCAAAGTGAGCATTCCCTGTCTTCAGGCTAGATATATTCTGCAGGCATCCCTGCCAATGGATCCACCTGGGAACTGCCTACAACCTTGGGAGAGCAATTTACCCTGTTGGCCCAGTCCTCAGCAGCATTTAAGACCCTCTTCCAGACCCATTTGTACCCAAGTCAATCTCAATCATCACAGCTTCCCCTTCTTTGGGATGCATTCATTATGTGAGTATCCAGACAGCTCCACCTGTAATTCCCACCTAGCATTCTTATTTTAGGGCAAATTAAATTGTCCATCAGATACAGCAAAGGAGAGGGGGTATGTGTGAGGAGGTCTGAGGAAGATCTGACTGTTTTTTGTTGCCTTCACAGACACTTTTTGAATTATTGTGCACAATTTAACATTTTAATGTCTTGTCTGGGTGCTAGAAATGATGACAAGAATAGGCAAGTGGGGAAAAACATTATTTTTGCTTTTCAGAAAATCAAGTAAAGTCAACAATAAATAAATTTAGTTTTATAGCCCTTCTCTGCCCCTTCTATACTGGGGAAGGAACGAGGGGCTTCAATGGCTGTAAATGCTTCTAAGGCACTCTATGGTGTACATGGGGAGATTGTGCAACCCACCATCCTATCCACCCAGAGTACAGTGCAATCACACCAAAACCCTTGGAATTCCAAATCTTTCTCTTTTAGTAATATCCCAGCTATGGTTTTACAGGGATTGATTCTCCTGACACTTCTGTGAGACAGATAAAGTAAAATTTACAGAGTGAAATGTCATGACAGAGGAGCTAAAAGGTTTCCCCAGAAGCATTACACTCCATGTGAGAGAATTTACAGTTTAGCAAGCCTGACTGCCAATTCCTGCATTCAGACCTCAAATCCAAAAGACTCCTTGAAATTTAGATACTTCTTTTTATTAGTGTAAATAGTGTGCCATTATTTCAATTATGTTGAACTATATTTGTTATCATCTCTTGGGCAGAAAGATGTAGGAGATATGTGCTATATAAATCCTTCTATGGATAAAATTGTAGTAAAAATCAATGTCAGAAAAATTAGGTGTGTGTGATTAAGGAAGCTAAACATGACATTACGTTACACAAATGGAACCTTGTACTGATAGAGCAAGTTGACTGATGGAAGTCAACATTAGGCAGGGTCTGTGCTAACACAAAGAGAAAAGTAGAATTAATATTGAATTACTGGTATTTCCATATTATCAATATGCCTTTATATGCCTGACTTGTACTTCTGGAAGGACAATGAAAGATGCTGACGAGTCTTTACATTTAATTTTAAAAGGTGAAACTTGACAAGCATGCACTTAGGACAGCTAAATGTTACACACCTTGATGGTGGTTGGAGAAGCATCTGGCAATACTGGGGCTTGCAGAAGATGCTGCTCTGTATATATGTTATCAAAATGTTCTGCAGGGGCATTCAGCTCTCATAGGATTCCAGCCCCACAACAAAACATTCAGGGAATGGAAGAAAACATGATACACAGAGAACATGAAGTGAACTGAAATAAGAGTTTAAACTTCAAGCAATGGAAAGTTTAAACTTCAAGCCAGATGGAAAAATGTGGAAATGGATGGGTAATTATCTTTCAGTTTTATATGCAACGTACAGACTTTCAGTTATTTCTCTTTTCCACGTCTTCACACGCCATCTTCATGTCTTATTGTCAATGAATGCCATGGACATCCGATCAAAGTAATTTCAAAAATCTGTTAGCTGGGGAGGAATGGCTTAGGCACATGCTTCCTTTTAAGAGCTAATGCCCTTCCTAGAGGCCAGTGCCTAGAATCTTAGAATCATTTACTTTGGAAGAGACATTTAAGATCATTGAGTTCAACCACTAAGCCAGCTCTGCAATCTGCCACTAAACCATGTCCCCAAATGCCACATCTATGCAAATTTTATATTCTTCCAGGGATGGTGACTCCACCACTTCCCTGGGCAAATTTTTCCAGTTTTTAAAAACTCTTTAAGCAAAGAAATTTCTCATAATATCCAGTTTGAACCTCCCTTGCTGCAAATAGGAGCAAGAATTTTCTCTTGCCCTGTCTCTTGTTATTTGAGAGAAGAGACTGGCCACCACCTGTCTATAAACTCCTTTCAGGCAGTTGTAGAGAATGGTAAGGTCTTCCCTGAGCCTCCTTTTCTCCAGACTAAGCAAACACAAATGTTCAAATATCCTCATTTCTACATCCAGGAAAGGACTATTAAACTGAGAATATGAGCAGGAATGTTCAGTTTCAACTGAGGCACAAGGCTTGTCACAGAGTGTCTGAGAACATGAGAATATTGCAGAAATTGTCCTGTACAGACAACCAACAAAGATTATATTGCACAGAGCATCATGAGGCCCAGTAAACATATGAACTGGGTCTGGGAGATTAAATTCTCCTTCTTTTGGGGAATCTGAATGTATTCTGCCAAAGACTTCCTTTTCCCAATTCTTTTATGTGGAATGAGGGGGTTAGCCATGATATTGCCTAGGATTGTGAGATCTGGAATAGTGCTGGAATAGAACTTGTGTGATACCTGCTGTCAGTGCCTTTAGACCCTGTTGAGGGATACTTGCTGTCACTTATTGCCATTCATATTGACCTACAGTTTATTTTATTACTGTTCTCACAGATTAGTAACACAAACCACGTGGTGTAGCGGGCATTTCTAGATGACTTTTCAATTAAATTACTACTGAATACACAGATGCTATGAAACCATAAGGCATTATGGACCCCAATTTGTAGCCTACAAGGAAGTTTAAACAGGGTGTTTAAAGTCACCTTGGAGTTAATTGAAAAATAAAACAAACATAGCAAATTAATAAAACAACCTCAATAATCTATCACTGTTTTATGGAGAGAAGAGATCAAAATAATTACTGCCTGTCTATAACACACTCTCTGAAGAAAGAATACAACTTTTAAAATTAAGTAACTGTATTCCTACAAGTGGAAACTACAGAAAAAATAAAGTAGAATGCTAAAATATTTTTACTACTTTTAACACGTAATTATGTAAATGTATAATTAATGATACAATTCTAACAAGCAAAGTAGTAGCTTTACATGACAAAGTCTAAAATATGTTACCTTGAGTTCTACATAGCTGCAATCTGTTCTGGTATCCAAAAATATTATGGTGTAATAAAATGTGAAATTTTATAGTATCTACTGTTGGGATTTTTTAATATATAAAAAGAGCACTAAATACAGCTATAAAACAAATCAAATAATAAATCTAATTTTTATATAATCTATGTTTACTAGTAAGTGTATATACTACAAAGAAAGAACACATTTAATAAAGACCGAGAACATATATAATAAAGTAAGTAGGAAATCTTTATAATCAATGTGTTTGTGTTCATATATTAATATATTTGAAGACAATATTTGGATATCAATGCATCTCTGTTCTCGTCAGCCTCATTCCTGCCGCCATAGGTCTGTCACATAACAGGTGGCATATGGGCAAGCAGCTGAGTTTTAACTGGGTGCATCAGACTGTCCCAGGGCTGCCAACTGCAGCATGGGGATGCTGGTTTATATTAGTTCAGTAAGCTGGGAATGCATATAGTGTGCTGGCACTGAGCCTGCTTCCTTGGCAGGTGTGATCCAAGCACCCTGCCATGTATACACTGTTCTGGGAATATCCTGTCAGCACTGCCATATTTCTCAATCACAGGAAAATATTCATATTCTTCAAAATGTACAACTATGTGTGGAAGTTCACACCTCTGCAAGAATGTCTCTGATGCCAACAAGTTGCTAGATGGCAAGCCATGAATGCATTACTTATGGTACAAAGCAAGATGAATGCGTGAGGAAATTGAGTAAAACCATGAAAGCTGAATTCCAGGGAAAATACACTGACCAAAATTGAAGAATTTGTACTCTCCTAGTCCTCCAAAGGCAGACAATACATAGGCACAGTGCTAATGTCTTGTCTGCTCGCAGAGATATTGGACGTCCAACTATCTCTTAAAAATTATTTAGTGTATAAACAATTTTTAAAAATCATGCTTTAGTCTAACATTTTACATTCATCTTCTTTTTCATAGTTTAATTCTCTCTTTTTTCCCTTCTCTGTGAAAATACAGTCTTCTAAAACTAGCATTCCTTTCCTTTGCTTTCATTCCCAGAGAATGCAAGTACTTCTGTCTTCTACTGTCAAATCATTAAACAGTCCTTGTATGCTATCGTGTGATCAAAATTGGATGGCAGCTGGCTTTCCCAGGCCCTCTTCTTGTCCTTTTCTTCTCTGAATGGATGTCATCTTCCAGGCACCTGGAGCTCAGCACTGGGGACAGCTCCTCAGTCACATCCATGTCCCTGACGCTGACTTGTTTTGTGATCTTCAGAGATGACAGACCAAGGCTAAAAATTGTACTTCTAATAAATAATTCAAGCACTCAAACTGGAATTCTAGCTCATGTATCTGCTGAAAAGTACCATACACTGATACACTAAAAAATGGGAAGGTACTGGATATGCCAAAAGTAACAGAGAAGGTTTTTTATTCTTGTCCTGGCATGTACTGGCAGTCTCATATCTCATCCTCCAGCTGCTGGGAGTAGGAAGCTGCCTCTGTTCCTAGAACAGTCCTATTAGAGTATTTTTTTAGTCTAGGTTTTTCCATTTGCAAAATGAATTTACGTATTCTTCAAGGCCAGGAAATTTAGTTACTGCATATATATAACAGATGCAAGTTTTTACACAAGGAGAAAATTTCTTATCCTCATCCCCATCCCCATCATTGAACTCAACATCATCTTCCTTCAAAATTATTATAATTATACATCTCTTTTTTTGTTATATTGTAGAAGGATAATACTTTTCCTCTCTTTTATATATGCATCCTTTTTTTTCCCTGGACCAGTCTGTTGCTGCACCCAGTTTCCTTCATTTGCTGTCTGTGTCAGAGTTGCAATAACCTCTTTTGTAACAAGTTATCTTGTCATTTTATCTTTTAGTATAAATTGTTTTGAGAGGTTTGTTTGAAAGATGCTGCATGAAAATGAATTAAATTTTAGTGGTTGATCCTGAAGGAGATGTTGCACTGAGTTGATTCCCCATTTTCTCCCTTCTAGATTTGAATTGTCATCTTTTTAAACAGATTTCTGTCCTTCTGTTTTAGGTGGGGTTTCTTTGGTTTTGTTTTGGTTTGATTTTTTAGCATTGTTTTTGGATTCAGTACACAAAACAACTGGAACTTAGTGGTTTTCAAAAACATTCTTTTTGGTAGTGTCCTACTCTCATAAAATAAAAACTAAACCAAAACAAAACTCTGAGAATAATGTACCTGCAGAACGCAGTTGCCTCAACAAAATCTTACAATGAGCATGTGAGTCACAACGCAATTGAAAAGACACACAAGGAAAGGGCCAGATGAGGGAAAGTACCTAACACAGGACCATTCTCTTTGGTACATTGATCTCTACAGTTAATTTCTAAAATTGTCAGCTCTGAGACTTTATGCCAACTGGTAAAAATATCTGTCATGTATTAAATAAACTGAGGATCTGTTTTGCCCTCTAGATTTATATTAATGAGGCAGTAATGGTGTCAGAATGTTATGTGGGACCACCTGAGTAATCAAATTAATATGTGTACAAGAGGCTCTGCATATGATATTATGATTTTAAAGCTCTGTGCTGGCCTATACAAAATGGACAGAAGTTCTTCAGATTTCCACACAGCAGAATTGCTATTTGTGGATGCACAGCCTCTGGCTCTTTAAGTCATCCAACCAAAAAAGGTCTGAGAGTACATTGTTCAGCCCTCTGTTCACATCAATAGGTTGGATCCTGACACAGGGATAGAAAAGGTTTGATGCTCACATGGTGCTCTCAGACTAATCTTTCTGCGTGGATGAAAGACTGTAATCCACAGTTAGGAAGGTATGACTTCACTGAAGTCAGTGTGAGTTTTTACCAGTTACCAGTTACTTAGTGGGAACTGTCTTTGAAGCCTGCTTATTAGCACTCTCAGAAGTAAAAGTATTCACAAAATAAAGAATTGCATGCAAACATCAAGCAAACAGTTCTGCAGGAGCTTTTTTTTTTCTGTCAAACTAGCTGCCCTCTCTTGCAGATCAGTGGAAAGGAGGTAAAACTGGAAAATCGGTAGGACTCTCAGCCTTTTGTGGGATTAGGAACAAGACAAACAGGTAAATTCCAGAGAAATGTACAAGGAAAATTGATCAGTGACACTTGGAGAAAAAAGGTGACAATTCTAACTACACTTTCTCAGCCTTATTTCATACCTCTTCTTCCTTGCCACTGGTCTTTAAAGACTGTTTTCTTCCTTTAAGAAATCCCATCTCTTGCCACTTATTTCTCACTTAGAGTTGTAATACACTGTAATAATATGATTTGTTACGATGTCAAATAATTGTGCAATCACGAATGAAGGATTATGGCTTTGGCAGGGGATGTAATGATTAACTCTTCTAATAATCAGATATATGGACATGAGGCAACACGTACTGACAGGTTTCTGCAAAACCGTGCAAGGCATCAATTTTCAAATACTCTATCACAGGGATTCACTTATTCCTTTGAAATTACTGTGAATGCTTTTAATTTTTTTTTTTTTTATTTCTGTATATTTGGTAAGATTGCAATCTTCAGAATGACAGAAACACTTGAAAATACCCAGTTTACCGGGTAGCTATCATATGGATAGGTTTCCCCATTATTACCCATGTCATCTTGGTTCCACTCATTCTCTCTTAGGAAAACTATGGTGGTGTGTCTGTGACACTGTTTTGCTGTTGGAAATTGCCTGCTTTTGCTAGAGATTTTCTTCTGTCCCTCAGGAATCTGATTACTATTCGTTGTTGGTTGTTCAAGCTGGTAGTGACAAAATAACAAAGAGAAGTTCAAGGGCAATCAAAAGAGACTTCAGGGCCTTGGAGCAATTGGTAGAGGGATCAAGAGCACAGGAAGTAATTTCCTTGATTCTTCCAGTAACAAGCAATGATATTGGTAGGAATAGGTAGATCCGTCAATCAGGTCAATGCATGGCTCTGAGATTGTTGTCAGCAGAAAAAATTTGTGTTTGTTGACCATGGGATGATCTACTCAACATGTGGTCTACTGACACCTGATGGGTTGCGCCTATCGCAGAGTGGTAAAAAGAGGGGAAAGAGTTCTAGCACAGGAGTGCTAGTTGGACTTGTTGACAGAGCTTTAAACTACCTTGGAAGGGGGAAAGGGACAAAATCAGACGGGCCAGTGATGAGCAAGGGGACAGTGTGTCAAAACTTGAGGACACCAGCACTAATGGGATTCCTGAATATGTCTCAGGAGGTGTTGGCTATGATATAGATATAGAACTCCTGCAGTATTTCTACAGTACTGCCTGCAGCATGAGGAACAAACAAGAGGTGTCGAAAGCTGCGGCCTAGTCCTAGAGATTTGACATCATTGGCATAAGTGAGCCTGGTAGGATGATGAGTCCTGTGAGTGGAGTGCCCTGCTGGACAGTTACACACCCTTTGGGAGAGATAGGTGGGGCAGAAGAGGAGGAGGGGAGGCACTGTGTGGAATAAAAGGGTTAGAATGTATGGAGCTCATGTGTGGCAATGGCACAGTTGAGAGTCTCTGGATAAGAACCAAGGGGTAAAAAAATAATGTGGATTATCACCATGGGAATCTTCTAGAGACAGCCTAGCAAGGACAATGACCCTGACAAAGTATTTTTTGAGGTACTAAGGGACACTTCCATGTAAACTGCCTGTGTCCTTATGGGGGACTTCAACTTGTCAAAAATGACCTAGGATCATAACCCAGATGGCACAGCCTGGGGCAGAAGATTCCTAAAAATCATGGACAACAACTTCATGGAACAGATTTTAAGGGAGTTGACTCAGAAAGAAGGCCACCTTGATCTGGTGCTGGTCAGCCCAGGGGACCATGTAGGCAAAGAGGAGACTTGTGGACATCTTGGCCACAGAGATGGTGAAGCAATTGAGTTTAAAATCTCTGCTGACTGAAGTGCCAGGAAAATCTCAGCTCTGGACACGAGGAGAACAGACTTCACCCTGCTTGGGGAATTATGGAGTAAGGTCCCCTTGGAAAATGATTTTGCAGGTACCAGGATCCATTAGTGCTGGTCACATCTTAATCACCTCCTAAGGGCACAGGAGCAGGCAATTCCCAAATGTTGGAGGTCAAGAAGGTGAAGTAGAAGGCCAGTTTGGCTCAATAGGAATCTTTCCCAGAAAATAGATGAAAAAAGAAGGAATATGCTCAGTGGAAACAAGGTAAGGTGGCAAGGATGCCTAATTCTGGATCTGAGATGGGATGACCGTGGGTATACGACCTGAGGAATGAGGTGCTGGAAAGAAGCACCATGGAAAGGGACCTGGGGGTCCTGGTCTGTGACAAGTTGAACATGAGCCAGCAGTGCCCTGGCAGCCAGGAGGGCCAGCCCTGTCCTGAGGGGCATCAGGCACAGCATGGCCAGCTGGGCAAGAGAGGGGATGGTCCTGCTCTGCTCTGCACCAGGGTGGCCTCACCTCCAGTGCTGGGGGCAGTTCTGGGTGCCACAATAATATAAGAAAGATATAAAGCTATTAAAGTGTGTCCAAAGGAGGGCAATGAAGATGATGAAGGGCCCTGAGGGGAAGCTGTATGAGGAGTGGCTGAGGTTATTTGGTCTCTTCAACAACTTCCTCCTGAGGGGAAGAGGAGGGACAGGCATTGATCTCTTCCATGTGGTGCCCAGTGACAGGACTCAAGGGAATGGCCTGAAGCTGTGTCAGGTGAGGTTTAGGTTGGATATCAGGAAAAGATTCTTCACCCAGAGGACGATTGGGCATTGGAACAGGCTCCCCAGGGAAGCCCAAGAAGCATTTGGACAACACTCTCAGGCACCACCTGCTGTGCTGTGCAGGGCAAGGAATTGGGCAGGCTGATCCTTGAGGATCACTCAACTCAGCTTGTTATGTGAATGTGTGATTCTGTGACTCCACACCTTAGAGCTGGTGTACATATTTTAGCTGGTCTTTGATTACTCACAGAGTATATATAAATGTGTGGAGAGGCATCTATTTCAATCAGTTCTCCAAATTTGTGTGTTTAATTAAATTTCATTTCTTCTTAAGCTCTCTACATATTGGATAGGTAATGGGAAATTCCACCACATGGCAAAATGCCCTGGACACCTCCTTTTTTTCTCCAGTAATTGTATGGAGAGAGTACGAACATCATCCACCACCGTTTTCTGAGGCAAAAGGAGCTTCTTACAAAGTTGATATGCATAATAAAGAAAGAATAGATCTGTCACCACTGTGAAGCCTGTATAATATCAAACTTACTAAACTTGTGAAATGGTCCCTCTTGGGTGTTCTCTTCTGAAACACTGAAAGTATCTGTTACTTCGTTGAAAAAGGCAGGAACAATTCAGGTATTCATCTTTTATTTTTAGTTAAAATGTCAGCATAGCAAGTGGAAACTTCTGGAATGAGTCTTATTCTTTCTGTTTTCTGTTTCCCACCAACAAGGCAAAATCCTTCTGAGTAAAATTGTCCCCTCTGAGGACATCCAAATGTGTCCTCAGCTCAACACATCCAAATGCTTTAAATTAAGTCAGTGGACAAGCTAAAAGTTTGTGTTTTAGTTGGAATGGATCCTGCTACTAATCTGAAGTCTTTAAATCATTACAGAACTCATTGCATGGTTTGTCTGAAAGACTGCTGATTTTAGCACCAGAAGCTGTTCTAAGGGATTTGTCCCACTGTTAAAAAGTAAAAAGATCTGGGAAATGTATATTTGATTAGTTTTTCTTATTTTTTACTTGACTTCAATTACAAATAATTTCTACAGCACTTCCAATAAGAGCTCTAGCTTTCTACAGGACTCAACACTACTTCAGGTTTCATTCATGTAGCAGTAAGGTGTCCAGCATTATAGAGGTAAAGAGAGACAGATCTTACTATTTGCTTGATGATCAAAGATATGAAAGGGGTTGAAGGCCACTGGTTTGTCCATTGTACCTAACAAGGAGATAAAACATAATATAATAATTATTACTGGGATTATATTCCATTCTGTCAGATTAAGGCACTTCATGCAGTTTTTAAGGGATTATCTGGAAAACTGAAAGGATAAGAAGTCCTTCACTGTTCCAAATTAGAGAGACAACTGTGGAAGAGACTAAGCTTGTGAGGAATTACCTGAAATGTACTAAAAGCAAGTGCTTCTTTAAAATGACATGAGGAACACACTGCAGAGAGAATGCATCTGTAGGTACTTGTATATGTGCCCAGTATCTTTCCAACAGCTGCATGTTCTAAAACTTAGAATGTACATTAGAGACAGGAGCTTGATGCTCATATGTCAGTACCACTCTTCCTCTGGAACAAACTGCAGAAAGTATGTACATATGATGCATTCTCTTTTCTCTGGTTTGATTTTATTACATATTTGGTGAAAAATCAGCAAAATTATTCAGGAGGGATCTCTGGGAAGAGGACTGTTCACTATCCTAATGAGTAAGAAAATAACAGCAGAAAAAAAAAAACCCAAAAAACCAAGAAAGAAATCAATCACAAAGACTACTAAATTAACCCTAATCACGTAGGTGGAGTTAGCTGTAAATGGTCCCCTCACTATGCTCTTTGGGTCAGTCTGCCATTTAACTGCATTCTCTTATTCAACTCCTGCTTCTATGAAAGACTGTCATGGGTTCCAAAGATGGCTTAAAACCAGAATCCTTTAGTCAGTCATCTGTTAGAATATTTTGCTTTTTTCCCCCCTTCTTGACCAAGGAGAACCATTACTGGTTCTGAAATTATCCTGATTTCCACCAAAAAATATATTTCAGTTACTGATAGTAGTTTCTTGTGTACAACAGATATATTTTCCACTTAGGTTTGCCAGAAGGTTTTCTTTCTAAAAGGTTACTATGATCTGCAAAGGGAGCAGAGAAAGAAAATGAGTCTATCCATCTTCTAAATTTGTGTTAAGAAACACAATTGTAAAATAAAGATCAGAAGGCCCAGTCCTACAAGACAGTGAGTATATGAAGCATCTGCTCCAGTTAATGAATGCATATTTCTGTGCAAAGCAGGGTCTTCTAGCACAGGCTGCCCAGGGCTATATCCAGCTAGGTTTTGAAAAAGTCCAAGGATGAAGCCTCACACAACATCTCTGGACACCTATCCTACTGTATGACTACCCTCACTGTAAAATAGGATCTGTTTCCTCTTCTGTTTTGTTTGTTGGGATTTTTTTTTTTCCTTGTATGATTCCTGCTAAATTAAGACTTAACACAGCAATTTAGTATTGGCCCTCTGACCAAAGGTATGAGAGTTGATTTAGGAGAAAAATCCTTTTTGTTCTCTGTGTTTATGTGCGTGCGCACTCACTGCCTGTATTTACAGCACCAGTTATGAACACTTCTTTCCAGGAGTACAGGAACAGTACATAACAAACCAGGGCCTCAGGAGTGCCCTGTCAGTAGTTGTCCTCTTCTCCCTTCCTCCCATAGATTTACTTAGAAAGGAAGATTCAGGCATATAGGTCAGATAGGAGTTTATCAAATGTTGTACCCCTATGCTTTGGTAAAGAAAAAAAGTCTCCAGCCTGCAGCTGCAGGTCAGTTTGGAAGTGGCCAAAGGGAGCACCTGACTGAGAGGACTGCAGGTGCTGGCTTGTCCTTGCTGTGTTGAGCGTTCTGGTGCTGACTAAGACTCCAGAGGTCACCTACAGCTTGCCCTCAAAATATGAATTGGTAGAACATTGTTTCACCTGCAATATAAGCCTTTTTCAGAAAGATTTATGCTCTAAATCAACTGTCTTGCAATCTGGCTTCTTTTGTTAGGAGAGCCTAAAGCAGTAAAAGCACATTTTGTGTTTCAGATTTTAAATGAACAAAAACTGCTCATTTTACAATGCAGCCCTTTTTGCCCTAATTTGGTTTTGGGATTGCACTTGTTTTTTTAAATTTGTTTAGTATTTTTTTGGCTAGTCTCAACCTGACAGTTTTCAACACAAAAACAAACAAAATTGGATTGGAAAGGAGCAATTCTTTCAGGATTCTTCTCTTTTACCTTAGCAATTCTGCAGAATCCATACCTGAAAATATGCTTACGCACATATAAATAAGCCAAATTCTGGACTTACAGATTTATTCTGAGTTTTTATTTTTCATGAAAGCTTTGTGAAGTCTGTGGTTTTGACATTTCAGTATTTTCCAGGGGAGGGAAAACCTTTACCTACGCCTGCTTAACTTGATAGCACAGTGTCAGAGGTTCTTTATCACCCTCAGCATTAACAGAACATGCAGCATTTTATCATCTCTATGTGCCAAGTGAGTAAGGACAGAGACATTAATTATGATAGGCCTTGTTTATTTTGTTAAAAAGACAACTTTTCATGCACACAAAATATCTCAAAAAGTGCATCAATAAAAAAGAGATTGCAGATAGGTGGATCAGTCTGAGGGCCAAACCAGGAGTTGCTGGGTCTTCTCATTTGAAGGAAGGTCAGGTAAAAAATGTTTCCAAACCCTCATGGTTGCACAAACTATTAGTCTAAGACTATTATCAGTGAACCTACTTGTTTTTAAACCAGCAAAATTTAATCTGTAATATTTGATTTATTTATCAAGCTGAGTTAAAAATCAGGTATTAAATAATATTTGCTCTGTTCCAGTCCGCAGTTAGTGCAGAATTTTAGGTTCTAACATACAGTAAAAAAGGGAGAAATACAAATATATAGGGCAGAACCAGATGCATTATGACTTGGAGAATACTTGAAACTAGAAATTTGATACTGCAAAATTGATGCAGTGGTCCAAAACAGAATCTAGAGAAATGCAGGCAGTCATGGCATTTTAATTTACCTGAGAAAATGGCATCATATCACAAAAAGAAGAAAAATTAGAAAAAACCCTCACATTTTCTTATGAAACAATGTACGTAAAGTATGAAATTTCTGGGAAAAATGATCAATATATCCTTCCTCTCTCCCCATGTTTCTTTTCCAGACTGATAATGCCCATAAAGAAGTTCTCAGATAAAGCTGAACAGAAAAGTCAAAAAGCAGCTATTTAAAATATTCAGAATCTGAAATTTTGCTTTCTTTACCAAATTTATGTGGAAGCCAGCCTTAGAAGACAATTGGGAAATAGTCCTGCAGCTTTTTTTTATGTTTTTTTTTTCAGCAGTGGAACATTTTTATCAGATGGAAATAACCTTTCCCTAGGAGCTGTTTTCAAGGTCATGATGTCACCTGCACCTATGAGTGAAGTGTGCAGTGTGAGGTTGTAAGGGTGTGTGCTCATGGATGCAGGCGTGGCTGTTCTCAGCATATGCTCTATATCTGAAGGACATCTGTGATTAATATCTCCCAGGGGATAACTGTACAAAGGACCCTCTGCTCTGACCCCTTCCATCACTGAAGCTAAAGAATACTAAACATTAATTGTGACAGTTTATGCTGAAAAAATACTTTATTTGTAGTACCTTTGTTCTAAAGGTATCAGGCATTGCATTAATGTCAATGAGCTTCTCTGAGCATCCTTTCATTGGAAAACTTATTAGTCAAAATCCTAAACAGAGGTTTAGCAGGATTCCTCTAGCTGTCAAAATGCCCAGCAAGTTTTGCATCTTTGCAGAATGGATAAGGGCTTTTATTAAGAGGCCTTTGGACTATGTCTCTGATTTTGGCTTTCTAAAATCAGGTTTTTTGGACCTGATAATGCCCGTGTTTTCTACTCTAAAAGACATAAGACCATATTCAGAGGAAAGTATATCATGAGGAACAACAGTGGAGCTTTGGAGAGATTCTTTAGATGCTGCTTGTGTGAAGCAGCAGTGTCCTAGGCCTTAGTCAGCATCCAAGACATCGCTGCAAACTCTCCACAGGATGGTGAAAAACTGAAGTGAGTTTGAAAAGATTGATCTGACATGGACATTGTTGACCACTTCACTTGCTCACAGGGCTGGGTTTCACAAAGAAATATATGTCCCTTTTTTTGGAATGATAGATTTATTCTGTAAATTCAGTCCTGTCACCGGTCATATTATAAATTTTGTAATGATTTCTTTTTCTTGACACTGCTCATATAATTGTATGCTTTCTTAAAATTATCACCTTTCTTTAAAAAAGCTTCTAATTATTCAAATGCCTTTTGTAATCTCGGTATTAAAATCCAATTTATTTTACCATCTTTGTTTCTAACCTCTTTACTTTTTGGGAAAGACGTTGACTTCAACTGATGAAAATGTCTTTGCTGCAGAGATGTGCGGAGAGTAAATGAGACCTTTGGAGATACAATCTATTCTGCTATTGCCTTTCTCCAAAGTATTTAGAATTGGTTCTTTTCTAGCATAGGATGTTGGACTGATCCTTGGTCTGGTATGTAAATGACGTGTCCCTGAAAGGACTCCACTAAGACCCCAGAAAAGACAGAGGAAGATTTTCTTTTTTCCTTCCTTTGTTCCTTCCTTCCTCCCTCCCACTCTATCCCCTTCCCCTTCAATTTCCAGACGATGCCCTGAATTGATTTTTTGAGTGAAACTTTATTAAGATATTTGGGTTTTGTTTAACAATTGCTACTTCACACCCAGCCCTGGCTCTGTTCCATTGCACTCCTCAGCCTGCTCCTGCTTCTTGCATCTCTTGGCTGTCCCATCCCCTTTGCAGCACTGCCACAGCTGGGACAAAAGCTCCATTTTCAACCCAGCACAAACCACTTGTGCCTAAGCAGAGCAGTACTACATAAAGTGTGTCTGTAGCTGAGACAACTTGTCTGTGTCTATAACTTCTATCCATTATAATTACCTTTAGCAGTTAAGCCTAATTTTTTCCTGGCTCATGACTTCCTTTTTTCCAGTGGGTGCTTGGGGTTTTCTGGAGTTTTCCTATTCACCTTCTTAGCAGAGAAGTGGCTTTGCTCTGTTTTTAAAAAATCAAAATAAAAAAGCAAACAAACTCACCCCCACACTAAAACCAAACCACCATTCTTTTACAGTATTTCCAGACTTGGAGTCTGGAATGTGCATACACTGGAGGCCATTTGGAAAAGACAAGCTGGCCGTACAATTGCAGGCATTTGAGAGCTTGAACTATGAAGTTAGGGTGTGGAGACCTCTTATTTGAGTCCTCTGTTCTGAAGTAGGCCTCAAGTGTCTCCCATATTACAGATGATTCTTGGGTCATTGGACAGTATCGTCCTCCTTTTCCCCTCCTCACCTACCTGCAATTCTCTATCCTCCCCCTGCCCTGCCCACTGCACAATGGCCACCTATCTTCTGTCTATGGTGATGTCAGATAAAGGGAAAAATATACTGTATCTAGTTCTCATATAGATTTTTTTATACCTTACTCATGTGGTCATTGCATATTAAAATGGATTATATGCCAAAACTTTTGAGAATGTACCTACCACTTTCTTGTTTGTTTTGTTTGGTTTGGTTTGGTTTTTTGTTTTTTTTTTCTTTTTCTTCCTTTTTTTCTGTTAGGCAATTTTGAAGACGTTCTCAGAGCTATTCTGTGACTTCTTAATCTAAAATTTTATAGAAGCTTTCCTCTGGTTATTTTAGGATTGACAGATTTAACTGTTCAACAGATTATAATTTTTGGACCTTTGTTTTATCTTCCAGACTGCGTATCCTTGATGCCTACTGGAGTTTTGAGGTTTATTATAAGCTGCATTCTTTTTCTCCTTAAAATATTTCAACCTTGGCAGTTCTCAGACACAGCTTTTCAAGACAGGAAAAAAAAGCTTATTCAGTGTTTAAAATATAAATAAAATAACAGATATTTTCTACAAAACCTGTTAAAGAAAACAACTGCTAAATTATCCTGTGACTTCCAAGGCTTCTGTTAAACTGTCATACTTCTTTAGGCTTTCTATCATCCTTTTTCAACTCAATGCTCTTTGTGTGAGACAGGAAGAGATGATCAACAGTTTTGGAAAAAGAAAAAGCTTTCTAGAGCACAATGCAAACTTCTTTGTGTAATAGCAGGATCTCAAATTGTAGCCTTGCCAAGGCCCACTATTTAAAAATCTCATTGACAATGCCAAATTCTGCAATCCTGGAGATGTCTGGATAGAGCCACATCAAGTACTTCTACACTTTTCTGCCAGGAGGAGATGGGACTGTTTCTGCAGTTTATTAAAACTTCTGCACCAGCAAGTGTGTTGTTTATCTAAGTTTGTTACAAGGGTTGTTTAATAAATCAGTTCTTCACTGCAATTCTTATATGGCTCTCTCACTCTGTTGAAGTAGGCTAATGTTCTTTCCAAGTACTTCCAGGCTCTCCAGGACCTGAAATCCCATAATTCAGGAGAAAGGGAGCAAAGGAGAAAGTGTTAATGGGGACCTGGGACTGCAATGGAAAAGTCCAGACTACCACCTGATCTGGGGTGAGTACTGTAACTTTTGTTTCATCAGGGTGCAAAATCTAGTTCAACTGGGAACCTAGCTTTCAGCTTTCAAACAGTAAAATGGATGCTTTTGAGAATAGTATTCAAATCAAAGTAATATGGGGGTAAATATATTTGTATTTCCATTAAAATATTAATCACCAAGTAGATTTAATAAAGTTTTAGTATAAAAACACTCTAGGCAAGTGGAAAGAGAAGCAGAAGGAGTATTTCAAGTTGGTTAAGGAAAAAAATTGCATTCTGGTAAATTAAACAGAAAAGTTTTGGAGATGAAGAAAAGCTCTAGTGAAAATCAATGATTTGTAAACAACAGCACTACAAATATGTCTGTTAACAGGACTGATTAAATTAGGGGGAAGAAACCACTAAAAACTTGAAAAAGTAAAAGAAGTTGCAAAATATCAAAGAGATTGATTCGCGTTGTCCTTCAATTTTTATGAAAAAAGAAAAAAAGTATTTGGAAATATGAAATATATTGTTTTGGATTAACCTGAATGATTTACTTGCTCAAGACATGTTTCTGCAAGCCTGCCTGTGCAGAACATTGGGAATTATTCCCAACCCAGTACAGGGGATTGTACCTAAAACAGGTCAGAACTGAGATTTCCCAAGATCTGCTCAAAAGATGGAGACCAAACTGAGAAGGATTTTTTTAAAAAAACACAGCGATTGGCAGGTGACCTTTGGGGTCATGCAGTTCATCTTCTGTCAGCAATTCAGATATTCAGGATATCTTGTTCAGGATAACAAGGTACAGCACAAAAACTGTGAACCCTGTTTAAACCCCAATAGAGGCTTTAGCAGAATGAATACTATAATAATATTTTTTCTTTAGACAAAACGATGTAAAAATTAATTAACTTTTCAGTGCTTGATGATTTGTATTTTTTTCTCCTGTAAGTGCTATTAATGTGCTTATTCACACAGATCTGAACAGGCTGAACTTGATATGAAAGGCAATTTTCATGTACTATGTTAAGCATGTAGGCCACAACATGAAGGTATTAACAGATGCATTTGTTGAAGAGACAAACCAAAATTAATCAGAAATTCACAACTGGAAACTGTAAACTCAGTCTCAATACTAGAGCTGACTTCTGATTAGAAATAGCTCTTTGTGTTTAGTTTTGGGTCTATACTCCTGAGCTTCGTAAAACTAGAACAAGCTGCCAAAACAGAATTAATTTTATTAACAAGGTCATTCCTTTTCTACCATATATTGAATTACAGAAAAATCAAAGTTTAAAAGCCCTTTTCATATGAAAGTTTCATATTTCTGAGTCGGTAAGTTTAACACAATTACATTTTTAACGGATAAGTTTCACAAAACCTATTTGTTTTTATGCTGAAATTACCTTGTAGGTGTCTTACAAAATTAAAAAGCAGCTGTAGCCATATAAAACTTGAACTTTATTAACCCTATGCTGCCTATGAAGCTGTCCTCATCCAGCTGCCTATTGAATGACAATTTGTCATGCAGCAGTACTGTGCTGGCATATTTTCTCCTTTTCTAGAAGGCCTGAATAATTTGTTTCTGTCTGTTAACTTTTATCAGCTATAAAAGAAACCAGCAATTGACATTTTTCAGGCTACTCCTAATGCACCATGTCTTTCTTTCACAATGAGTCGGTCTAAAGCTTTGTCCCACTGAAATTATTTAATAGACCTCAAAAGTAAAGCTCAAATGCAGCTATGAATTTGCTGACCTTTCAACACATTCAGCAGCTGCAGGCAGACAAATCCGATCGACCACTTTAATCCCATCTCATGTAATGTGTCCTCATTAAGAAATTAGGAGGAAATGCCTCTTGTTCCAGACAGAAACATTCTTCAGTGTTAAATATGAATGTAGATACACCATGTATGTATTATATGAATTTTATGTATGTATGCATGTATATGCACACACCAATACATATAGAAAACGGAAAAACAGAAACTTGGAAATATGAAGTTCATCACATAACTACAATCAAAACACAATTCATTAACCACTGACATTCAGGCTTAGGAAATAAAATCAGAAATATGTAAATAGCTGTCAGATCTTTCTATCACTTTCTCTGTTTTAAAGCTCTCTGAAAGATAAGTGGTTACTGTTGTGTTGATTGCTATCTGCCTTCAGTAGCCCATTTAAATTCAGTGATGTGATACCTGTCTGTACTTGATACCTGAAGTAAGAACATCTTTATTCTGCTTTGCCTGTTATCGCTTTTCAGTATTCTGCTAGAGCTGAGAATTTTTAGCTGACAAGCCCCTTTGCGCTCAGTTCTACACAAGCCTCCGGTAAGACACATCTCTCCCCCCCCAGTAGTTCATAGACTAAATGACAAACTGACTAAAAGAAAAAAAAGTTTGAATAAAGTATCCTCAGAGTTTCATACGTAAGGAGAAAGATTAGCAGAAGGAAACGAGACTTGCTCTTCAGTGCATACACAGTGAAATCAAGAACTGACTTTAGATCTCCTGTTTTCCTGGTGCCATCATTACACAACCCTCAATCATATCTTTGATTTAGCTTTCTTTTGTACTTTCCCCCTTCACCTGCTGTTCAATATCAGGGGTTCAGATTCTTCAGAATGACAAGGTGAGCATACAAATATGCAAGGTTGTAGATGTAACCAAGATAATTAACATGGAGAGGCATGCTCAGCATATTTTTACTTTTTCTCCTCACAGATAAAGACTTTCTTGACTTTGAATTTAAGAACAGGTACTCTATAGTATTCCTACTGCAATTAATTGATGAATAAATTTTCCCCCTTGAGTTTCTTCTTTGCCCGGAAACCTGCCGCTGTGCAACCTAAATATGTATATCTGAAATAGGGAAAAGAACAAAGAGAAAGACAGAAGGGCAGGAGGAGGAAAAGAGAAAAAGGGAAGAACTAGCTGAGAGGTGTCAGTTACAGGATTTGTATTCTGAGTTTATTCTTCTAACCTCACTTGAAATTCTACAGAAATTTGGTGCTTCACTTAAAAATGACCTTAGGCACTTTCAACTCACATGATGATTATTTGCTCAGAAGTTCACTAAAGGTCTATCTGACTTTGGCAGTATTACAGGAGGTCATATTTTTTCAAAGAGGAACAGTTCTTGAACGTTTTTTTACAATTCAGTGTGCAGAAATAAGCAACATCGATATCAAATCCATTTTTCCCTTACACTTCCCTTGCTTGTTTTTTTTCATTACTGTTTCTTGAAGATTTTACAAGAAAATGCCACACATTTTTAAACAATAGAATTCTTCATGCCTTCTGTTACAATATAGCAAATTTGTGATAGATTATAATATCTTATTACATTCTAAGATTTTTAATTTTATAGTGTGAAGTTTTGGGACCAATCATAGCAACGGGTAATTAATATTTTCAGTGTCTGGGAACTTTAGCTAGTACATAGGCCCATTCTGCTAGAACTTGAATATTGATAAGTTTCTGATGTAGTTGAGTTTAAAAATGAGAGATAATCATCCAAAGAATGAAACTATGCAAGAAATTGACAAATTTATACACATATATACATACACATGCATATAAAACAATGAGAACTTGTTTTAGAATAATACTGTAGTTATTTTTAGTCAAAAGCTGAGATAGTTCTAATCAAACATATTTGAACCCATAAAAAGTGCCTTCCCATTGTTTGGGAAAATATAAAATTGTACACAAGTATGAAAGCTGTTGAAATATAAGGATTGAAAGTTGAAATATAAAGACTTTTCATAGCTAGATTTCTGAGGCTAGTCGATTGAGCACAAATAAGTGAGGCAGATATGTGAAGCAATATTCTGTCAAAGAAATGGATGGTATCCTATACTACAGATCAGAAGTAAGGAAGCATACAATAAAATAGAAAAAAAATCCAAATGGAACAAAGTATTTTCAATAAGAAAGACATGCCTGTTGAGCTCATTACCACAGAATATAAATAGGACAAGAGATAGATGGAAATCAGACAAAGGTTGGAAATGTATGTGAATTAGAAGAAGAATTCTATCAGGAATTAATGCTTTTGAAAGGATTTCAATGCTTTGGAATTATGGTTCTTCAAGAGTTAAAATGGGACGGGAGTTAGAAAGGAGACTCTTCCAGCTGGTGATTAGCCTCTAATTGTCTGTAACAGGGATTTTCTGAAATTGCTTAGTGGCATAGGAAACTAATAGACAACATAAAACCACAGGTTTGTTCTAGAATGGTGTCTGGTGTTATCATATTTGGAATTTTTTTTTTTTTTCCTGATTCTTGCCAGTTACCAGTATCTGGTAGAAATAGGGATTTTTAAATAATTTATAAACATTAAGATTTTTTTGTTGTTGTTGCTACAAAGATCTCTGGATGGTAGAAACTATTCTTGCTGTTAATTATAGGCTAGATTAAGACAGGGAGGAAAACCCAGAGGGCTGCACTAAGCGCAATGTTCATTTTTCATCATCTGAAAGAGTAATTAGAAATATTTGCACCACTTTTGCTAGCCTACCTGTAGTTTTCCCATGCATAGATCATATCCTCCTGCATTATTTGCCCTCCTTGAATGAAATAGCCCAAGACTCCTCTCTGCAGAAGCTCTAATGCTTTTCTCACGTTCCTGTTTGAATTAGAATGGTACAATAGAAAATGGTAATCCTCATGTATCATTTGTTTGGATATAAAAATGGAATTTTTTTGGTATAATTTCCTAACCTTTTTCCTTTCTTATTTTAGTGTTTTGTTTGTCTTTCAGCTGCTACCAAAAGCTAGATCTGTAAAATGGGGAAAAGCAAAATCAATGGAGTGAGCTGTTGGAAAGGAAGCTGGGTGAGATTTGTTTTCTAAAAAAAGCTTTTGATGGAAGAGATAAAAAGTTCTTTGGAACATGGCGCCACAAACTGTTTACACAGGTGTTTGAGGTTATATGTGAACATATCTACACCTTCAGTGGCATGAATTAGGGACAAATATCAGATTCTGCACCTGGGAAAGTATAACCCTGGATGTAGACATGTAGACTAAGGGACAAGTGGCTGGAGTTCAGCCCTGTGGGAAGAGATCTGGGGGATGTGGTTGGTGGTGAGCTCAACATGAGCTGACCATGAGCTCTGGCAGCCAAACGAGCTGTCAGAATCCCAGGGTGCATTAGGCACAGTACAGCTCCCTGGTGGAAAGGTGTGAGTGCCCCGCTACACTCAGCACTGGTGCAGCCTCACCTCTAGTACCTGTGTGCTCTTTTGGGCTCCATGATATAAGGATGTAAAAATATTAGTTTGTGTCCAAAAGATGTCAGGGAAGATGGAGAAAGGACTAGAAGGTGTAATTTAGGAGTAGAGGCTGAGTATACAGGTTTTTTCAGCTTAGAGGAATCTGAGGGGTCATGTCTTTTCCGTCTACAACTTGCTAATGAGGGGGAGAGAAGAGGGCTTCTCTGCTGTCCCATGATAGGGGGTGAGGGATGTCTTAAGTCTGTGTCGGGGGAAGTCCAGATTGGATATTTGGAAAGTATCCTCCCTGAGAAAGTGGCCTAGCACAGGATGAAATTCCCCAGGGTAGTGGTCCTTGGCGCTGACCCTGCCTGTCAGTGTTTGAGAAGAATTTGGACAACACTCTTAGATATGTAGCTTAACTTTTAGGTTGTCCTAAGTGGAACCAGGGACTCAACCCAATAATCCTGGTTGATCCCAGCATATTCAATGATATAATGAAGGGTTTTCTGAACTAAATAGAAAGAGGAATGGGGAAAAAAAATGAGATTAGAGTCTAAATAGAAAACTTATCTGAGTAACATGTTTAAGACATTTGTCAAATCCTTTATATTCATAAAGAGGGGGACTAAAAATGTTGATATTTGAACACTGTTGAAAGTAATTAGCATTCTTGCATCAAACTTCACCTCCTGTTCACTCTTCCAAATAACACCTGTTATTCATGGCAAGCTTTATGGAAGTCATTGCTTTCAGATAGCAGTAGCATAAACTCATCTGCTTTCCTCAGGCTCCATTTCAAGTTTTATTGAATAAGAACTAGAGAGAGGTTTTTTTTTCCTTAGATTCCCACATAATTCTTTCTTCTGCAGAGGAGATCAATCAACTGGCATTACATTACTCTTGATATTGATACCATACCATTTTGTGAGGAAAAAAAAATAAAATTAGCTTTAAGCAAGGCCATAAGTCTTGTTCAATTAGTTGCACAGACATAATGGCTAATGAGATCAGGAAGTGCTTGTGCAAAGGAATAGCTCCAGAGAGCTATTAATGTGAATAGAATAAGGTTCATGTCTAGGGCTATTGCATACTCCTTTGAAAGGAGCCACCTCTTCTCCCTTACTGGAGACAGAGACTCACCTTGCTTTGAAATCTGTTAAGACAAAAGATTTTCAGAGGCTGTGGACTTGATTAAGAAAGGCAGGAAATACTTACATAACTTATTTGTATTTTGTTGCAAGAATTGCCCTGACTGATTCAATTTATAGTATTTTCCCTCCACTTCTGGGTGCTTTATACTATGAAAAGAATCCTGTTTGCTTAGTAGGCTCACTGTATAGCTGAGGCTGGAAGGGTTCTCAGGAAGCCTCTGGTATAAAGTCCTGTTCATAGCAGGATCTGCTATGGGCTTGGGCCAGCTGGAATTCAGTTGTATTCTGAAAATCTTGAACAATTGAGACGCTGCACTCCCTCCCTTGGCAATCTGTGCCACGGCTTGGCCCTTCTCATGGGGAGCAATCTTCTCTGCATAGCCACTCTGCACAGCTCACATGTACACTTGCATCCATTGTCTCTCAGGAAGAGCATGGATCTGATGTCTTGCTTACTCACAAGAAGTTACTGAGGGCTGTTGCTGTGTTGTCTAAAGCCATTCTGTTCCTAGTTGACAAAGCCCAGCTCCTCACTCGAAAAGTGCTCCAGTCCTCACAGTGTCCATGGTATCCCCTGGACTCCCTCCAGTTTATCAATATTTTCCCTGTACTGGGTATCCAACACTGACTCTACTGGTACTGTGCCCCAAAATCTTCAATTGGAATGTCTCAAACTTGTGGCCGGAGGTTCTTTAAAGAAAAAAATTGGTTTTGTTTTTGTTGTTTTGTTCTTTGTTCTTGTCCTTTTTTTTGTTTGTTGGTTTTAATATTTAACATATTTAATTTATATCTCTGCCATAATCCACTTGGTCCTCATCTAAGCTGCTTGGAAGGGAGCCACTCTCTTCTACATTAAAAAGTGGAGACCTGGGAATGCAGTTACGGTCAATGTTCTCCAGAGAATGTAAGATAATATTTACTTTCAGCAGAATCAGCGATTTTAAGTTCTTGTCATATCTTGAAAATTTTCCAACTTATTTCCTGACTTTTTTGTTATATCAAGATCCATCTGTTTTAAAATTAATTATAATTTCCAAAAGGGATAAGTATTTGTTGCCAGCCTTTAGCATTAATGAAATAGAGACCTTAAGAAAGAGAATTTTGTCTTCTTAAGTGAAAATAATACAAATATATACACTATGAGCTGAATTTTGATTTCCATTTGATCCCTGCTTTGCAATTAGGTGTATACTGGAAGTTATCATGACTTGAGGACAGTTATTGTCTCACAAAATATGATTTTACCTGTAACAATGCATGAAGTAAATATATTGTTTTAATCATTTAGAATTTCCTGAAGTCATGTAGTCTTCATTGCTTGATTTCAAGCTTACTCTTAGCTATCCCACAAAACAAATCAAAGGGGATGAAGTAAACAAAATTTAGGTTCATAAAAAGCACTTGAGTGTTGAGATTCTCAACATTTTGTAATTTTTGTTGTTATTGTTCAGAAAGGCTGATTTTCAACCTGTGGTATAAAAATAAATTGCAAAAAGTTAGGCCTGGTTTTTTTCTTCTTTTTAGCACACTAAGAGATAGACTTGGCAGATATAGTAAGAAAAAAGAAGGCTTTTTTACCCTCATGAATGTGTACAATGTAAACAATGGGACTGTGAGTTAATTTCACTTTGCATCATTTTTTACATTAACATTAATCTAATGATTTGCTCTTGATTTGGCATTCAGTATGGAGATTGCTACCATGGTCAGAATATCTCTGCGAGGGCATTATTTATATTCTGAAATGGGTAATTTGCAGAAGGGAAAACAAGTGGCAGTGGCAATAATTTGACAAACAATATGTATACAGATTTTTGCTTCTTCAAAACCAGTATAGTTAATCTATTTTTTTTGAATCGATAAATAGTCTACGGTGTCAATTCCACCTTTTTTGAAATAAAACACTAAGAAAACTGTGTAGTTACTGCTTAGCAGCTTCAAAAATAACCCAACGACTTTGGGTTTTTGAGACAACTACTATCTGTGCTTTTAAATACTTGCCAAAACTAGGCTTTAGGCTTTAGGCTTTGTCTTTAGGAAAAGAAAAACCAACAGTCGATATAATCCAAATGGCCAACAAATTTATCTTGAAAGCAGCATTTTAGAATAAACACTTTTCTATGTTGTTTAAGGTTTTTTGATAACCACATGGCACCTAAAATCAATACTTTTTACCTTTGCCCATAACAAAAATAATAAAGAGATCCACGCTTTGTGGTGTAGTCAAGTCAGACTAGTGCAAGACTAATGCAGACATTCATTTCAGTTCTGCTGTGCTCCCTGTCCAGGCAGGCAGAGTACAAAGCAGCTGGGAAGTGTTTGAACTGATCTTATCATGACAGCTGCTCAGGAGCACGAGGTACAGCGGTCCCATTGGGCACAATAGATGCAGAATAAACACAAAAACTAGTGTGAAGCATTTACCAACATGGGCAGCAAATACTAGCGCCTTTAAAACACCTGAGAACTTAAAGCAATGTTTGTCTATTGATTGGTGGTCATAAATGTAATTGTATGCCTACAAAGTAGCTTGTGTCTTGTGCTTTACAGGGAGCTAGCATTTTAAAAATTGTTTTCAAGAAAGTTGTGTTTTGTTGTGTCTTTTAAAACCTTTGACATAAAAAAAAAAATCAACATCTTAAAACCCAAGTTGGTCATTAGCGCACTATTTTTTGAGCCCAACAAACACATTTTACTTTCAGCTTAACTGGTGAATCTTACAACTCCTGAACTTGCTGTAACTGTACACTGCTACAGCTTCAAGAAGACTAAATATTCTAAGGTCTTACTGGCTTGTTTCTGTTAAAAAAAGAACACAATTCTTTAATGAAATTTGTATTTTGACACTATTTTTTAATTAATCGCTAAAAGAGAATAATTATATCTAATTTAGATAGCCTCACATCACAAGGACTTTTCCTCTTAGATCATGAAAATCCTTAGAATATGTATGATGACTTTTGCTCCACTATCAAAAAAGAAAACTCTGAAATATCCCCTACCAATGCAAGTTTACACCTGTATTCCGTAGTGATCTGCTAGACATAATTTCTCCAAAATAGGGACTTTGGCAGAGCTTTTTCCCAATTGTTTTCAACTAGAGATCTTGCTATTTCTGTTCAGAAATACAGTAGATGTGGTTTTGATTAGATGGGTGTTAGAGATAGTTCACTCCTCTAGAATTTGAACAATGTTTCTAGGACATTATTAATATTTTCTAATTTTTTTTTCTTTACATCTCCACAGATTACCCCAAATAATTATATTTTTTTTTTTCTATAGTGCTGTTAAAACCTCACTTTCAGATTTCACAAATTACAATGCATCCTGATTCTGTGACGGCTGCTACTTTTTTTGCCATTTTTTTTTCTGCTTTCTAATATTCTTCATACCTCTTGGCCTCCACTGCTGGAATTTGTGTACAAGTAAAAGTCAATGCCTTTTAAAATTTGTCAGCCTATTTCGATTGTGGCATTTTTCAATGAAATGTGTTTTTAAGAGGTGCAACTCTTAAGAATTTCCAATGTCATAATTTTGATAGGAGATGAAGCAATAACACTCTGATAATATGTTATTATTTAATGTCCTATTCCTAAATTCTCATGTCTCAAATACTGAAAGAAAAAAGAATGAAAAAAAATAAAGGGTGGAAATAAAGGGGTAGTCCTTCACTATTTACTGCAAATGTTATTACAGAACAATACCCCTTTGCGACAGCTCAAGTGGATCAAATTTTTGGAACTGCCAGCCTTGTGAAAATATCTCTTCTTTTAGCATAGGAAAATTTATATTATCCCCAAAAGCTATGGACAAGAGACCAAATGTTTTGGAGACCAAGCTCACTGAAGACACTCCCAAGACTGCTCAATTTTTCATTAATTGCATCCCAGAATCCCAGATAACATGATTCTGAGTTTAATTATTTGAGCACCATAAAGCAAGAAAATTTTAAAAAATCAAGAGCTGGTCAAAGACTGAGAAAATCAACTGTTTTCCTGTGAGAGGGAACAAGAGAAGTAGAGATTTACCCAATGAAATAAACAATGTTCTGTTATTAAACATCAAAACTGAAAAGGCTCTCAGGTTTTCTTTGCCCAGCTTATCTCAATTTTAAGTAAGTTTTGTGTAGGAACCTTAACATGAAATAGCTATTGTAAAAAGTTTTATTTGTGCAGTTCTTCACAAGCTGTTACCATGCACTGATGGCCTCATCCCATGCTTCCAGCTGGGTCCTATCCATCTCATGTTGGATGCCTCCATAAAAGCACCACAGCAGACCTGGCTTGCTGCTGGCTGTGCTCTGTCTTTCCCTCACAGAATTTTTTTCTGCCTTTCTTTGCAAGGAGTCTTCATTCGGGAATTGGATTCCAGTCATACAAGATCATTATAGTGTTCCCTCCCAGGTACCTATACAAGAACAAGTAGTTCTTGGTGGATATTTTTCTGGGAAGGTTTCTCCCAGTTGAAAAGCACCACTCTTTCTCTTTGTGACACAGACCAAATGCAGCAAGTCAAAATTCTTGAATCACACAACACAAAGTATATCCAGATACTGAATGGGATGTGAAAACTATGGAAGCAATTACAACAGACATTTTTGTAAACAGTCAGAATTAAATTCTTTAACAGAGATAAATGTATCCTATAATTGTTTTAATTTTCTTTGGGTCAAGAGCAAATGCTTATCTGCAATCAGCCTGCCTAGTTGCTTACGTGGTTATACTGCCCTGGCTAGACCATCCTCTTATGCCAGAATATTCTGAGAGTTATCACTGAACCTTTTCTCTGCACATGTAAATTCTGAAATGTGCTAAAAATTAAGACTTAATCTAGAATTTCCTAGACTGAGACTGGATGTGTCTTTCCAAAAGTGGTACTTTTTCTGACAAACAAATTTGGAAAACTTTTTTTGGAGATAGAAAATCCTGTGCTCTAGGTTCCAAAGAGTTCCACATTAAATACAAACCTTTAGTAAAGCATTCTTTCTTTGGAAAATTACTGCATTGCTTTGGATGCTTGAAGCTTTTGTGATACAGAAACTGATGCATAGAACTACTGCATCATTACTGAGTAAAATCTGGAATGTATGTTGGAACATTATGGGTCCCAATACTGAAGTGAAAAGTGTCAAATAAAAATCAAAACAGACCTAATAGAAAGCAGAAAAAAGAGACAGTGCCTGTAATTATTTGACAAACTTCAGAGGTTTAGTTTGCAATTTTACAGGTTCACAAAATACATCTTTATGTGTGAACAGACAGATTGACACACTGAACAAAATCCTGAGATCAGAAAAAAGGCACAAAAATGAAAGAGAAATACAGCAATAGAACACCAAAACTTCCTCATACTGTGAAAAATCAAAAGCCATGCAGAGGTAAGTGTAGATTTAATCCATAATATTGCCATATTTTGAAACACAAGGTTATAAATATTATGTGTATACACAGAGTTCAGGTTTTTGCTTTAAGAAAAGACTTCCAGTGTGCCACCGTTACGTAGAATCATAGAATATCCTGAGCAAGAAAGGGACCCACCAGGATCACCAAAGCCCAATTCCTGGCCTTGCACAGCACAGCCTAAAGAGTCACACCATGTGCCCAAGAGCGTTGTCCAAACACTTCTTGAACTGTGTTTGGTGCCTTGACCACTTCCCTGGGGAGTCTGTTTCAGTGCCCAACAACCCTCTGGGTGAAGACCCTTTTCCTGATATCCATCCTAAAGCTTCCCTGACACAGCTTCAGGCCATTCCCTTGGGTCCTGTCACTGGTCACCAAAGAAAAGAGACCTTTACCTGCCCCTCAGCTTTCTCCTGTGAGAAAATTGTAGACAGTATCAGTTTAATTTGGAAATTTTTTGATGTTGGAGTTAGACCATGTTCACATGAATTAGTCTGGATTATAGTTCCACAACTGGGTAACCCTGAATTTGAACTTTAGTTCAACGATTGTTCATATACAGTTGTTACAGAAAATCACTGCCTGTAATGTTACCAGGAAAGCAATTACCAGGGAAGTCGTGTGTAAAAACTGGTTTGAAATGTTCCTTTATCGCAGTCCTTTCAAGATGTTCCTTGCTTTGAAAATTCCACAAATTCACCCAAGACAGCCACTGTCAATTGAGATCACAAAAACTTGGTGATGGATACACAGAAATTTGAGGAAGTGAGTGAGAAAGAAAAAGATTTTAATCTAATAATTTATATAATAAATAACAATAAGTATTTTCTCATTGATCTCAATGGAAAAAAAAAAAAAAAGCAAAACACCGAACAAAAAAACAACAACAACAAAAAAAAACCCCACAAAAATTAGTGGAAATTTTTTTCTTTTCATTTGATTCTACACCAACATTTTTACTGGGTTCAGCAGAGGAAAAGTATATAGGAGATATAAGTTTTGAAGGCCCTCAGACTGAAAATGTGATAGAACTGAATTGCAAGCATGATGGGGTCTAAGTGATGCTTCCAGAGGTGATTAGGCTGAATGTATGATTTTAATATATTTTAAGTTTTTATCTGGTTACAAGGAGGTGCGTGAAACATGGAACAGAGTCAGCAGGCAAAGGGAAAGACAGACTCCAAGTCTATCTGTCTCACATTCAGAATTGCATATCTTGCCTCCATCTCCTTTTGAAAACAAGTAATATGACTTCTAGAATCATCTGCATAATAAATGTTGGCTTGTCACTGGTATAATAGGAATGCTGTTAGCTAAGGCACTCAGCTGAGAGTCAGAAGAACATACCTTTCTGAAGAGAAGAAGCATGAAATTGGACTTGTGACCCTCCAGGGAGACAATGAAAGTGACATGTCCTACGGTGGTGGAGGTAGAAGAGGAAGAAGACAAGAAGTGTGGCTGTGATAATTGTAAGTGTTTATACATATGAAGGCCAACTGGGCAAAAGTTTTGAAAAATTTTCCGCTACAAAGACAAGTAGAACTCGTTCTAAGGATTTAGGCATCATTATGCACATCCATTAAGAGAAATGTGGGGAGTGCAAGTTTTATATGTAGACTCTATATTTTTGTACCTAAACGTGTCTGTCTTCAGAATGTAATCCTTATATCTGACCTGATGAAGCAGAAAGCCTGTGACTGAGCACAGAACTGTGATCAGATACATTAAACTTAGTGCTTCCCTATTGAATCATCCTTCTTTTTCTTTTCCAGGCATACTCAAGTTTGAAAGTTTTCCTCTAGAGCATCTCTGGGGCATGCTTTGTTTTGCAATTCACAACTCTGCTTGTGAAGTAAATACCAATAAGTCTCATGCTGGGCTTATAAAACCTGTGCCTGGCAGCACGTAAAACAGCTTTGTTGCTCTCCTGCACTGCTCTGTCTACATTTTCTAACCTTCACCCACCACTTCTAGAGATATGAGGCTGGTTTGATCTTTCTCTGCATTCAATCTGTTCTCATTCTTAGCAGAGGGGATGCCAGCTATTGTGTGCCTTTTGTGAAAGGGACATGTGACCACTAAACTTACTTAAAATGATGAAATGCTTTTTTGCACAGTTCTGTGTTTTAATCTGAGCATGGGATGTTGCATATATACCTCGAAGAATTACAACTTTTTTTTTTGGTGGTTTTGCTTTTTTGTTTTGTTATTTTTGATTTTTTTTTTCCTTACTGGGTAAGATAGAGACTGTTTAACACTTTATAATGAATATAATTTACTTTGAGTCTTTCTAGCATTATACCCTTTGGTTTCTAAGTGCTTCCTTTGAACTTTAAAGAAAAATTATTCTTTTTTCTGTTTCATATTGAGAATAAAAAGAAAAGAATAAAGAATTGGCCTCTTTTAATCAAACTCTTTTTCTTCTTGTACCTTTCTTTCTCTAGTGATTGATCTATCTTTTGCCGTCAGATACTTCTCTGATTAATTGCTTTGGCTTCTCTCCACCTATAGTGTATATTACTTGCATAAAAAAAAGAAAAAAGAAAAACTGAAATAACAATTATGAAAGAGGTTTTTAAGGTCATCTTCTTTTCTTACATATGTAGAAGGAAATATAAAATTATGAGTTGTTTTGTGTTACTGTTCCATAATCATCTGCAACATTTGTTGTTATTTTTAAATAGATTCTTTAAGTAATCACTTGCTTGAGAAAACACACAAGAAAAATAGTGTGTAGATGAAAGACAGTGTAGCACATTAAAGAAGAGAAAAACTTATTGTATAACCTGCCCATTCCCTGCTCTGCTGTTATTCTCCAGAGA
Organism: Chlorodrepanis virens; assembly: GCA_003286495.1. Classification (NCBI taxonomy): domain Eukaryota; kingdom Metazoa; phylum Chordata; class Aves; order Passeriformes; family Fringillidae; genus Chlorodrepanis; species Chlorodrepanis virens. The sequence goes on from LTAT01000001.1 coordinate 78,468,964, forward strand.
GAATTCTCCTTCAGTGTTTTTTATTTTGCTATAATGAGATTATATAGTGATTCAGGATACAGACCTCTTCAGTCTCTTTGTTATTTTCCCTCTGGGGTTGTCACTCATATCAGTATTTTTAGATCACTGCAGACACGATATTTGTTTATAAGTGTATTTGGATATGTATGCATGGATATGTGTTTATATGCAGAGAGACAATCTTGAGAAGTACAGATATTAGAGACTGAAGAAAACATAAACATTAAAATGATCCATTCTTCCTGTTTTAATCTCACAAAGACATTCTTAAATGATGAATGCTTACAATTCTTCCTGAAAGTCATCTTGCTTACAGTTACCTCCATGCTGACTGCAGGAAGTCACATCCCCAGCAGGCTAAATTGGCATCTCTCTGTCAGTAACCATAGAGCTACACCAGAGGACAATCTGTCCCTGCACAAGCATAAATCAAACAAAGGCTAATTTTCCTTTGTCTTGAACCCAATATAGTACATAGCATGTAGGAAAGAAGTGATAAAGAATGAGTGAAACTCTCACTAAAGTCGTTATGGCCAATGTTTGCAGGTAGAAATGAGTAGTCCCTATGCATGTTTTTTTTTTTTAGTTTTTTTTTTTCAGAGTTAGGTTC